>JAXQQM020091711.1:0-386177 GCA_034641835.2 Pinus albicaulis
GTAAGGGAGCTTTGGTATTTCTTCACTTAGCTTCGTTTATTTTGTCTCTAAGTCCATATATTTTGGATGATCCTCGAAGTTCACTTACCCGGATTGATAGTAAATGAAACTCTAATTTGCATCCGCATTTTAGACCAAACAAGGGCCAAAAGTATCCTGCACGCAAGATTTTTTGGGTTTTAGCAAGCCCAGAAAAATGACCACCACAAGCTCCACTGTGGCAATCATTCAGCACAACCTCAAATTATTCAAGTGTTAAGCAGCATCTAAGGATCGAATCAACCCTGCGATGATATAGAGTGTCAACGATAATCATATAATTTTTAGCCAAGTGACACAATTTTCGATGCTCATCTTTTGAAAAGGCTAAGGGAAAATTCGCAGTCTGGAGATAAACTATGAGATCTCCATACCAAGGATCCTGTGAAGAAATGGGAAAAAGATGTTCATCAGGTAATTATTCTTCATAAACAATCTCTTCTCCACAGGGAAACTTAGAAATCAACTTCGCAAATACCAATAAATTTTTCGATTTGGCTTACAGGAATTCGAGATCAAACTCTTGCAAAATAACAATCCATCGATTATATTTTCCCCCAATCACTCACCTACTGAGAACAAATTGAAATGGATTGACTACTGCAAAAACATAAGTTTTGTGGAGAAGGATGTAATGCTTGAGCCGCTGGACAGCATGGACAGATTCCAAAGCTAGTTTCTCAATTAGAGAATATTGGAGTTGAGGACCCACCAAGCCTCAACTAAGGTAGTACACAACATACTCGCATATAGCATCATCTTCATGAACCAAAACCATACCAATGGTAGATTCTGCTGCAATGAGATGAAAGAGTAAATGTCTACTATAATCAGGTGGACTCAGTAATGGATCAAAGGTAAATGATTTTTTCGAAGCATCGAACAAGTGTTGAGAAAAGTCATCCCAGAAAAATGGAACTCCTTTCTTTAACAACCTCATAAATCCATTTGTAATCTCGACATAATTCATGATAAATCTCTGTAAGAAATTGGCTTTGCCTTGTAGACTTTTAAGTTGAAAGATTGAAGACAGGGGAGGCAACTTAAGTATTGCCTCAACCTTGAAGGGATCTACTCTAATCCCTTCCGTAGACATGATGAATCCCAACAACCGACCGGATGTGATAGTGAAAACACACTTATTAGGGTTCAAATGAATTTTGTAATAATGACACCATTCAAAAACTTAATGAAGGTGTGAAGGATGATCAATTATGTTGCAAGAACGAGCAATTAAATCATCCAAATACGCCTCGATAATATGCTTGATGTCATGGAAGGCTTAGGACATAGCCCACTGAAAGGTAGCTCCAACATTTTTAAGTCGAAAAGGCATATTTTTGTAAGAAAAGGTACCCGAGGGGAAAATAAAAGCAGTCTTATGCTAATCTTCAGGATGAATAGTGATCTGATTATATCCTGAAAAACCATCCATGAAGGATAAAATCTTATTCCTCGAACACTCATCGAGAATCTGATCCATAAATGGTGTGGGGTAGTTATCTTTAGGACATGCCTTATTCAAATCCCTGAAATCGATGCAAAATCAGATCATTCATTCTTTCTTGTCCACAATAACTGGATTCAAACCCCACTCAGTTAATGGAATGGGGTACATGAAACCCACCTTTAGTAGCTTCTCAACCTCAGCTTTGATAGCTGAAGCCTTCCTGGGGTTGACCAAATGAAGCTTCTTCCGAATAGGCTTAGCATTTTTGTATCTATTGATCTCATGCTAGACAATAGATGAATCTATTATAGGCATTTCCTATAAGACCAAGCAAACACATCTCGAAATTCTCAAAAGAGATCAATGTAATTTTGAATCTCTTCAGGGGAACATTCAGCTCCATTTAAGACATTCTCAATAATGTTTGGATCTCTAGAGATGTTCACCAGGGTAGTAGCAGAAATAACAACCATGTTCCCTTAAACAAATACCTGTGCTTGTGCTAAGGGGTTCAAGACTGGGTGAACAGGAACAAAAGACTAAAATCTAGACAAAATTGTTTTGAATTCTTGCAATTCTGGTAGAAAATAGGACCAATGATGCAAATCATCCCATGATATTTCTACACCATTAATTTCTTCAAGGATGGCCTCTTCGGATGGAAGAGTGGTATCAAGGCAATCCTGCACAGAAGATGAACTAAGAGTCCAAGACGGAGCCACATCTCCCTCTAATTCCTCTAGTGAAAGAGAAACTAGAATGGAGTTCATAAAGTCAACAATAGATTGATAAGAAATCTCAGCTGCAGACATATAAAATTCCCTTCCACCCACTTGAACTTCCTCTAATGTGGAGGTAGGAGAAGGCAAGGTCTAAGGGTCTGAATAATAATGAGTTTGAAAGAACTCTCTTCGAGACAGGAACCCTGGAGGATGAAATAGCATTAATATGAACCAAAGGAGGTGGAAGATCAAAAGTACCCATCAATTATGTATACATTCCAACCCCAAAATTTTCAACAGGTTGCTTGGCATCATTCACCAAGGGAATATTTGAGTCAGTGGATGCATTCAGATCTATAGGAGAACAGTCCGTTTGATCAACAGTGACAATTATCCCTTCGTGAGGGAAACACAGAATGCGAAATAATGAGGAAGCAATGGCATCCATCTCATAAATCAAGTTTCTTCCCAACAGAAGGTTGTAGTCTAGATTTGCATCAACTATCTTGATCTCGATATTGACAGTTTTACCCCCAACACAGATGGGTAAATCGGGAACAATGCCATGTGGCCTTTGAGAATGACCATCAAACACAGTCAGAAGAGTAGAAAAAGGGATAGCTGTAGGAGATCCAATAGCCTTCCAACATGAGATAAACATCACACAGGTGGAAGCACCCTCATCGACTACTATTCAAAAGATATTGATCTTCTGATATGTAGAATTAATCTAAAAATCCATATGATGAGGGAGTCTCTTTTTGAAATTCCACATATCAAATGTGATCATAAGAGATTTTTTTGGATCAACAGCCCTAATGGAAGTGATAAATGCACTCCTTATGCAGGACACAACTAGAGTACCTCCAACGCAGACATGGCACAAACAATTTGAGCTCGATCTTCTACAATCGAGTAGTTCTGGGAAGCCTTGGCATTAGGATTGATCGTTGTATGCTTTGTAGACACTTTCGGCATCAGAAATATAGGCTCAAATGTAGGCCTCTTGATATGGAGCGGCTCAACATTATTAGGAGCACCTTTAGCTTTTGAAGACTCAGCTTCGTCATAATCACGAGATCTCATAGCAATGTCTGCTTGAGAACTCATCATGTATACATTTGATTGATTTTCCCCTACCCAGTTGCCATGAGAGAGAGCTCCAGTATTCACATTCGCGCTATCAAGCAACTGCTACCCTTGGGGAAAAGGGTTTGTTAGTACAACCTGGGAGCTAGAAGAACCCTGCTGAGCTAACACGCACTGAGCATCCTCTATTTTAGGGCAGAGGTGAGTAAAATGGTCTCGAATGCATAACTTGAATGGAAAATTAACCTTCTTTTTATTTTCCCTCTTACCCTCTGCAACATGATCGTTGGATCTATTTGCATTCCCCTTCCCATCCTTGTCTTTCTTCTTATTATTGTATCCCTTATTCTTCCCATTAGATTGTTGATTCCTTTGGGGTTAGAAGTTTGAACGACATTAACAGTCAAGGGTTGAGAAAGAGTTGACATTGAAGGCATAACCTAACCAGAAGGAGAAGATTGTATAGACAAATATTGAAATTTATTAAACAAGTTAGTCGTACCACTATCAATCGTATAGATAAGTTTTTCACCATGAGGACCAGGTTTTGTTTTGGCTAAATCTATCTTGGAGTGAGGAGAATCCGACAAGATTTTATTAAGGACCCCAGACTAAGAATAGATCAGTTCTAGCTGCTGAGCCCTAAAAATAGCCTACTCTTCAGAAAATATCCCTAAAAGGGATACATCCTTTGAGATTTCTGGCTGCAGAGATTTTAGAAACCATTCGAGAAGGAACTCATTCAAAATTTGGGCTTTGATGAGCCTCTTCCTTCTCCTCCATTCCTGAATATGATCAGAAATGTGAGTTTCCTTGTCCTGCTGGAAATTGGCCAAGAGATCAGTCTCGACATCATAACGGACATGCAACTGAAAATGGTTTAAGAACATAGTATCCAACTCACAAAAATTAACAAAACTGCCCCCTGTCAACTCAATGTACCATTTAGCTGCGTTCCTAGTTAGGGTTCGTTGAAATAACCTCAAACTAATCAAATAATCGATAAGGGAGTTTGACAAACACCATAAGTGGAAAGTGGTGACATGGTCCGCCGGATCCTAACCGGTCTTCCCTTCAAACTTTGGGATGTCTGACGGCAGTTTAGTGGGGACCAAAGTCCAACCCGGATTATACTGAATAGGATAGTTCGTCAATTTCGATAGATCTGACAAGTTTAAATTTGCCATGAATGGTAAGCGGAGAGGAGCCTGGGCATTCCATCCCCCATAGGAAGGATTCCCCACATTCTGAAAATAATAGCCTGGATTTGTTGAGGCACGAGATTTCTAGATGTTGTTCATAGAAAATGTTGAGCCATAAGAGAAGCCTTGCGACTCAACATTCAGAGAAGGACCCCTCCCCATCATAGGGTTAGTATAAACAAGGACATTACCTCCAATCGAAGTGTTCAAAGAGGAAGAAACCCTTGGTAAGGGTTCCAAGAATTGGTGAATGGATAAAATCCCTGAGGAGCACCTACCGAAGGCAAAGGAACATTCCCTTGCTAACTAGAGAAAATCTGACTACCATATTCCAACCCTGTAAAAGTAGGGTTCCATCCTGAAAAAGAATTAGAGCCTTGACCTCCGATGAAAGGATTGAATCCTTGATTTTGTGAGGTTAAAGGAAAATATCCTAAGGAAGGGTTCGAATGAGGAATATGCCCACTTCCAAAGGGGAAACCCTAAAATGAAGTTGACCACTAGCCATAGAAGGAATAAGCACGGAGATAGCTGAAGTAGCAGAAAAGGAGACAGAAGAAATCACAGTGGAACGCATTCCAAAAGAAAAGGGGCCAGATTGAAAATCATATGCTTGGGTGCTTCCACTCGTAGAAGAAATATAAGCTGTAATATCCCAAATGGGAATTGCCCATTGGAAATATCTTAAGATATTCCAATATTCCAACCTGTGAGTATTAACAATCAATAAAAGAACTATTTTAGAGAGATTAACTGTTCAGAATTTATTGGATACGACACTAGACATAATTTGGATGAGATCTAGAGGCTACCCCGGACCACCAGCGTACCTTTGCCAATAGAACTTGGCTGGGTGAGCTAATATTTCCTCACAGCTGCACAAATCTGTCCATGAGGACCCTATATAAGGAAGCCCATCTAAAAATAAGGCAATCCAGTGCTGGGATGCCTTGGAATATATTTGATACAAACTCCCTGCAAAATATAAGCCCAAAGAAATAACCCTAAGGGGGTTGGGTTATTCAGATCTCCCACCAACAAGTATACCGCAATAATTCTCAATTAGAAAATCTTCAGCAGCATTAAAACTTCAATATGTAACAGTAGTGAAATAATGCCTCATGTAATGAAAGAAGAGTACAAATATGATCCATAATATGTAGCAGAAAATATAATACAAATTCCTTGAGGAAAATTCCTCTCAAGGTGAGCTTAAATTAGCCTCAAAGGGAAATGTACATAAAAAAAGAGAATACACTGCTACATAACCCAGCAACTCAATCACTACGCATTCTATGAGGGAAAATGACTGAAAAATGATATATATAAAATGATATATCAATATGTGCTCAAAAAAAGATGGGGGAGAAAGATTTCCACCCCATAAAACATTATTACAACAATCCTCCAAGGGATTGGCTAAAATACATAAAACCGGAAAATGTCGGAGTTGCAGTGTAGCTGCTGCAACTCATATATAATACAACATAGGAGAAGGAAATAGATGATGCAATAAACAATGATACCTCCTCCAATGATATCCAAAGTGAAGGGGTTGATCCCCTTACTGAAGATTTCACTCACTAGTGCACAAAATGAACCCTTTGTGCAAGTCACCTATGAAGATAACGCTGTAAGGGAAGGGGACTGTGCTAGGCATGAGAAGAAACATATGGCCCAATGCCAAAATATGAAATATCAGCTCCAGGGTTTCCTTTGCTGATCTCCTAAAGAAAGAGATGGCTCCTCCTCTACAAAACAAGCTCCGGAAATGAGATGATGAAGGTCCCTCACTACAACACCAGCAACTCCAACATTCTCTTACTGCAAGAATAAGGTAGTAGATGAAAATGAATGATTTGGCCTCAAGCCAAGATGTGAGGAAGATGAAGAACAATCTCTCCATGGCCTCCCATGGAAGAGAAGGACATTCCTAAATAGGAATCCCTCTTGTGCTAAGCAGCACAAGCTTCCTCAGTTGAAGAGAGCTTCAACTTCAAAATTCTTTCTCCAAAGATGAAACCCCAATAATGGCTCTCCTTAATATTTTATGCAAGGCATGCTTCCTTTCCATGGACCCCACTCACATTAGGGTTTCTCCCATTTCAAATTTCCCTCCATCCAACTATGCAATATTCTTGTGCAAGCTTCCCCTCTTGGGTACGTTGTTGACTTGGGTCAACCATGGTCTAGCTCACTTGCTTTTGGCCCTTTTCACACTTGGGGCTACTAACTTAAGCCACTTAAGTGACTTTTTGCACCTTAGGAGTGTTTATTAAGTTGCTACATGGGCTCCCTCACTCATTTTATTCCTTTTATTAGAATAAAATCAAAATTAATGTTCCAAATACTTTATTGAAAAATTTGGAACATTACAAAAGTAGAGCCAAACATAGCAGCACTAGAAGTGATTGTCAAAATGTAAATAGTACCTCCTCCTTCGAATGAAAGAGTATGAACACTTGCAATGCTCATAGCAAAATTTGTGTTCCCAATTGTGGCCATCGAAAGAAAGGGATATGAAGGATAGGGGCTATCCGATCTTTGAGACTCAGGCCCAATGTACAAAAGGACTTCTAGAAAACTCGCAGGAAGAGGAGATGAAGGAGTCTCAAGAGGCTGAGGAACCTCTTCTACTTCAACTTCTTCTGCCAGAAACAAGACTCTAGAGATGAGTTGGAGTACTCCTCTCTATAATAGCACTAGTACCAGGACCACCCATAGAAACACCAACCCCAAACGGAGGATCAAACTCCATTACGTTTGAAACCATAGGATAAAAATCACCCATTGAATTACTCCTACGCCTTCTTGAAGAAGGCTCGACACTCGCAAGAGAAAACCCACAAAGCCTCCTCAATCAACGAGGTGATCGGTCAACCACTTTATGAGATTAATTAGACTCAAAAAATATAAGAAGCTAAGAAATATAGGAGCAAAGAGCACACTCTATAAAAGTCTGTAAGATACATTCAATCAAGCGGCCTTTAGGTATTTCCGCTCGGGGTTATTAGGACCGGACACCAAAATACAAGAAATCAAATAAGAGTACCTTCTGAAAATAGTTTGGGGTAATTATGCCCGAGGCCTACTAGCGAAGGTATCAGAAATAGTTACGTTGACCTCCTGACAACAACATTTTCTGATGCAAGTACCCAATCTTCTCAAGGGCACCCTCCAGAAGTACTGATGAAAGTGATGCAACATCTGCCTCAGGTACCATGGGTATTCCCCCCCCGCAGTCACCTATGCGGTCCCTAGGAAAGGCATCTAAGCACACTAATCCATATCGGTAGCCAGGCGGAACAGTCTTAGGTCAAGATTCAGAAAATAAGAGAGGAGGTATCTCTCTTCTCTACCTTCACTCTCCCTCGTGCTTAACTCTCTAGAGGTAGAGCTTTCTCGATCCACTTAACAGAATTGGATTTCACTCATTAATCAACTTTCTATGTTTGACAGTTTTGAGTGGCCTTGGAGAGTTAACTCTCCACTCACCTATTCCAAGGCCCTATGACCTAGCTAGTTGGTGTATGATTAATGACAATACAAAAACCTTCTAGTTCATTTTAATTATAGTGCTTTATTTTAAAGGGTTGTTACTTAAGTCAAAGGTATATGAAATTGAAACTGATGGTGTTTATCGACGCAAAATAAATCAATGAAAACCTACTACATGCAAATGCAATAATTTTCTTTCGACGAAAATATATCTCTAAATGGGTTCCACGAAACTAAATAAGAAAAAACTTGTTTTTTCTTTTCAATTATCACTCTTTACTCACTTTAGAAAACTATCGAAAAAGACTAAAATTCTTTAGTGCAACTAATGCAAAAACTACCAATGATATGAAAATTCTAGGACTACTTACTAAGGAAGCAAAAAGAGTTTATAAGGAAAATTAGTTCAATCACTTTTGACATAAGAGCAAGGAAATTCCCAACAAGAACTCCTTTTCATACAAAATGCCATAATACACTTGATATAAAAGAGAGAGAAATCTAGACAAAGACTCCTTTCAAGGCCAAGCAAATGAAGAAAAAATGAGAAAATGAAAAACTACTTCAAAATGGGTGAAAACTATAAAAGGACCAAAGAAAAAGTAACAGAAAACAAAAGTGTTTTTTGGCTTGTCACTTTTAAGGAAAACAAGAAAGTTTCAAAGAGATGAGCACAAAACTACTCAAGGACCAAAATCAAGAAAATGAGCCAAAGAGTCTTCAAAATTCATAAGCCAACTATGATACTTTTGCAACGGGTTTCAAACAAGAAATAAGAAGCAATAGAACCAAGGAAATAATTCAGAACAGTAGCAAACACTTCCAGCAAACAAAAACTCAAAAAACTAAGAAGAGATCACATCAAGATTCACTAGAAGGCTAGTCCCAAGAAGACAAGAAAACCAAAGATGTCAAAGAGGAAAAAACTGAAATCGAAGCAATGCATAAGGAAAACATGAGCAAAAAAGTAGAGGCTCACTGGTCTAAATGGTCAAAACAACCAATAACTCCAAGAAGAGGTCTTCGTGGTACAGCCGCAATTACAACTTCATAAATCAGGAAAAACCATAAAATGACTAGGATTTCACAAGAAAAAGAGAGGAACTAACATAAAACCACAAAAATCACAGTATAGACACCTAAAAGGTACCACAGGAGTGGCCAAACCCAGATAGGAAAGACTTACAAGGCCTTAAAATTCATATTTTCAAAATTTGCTAGGCATATGCGGGTTCGTGTGCAAAACGCGTGTATACATAACTGTAACCAAAGGAACACACATATATGCGGGTTATTTTGGAGAAAATATAGGGCATATGCGACTGTGTACAGAAGAAGTAGCGTATATAAATTGATTTTAATGAAAAAAAATAAAGACTCAGGTCTGATTAGGTGATCAGAGCTTTTGCCTGGTTGGGAAAAAGACTTACTAAACTGCAAATGTGATTAAACTATGAGGGATTCCACTAGACAGATTAAACAACCAAAACTAGGAATTACACTTATGTAATCCCCAATGGAGTTTCCATTTGTGTTACGAGAAAATATGCCCTAAGGCCTTGGGTTGGGAGACCTAACAGGGCGGATGGCATGTCATCACAAGAAGGACTCTAATTACCAATTTTTATGCTTTAAACTAGAAAGTGAGGATTGTGGACCTTACCCATTTATCCTTTGTTTGAAGTAGATCACATAAGGTGCAAACCCCTTGCAACTCCTCATGCTCCAGAACATGAAAATCAGTCGATAACAAGAAAAAAAAATAGTTGTACAACATATATGTCCTAGATGTTAGCATATTAGCATAGATGATCTCATAAGGATAACATGAAATAAAATTGTTCAAGATTATTAAGCATGTATAAGAGACACATAACACATGAACATTAGGAACAGGATGGTACTTCTTTTATTGATAACATGTACAAAAAATAATTGTGGATAAATCACCTGAGATCTACCATGGCCTTGAGAAAAAGCATATTCCAGATTCGTCTAACCCTAGCCTCACAAATCTTCTTCCATAAAAGGCACACAAAGGATGTCACATAGAACGAGGGTGATCATCACAAATAAACAAGGGTTTCCTGAAACCTGGGAAGTGCAGGAGGCACAGGAGAAATAACAGGCTATAATATCAATAATATTCTCTCTCTCCTCCCTTGCACCATTCCCTTGAGGTGTATTTATACTTCCTCAAATTAGTTTTTTCAGTTGGGGAACAGTTAGGCCACGACCTAGGGTAGTTAAGTTATAGGAAAAAATGTAAACCTCATCTCAATAATAGTGTAATTATATATTTTTTAATATTTTAAATAGCATACGCGGGTCAGTTATGGATGGACCCGTGTGTGCACACGGAAAAAACTGGGCAGTCGCGTATGGATTTTAAAATATTGTTTTTTTGAGAAGTGTGACCAAGTCTAAATGGAAGGGCTACTCAAGGCCAATGCATAATTCATCAAGTATATCAAGGTGACAAATGATCTACTTCAAACAAAGGATAAATGGGTAAGGTCCACGATCCTCACTTTCTAGTTTAAAGCATAAAATTTTGTAATTAGAGTCTTTGTGATGACATGCCATCCGCTCTGTCAGGTATCCCAACCCAAGGCCTTAGGGTACCTTTGCTGCTGTGCATGAGTTGGTTAAAGAAATTGATGAAAAAAACCTATGAAAGAAACCTTACCCTAAGTCTAAAACCCCCATTAGTCATGTCATGTCAGTCAAATCTACTCAATTCCACTTAGTTTTCACATGCATGGCCTCAAATCAAAGAAATGCCACATGTTTGTTTTTTCACTGTTTGGTAGTGAATATAACTATAGAATGGCAGATTTCACTACAGAATCACCTGACAATTCCGTAGCGAATCTTCCAGGTTTATAACTGTCTTCGTTGCGGAATCGTGTTTTTCTGTAGAAAAACAGAGGATGATGAGTTTTCAAAATTATGATGGTCAGGGGTAAAGGTGAGGTCACCCAATTAGTTATCATGGTCACCCAAGCATGCAAGATCGTAATTACCCTCATCATTACCTTTTATTCCCACATTTGGCATCATTCTCCCAACTTTCAAATTGCATTTTTAAATTCATCTAAAAACATCTCTCTGTCATCTGTTGTTCGAAGCCTTGCATGCAACAATGTAGTATCCTCTTTGAAGAGCTGACTCCCACCACAAGAAGCTTGTTTTCTAGTGTTTTTATCTATAGGTGTCACAGTTAGGAAAACAACGTGGTTATAAAGGAGAATGGATATGAAGAAGAAGGTGAACAAGGGAGGATCTTGTGTGAAATACGAGCCCATGGACCTCAAGTTATTAAATGAAGACCCCAGTTTCATGGATGCATTCGGAAATATCAGATTTTTCCAGTTCTGTCCAAAATATTCAAAGGATCTTGTTGATCATAATCATCTTCCTATAAGATTTTCACAGGAAATCTAGCATAAAAGCTCTCAAATTCCCCCTTGCAGCCTTGGAAAACCATTCTCAAGTCTATCGTTACCATTTCCCACCTCCAAAACGCATTATCAAAGGCTGAAAATTCATATTTGAAAATATTCGAGGCATAGATCTTTCAGCCCTAGCCCCTTTGTTCTTTTCCTCCACGAGACTGAAAGCCTGAACCGAGTGCTGACTCTACAAGTGCTTATCAAATGAATATTGGGAGCAGTTCGAGATGTAGATCTGTGCAGATCGAAAATCATTCGCGATCCTCCATTCATCACCCAAAACCGCATCTCGGTAGTCGAGATCAAGCGTTTGTGAAATCAACGGTTACGCGATGCTTATCCCTAGTGGTCCCCACTTTAGCTCATGCAAAAAACCGGGTGGTTTATATCGCACGCCTTTTGGCGGTAGGTGGTAATTCCTTGGGCCGGCCGATTCCACTCATCGCCGCGTGGTCGGTACGTGGCCCCGAAACGCTCTCTCCAAGCTTTTGCTTGCATTCTTGGTAGGACAAGCTTCGGTAATATTCATCACATCCGTCCGATCTAAGGGCCTTCATCCAACGGTTGTCGCTTTTTGAAGTTGCACATGTTTTAGTCCAATTGAACAGTAAACCGGGCCCGTAGTCCATTGCCCTTCGACGCAGTTTCAACCGTTGATCTTGTTTTGAGATTGTATGGTCCAACTCATTTGCATGACCAGCTGTTGACCAAGTCTTCCTCCACGTCACCCTTACCACGTGTGCATCGCATTTCTACCTCCGCCCCTTATATGTCCCGTCCATAAGCTAAAATTTAATGTTTCTGGTTGAAATTCTCCGTCCGGCTATTCACCATCGTTTCACTGTATCTTTCGTTGCCACCCTGCATATTTACGCCATTTCATCACATCGCTATGTTACACGGTCATCTCCACTGCATTCACCCTCCCGTGCATTTGTTTTCTTAACAAGTTTGTGTATTTTGCAGGTTCGCGGCGACAGAAAATTGCCATTATTCACAGCCTCCTTTTCAGAAGCCGAGGGCGCAAGAAAGGACCATTGTTCAGAGGCAAAATTTATGAAGAAATGCCTCAGAAGCCAAATCGACAAGACTTCAATTAAAGAAACAGGGTTCAACTTTGTCAAACCCTGCAGGGACATTCAAGGCGCCGACTTCATAGATGAAAACATTAATGGAGCAGCAGAGGAGTATCAGTGAAAGGTCAGGGAATTCAGTGTTCGGCATTGAAGATTTTAAATCATAATTCAGGGTTCAGAAGGCAAAGAGTACAATACACAAGAAGAGACACCCTCCAGGTTTCATTTCAGCAGAATTCACCTTCAGAAAAGGACATAATGTTAATATGGTTATCCCTATATCGTGTTCCTAAAGATATTTTCACCCAGAACATTTATTTTAGAAGACAGGCTACAGAGTACGTGCATCACCACAAAGTCATCAAGCAGTATGGGCGTGCACGTCTCCTCCATTTTGTTTTTATGATATGATTAAATGTTTATCACCTACCTGTTTTACTAGGTTTTGGTTTCTCCTATAAAAACCATGAAAAAACACATTGTAAACGTTCCATATTTTTATCAGAAAATTATGCAGTGAAAGGCTTTTTGCATACATTTTGTAAAATTATTGTATGAAGGCTCAGAGCCCATAGGGTCTCAGTGAGGAGGAGTTCTATCTATCAAAGAGGATTCTGGTCTTTGGTATTTCACAGTCTGTAACTCTCTTTATTGTGTTATATTAATAGAACATCTCATTTCATCCATCTTTCTTGTATCATGTTTTGGAATGCGAGTGGCTCACTGATTTCTGGTATGGATTCATCCTAGTTGATGCCCATGCTTGGATCAGTCAAGCGCTTTAAATATGGCTCATGCATGATATTCTGTTCCATTACTCATCTAAACCGTGTTTCTGCTATATTAGTTGCTTTGGGAGGGTGCTTTTAAAATGCTATTATCATGTATGGATTCTTAGATTGGTAAGCCCATGCATGGTGGTATTGTATATCTGGGTATCAACTCAATGTTAACTAGTATCTTCTTAATACTTCTTTCACTACATACACCTTCTGATAATTTATGTCTGTGAAGTATTTCTGAATCGGCCCGCTTTGTAGTAAACTGTCTCTGAATTGTCTGTTGCTTTTGTATTAGAGTTCTGCATCTTGCCTCTGCAGTATCTCTTTTCCTGTGTCCGTTTCTGAGAGTTTGGTCCCATTCTATTTCCTTTCCCTGTTTATAGGAGATAGCATGTGAGCTGAAGCTGACAATTTCCTACATTATATTATATGCTCCTTGCTATGCTAAGATGTCCTAGGCACTAGTATATCACAACTCTAGACTGTCTCTAGGAGCGACAACATCTTTCTGGCGTCGTTGCCGGGGACGAATTTAAGAAAATAAGAATCCCCGGGCCTCGAAAAAAATTTATTCACTCTTCAAGTAGGTGAGCACGGAGAGTTGAGAGTTGTAGATCCATCACCTTGGCGACTCCACATTTGATATTTGATATATCCATTTGCAGTCCTGGCTCCTTGTAAGCCACACCTGAGGTCAGATACGTCTAAGACAAAGACACCTTCAGTGTCTGACCCTGACCAGATTATACATAGAAGAAATTGGAGGGAGAGGAAATCAGCCCGTTCCCAAATTCCTGAAGTGTCTACAGAAGACTTTCCATCCTATTCTTCTCAAGAAACTCAAGTGCCAAATCCCGACTCCACTGTGGGAGATACTGATTATTATTATTCAGATAGTCCACCCCGAGAGGGTATCAGAAATAAAAACAGTCTTCATCCTACTCCTGAGGTTGAAGAGGTCAAGGAAGTAACCGAAGTATCTGCTGTTAATAGACCTTTGTTCCCCTCAACCCCTCAAGCTGCAGTTGAGTATATTCCTATTATTATTCATACTCCACTTCCACCTCCTCCTCCTCCTCTTACTCATCAAACTATTGCACTACCTCCACCTCCTCCAATGGCCAATGTTTCGGCCTTCTTGATGAATAAATACGCTCCCCTAGCATTACCCCAAGTGCTGAATGATATGCCCCAGGATTATCTGAAGATCTTGCCCAGATTCAATGGGGAAAACGAGATTGATGCTCAAAAACATCTTGAGACTTTATGCTCCTTTGCAGAGAACTTTAATGTTGAGCATTTAGATGTGGTCTTAAGACTGTTTGTGCAATCTCTAGATGGTGAAGCTCGAAAATGGTTTAAGACATTGGCTGGCCGTTCTATTACCACTTGGGATAACATGGAAGACACTTTTCTCAGGAAATGGGGAGAGAAGAAAGATCATGGAAATTCTCTCATTGAGTTCAATACACTAAAGAAAAGACACAATGAAGGAGTGTCAGAATTTATCAAGAGATTTAATAAATTATATCTGAGTCTCCCTGCTGATATGAAACCCCATCAAACTGCTGCTAAAGTTGTTTTTGTAGTAGCCTTTGATTCATAATTTGGCTTCTCTCTCAGAGAAAGAAAGCATGCTACTCTGGATGATGCTCAGGCAGACGCACTAGAGTTGGAAGCAAACTTTGCCTCCACTGGAAAATCAAAAAGAAGAGTTGAGCAAGATACCAAAAGAAGGGGAAAAGAGGAGGCATCCACTTCTATTCACGACAGAGACTCAGACAAAATGGAAGAAATGAGAAAATTGATTACGAAAATGGTTAAGCTTGAATTGGAGGCCAAGAATTCAGCTTTCAAAAACTTTCAAAATGCTCCAAACAAAGGTTACAATCCTCAGTACAGAAGACCACCCCTGCAAATATTTCCAAGGGAATCAAAAGAACAACAAGATCAAGTACCACACCCATTGTACTTGGAAGGTCCAGTAGATGATTCTATTGATGACACTGCCTATGGACTGGATGATGCAAATCTTTCCTTTTAAAATAGTGATGGAGAAGAATGCCCTTTGCAAGGGAAGGATGAAGCTGGGTGCTCATTACAAGAAGAAGAAAAGACAAAGAGACACAGATAAAGTAGAATTTGATCATTATTGTAAACAATTTGATGATTTCATGCAAGCACATTTCAATAGAAGATATAATCTCAGATCTTCTAGGAAGAGGACTCGTACCCAAGAGCAAGAAGAAGAGTTAACCCAGAAGGAAGCACCTGCTCAGGAGGAATTAACGATGCAAAAAGCTACAGACAAAGGTAAGCAGCCTCTACACAGACCCTTGAGTCTAATGATCAAATTCCTTCTTCTTCAAAAGCAGTTATTCCCCCTAATGTCAAATCTGTAACTAAAGAAGCCAAGCCCCCAGTTGAAAATAAAGAGTTAAAAGGGGTTGTGATGGAAAAGTCCCCTCCTGCTTTCTGTCTGCAAAAGGAACTTGAAAAGGTCAAAATCCCAGTCCCCTTGACTGAACTGTTGAAACATCCAGCATATCAATCTCAAGTCACATCTTTCATGCTCCCTCCAGAAGCACCAATCATCCCAGATAGTCTCAACCTTCAAGAAGAGAGACCCATGGTAGTTTTTGGCCCACATGTCGAGGAGATAGATCCCTCTACTCCTCCCTTCTATGTGTCTCTAGTGATCCATGACCTGCTATTACATAATTGTATGCTATATTCTGGAGCTTCCCATAATCTTATGCCTCTGTCAGTCATGGAACAACTAGGTTTACAAATCACACGTCCATATAAAGACCTCTACTCATTTGATTCCAAAAGAGTTAAATGCTTAGGGATGATCAAGGATTTGGTAGTCAATTTGGCCCAAATCCCAGCAAAAAGTGTGGTAATGGACATAGTGGTGGCCGACATTCCAGCTCGCTTTGGTATGTTGCTGTCAAGGTCCTGGGGAACAAAAATTGGTGGATCAATCAAGATGGATTTAACATATGCCACTATCCCAGTTTTTGGTGGCCAGGAGAGGAGGTTACACAGGGAGACTAGGTTTGTCAAGATGGTGACTAAGGCTGACAATTCTGTAAATTCACCAGTCTACAGTAAGGAAGGAGATTTCTCATGCTTGATGCTGGAAGAAAATCAAGATTATGCTCATGAACCATCCTTCTGCCCGATCAAGAGTGAGCAACCCTCAAGGAACATGGAAGCAGGAATATGGACACTACATTTTGATGGAGCAAATTCAAGAGAAGGAAATGGAGCCGGAGTGCTATTAATTTCTCCTTCAGGCAAATGGATCCCACTGTCTTTCAAACTAGAATATGAAGCCACCAATAATGTGGCTGAATATGAAGCACTTCTACTGGGATTACAGACAGCTAGGAGCATGGGTATACAAAGCTTAAAAGTTCTGGGAGATTCAGAACTGGTGGTTAGGCAAGTCAAAAATCAGTGTCAGGCCAAACATCCTAGGCTAAGGGCCTATAGGAATGAAGTTTGGGACATGGTAGAAAATTTCTTCTTGGCATTCAACATCCAGTTCATGCCTCGAGAATAGAATAGGATGGTTGATTCCCTTGCTGTGGCTTCTAGTACATTTCGACCACCTCAGAACCCTCTCTTAAGATACGAAGTTGAGGTGTGTTATCGGCCTTCAATCCTAGATAACATCAAACACTGGTAGGTATTTGAAGATGAAGAACAGATGAAGAGATTATTGGAAGCAGTAGGAGAATTATCCAATATGGAGATTGATGCTGATGAAGAAGAGGTTGAGTCTGAAAACACTTCAGAAAGAAATTGGGAGGAGAAAGTGGCAGGTAATAAAGTGTTGCAATTGAAGGGAAACGTGATACCTAGAGGGCTGGTGCCTCTAGAAATATTATTTGACAAGAATGATGTCCAACCAAGTACTTGCTAAATTTGGGTAGAAGAGAACGAGAAGACCGAATTTGGGTAATCGAGGCCGCCCCCAAATTGTCAAATTGTCCAAGAAGACCCAGAGGAATACAAGAAGCTATATCGAAAATTGTTTCAGACTTACAAAGATGTGTTTGCATGGTCCTATCAGGACTTGAAAACTTTCGATATCAATATTATGAAACACAAAATTCCATTGAAGGCAGATGCAAAGCGCCATAAGCAGAAGCTCAGACAAATAAATCCCCTGTTGCTGGCTTCTATTGAGAAGGAAATCAAGAAGCTGCTAAAAGCCAAAATAGTTGTACCACTGAGGTGCTCTGAGTGGGTGGAAAACCTTGTCCCTGTATGCAAGAAGAATGGAGAAATAAGGCTGTGTGTGGGTTTTAGGAATTTAAAGAGCATCATGTTTGGTCAATTTAGTGTATCCTAAATTGCCGCATTTAATTTGTCAATCTGGGAATCGTAAGCTGATGAAGTGCGGCGCACTATATGCGCAAGATAACCTATTTCTTAACTTTTTGTCGTTTTTGGTTTTCTAAGGTGAAATGGAAATTCTAAAATGAAAACAAGTATGGTTATATTTGTTCAAGGAAATGATATCCCCTATAATGATTTACCAACTTGAATCTTAAAAAGGAATTTGAAATTTTCAATGACAAAACTTGAAAGGAAATGAAAATGTACTGCTGAAATGAAAAGATGCTGTATAAGTCTAATAAATCAAAAACAGTGAACTAGTGAGCATGAAACTAAACTATTCTTGCTGCTGTCTAAACAAAAAGAAACTATGCTTAAAGAAATTCAAAATTTCAACAAAGTAAATCTAAATCAGATTACATCAATTTATCTTCTAATCCTTCATCATTAGTCCAGCTATGATTTTCGGAAGTAACCATAAACAACTTGAGTAACTGATATCTAACTTGCAGAAAGTAAACTAATATCAAACCATACATTCATAATTCAATCCCTCACCATCAGTCCAGCTGTGGCTTTCGGAGGTAACTGAAGATGTCATGCACAATTTAATATTTCTAACTTGCAGAAAGTAAACTAATACCAAACTACACATTTCATAATACAATCCCTCACCATCAGTCCAGCTGTGGCTTTCGGAGGCAAATGAAGATGTTATGAGCAGTTTAATATATCTAAATTTGCAGAAAGGAAACTAATACTAAACTACACATTTCATAATACAATCCCTCACCATCAGTCCAGCTGTGGCTTTCGGAGGCAACTGAAGATGTTATGAGCAGTTTAATATATCTAAATTTGCAGAAGGGAAACTAATACTAAACTACACATTTCATAATACAATCCCTCACCATCAGTCTAGCTGTGGCTTTCGGAGGCAACTGAAGATGTTATGAGCAGTTTAATATATCTAAATTTAACTACTGAAGCAAATGAGCAAAACTGAATTAAACAAAGCAGTACTGAAATTAAATAGAAACTAAGAAAAACAAATTAGCAGCAGAACAATGTTAATTCCATGTCATTAGTCAAAAAGCTATGAAAATGCCCGGGCTGCCTATCTATAACCTGAAACAAGAACACTGATCAATGATTAACAACATAAAACATGAAAGACAGAAGTGAAATGGAAAGCATGAAAGTTTATAAACAGAAATGAAGCATATGAAAAATGCAATGTATAAACATGTGAATGGATTATGGTACAATGAGCTTTAAATAAATGAAATAAGAACTATACAATAATGCACATAACCTCAGCTGAGCAGGGGCCCTCTACACCAGCCTTGGCAACAATCTTCAAGTATGAATTAAGTCTGAAAACAGAGTCTTCTTATATTAAAATGTAGTCATAACAGTAAGGTAGTATTACGGCACTAAGGCAGCGTAATTACATTACAGAGCAGACTAATAAAAGATAACAGAGACTAATCGAGACTAACTCTATATGCGTATGCAAATGCGTTATATATAACAAAAGAAATATAACTATCTCCTAAAGTTTATGCTGGTGTAGAACACGTAGACCATTACGTCCACGGATCTAGGATCATGGCCGTGTTGGAAAATAAATCTATGAGAAGTGGATGCTTGAATTCGACTATGGAGCCATGTACAGATGTCGACTTGTCCTCCGCAAGCTCAGAAATGGCCATATGAACCTTTACGTGACACGGAATAGAGTCTTGTCACCGTAAGACTCTATGGTTGACTTCCATGTGGACACCTTTGACCGCGTCTTCTTTAGATGAGTTTTCTTGAACCAGTAGGACACGAACCATGTCCACATCATTCCTGACTTGCCCATGTGGCTCGTTTTCCCTGTAGACACCTGTAACATAGAGTTTCCCAAAATAGCTGCGGAAAGTTGCAGCAGCTGCGGAAAGTGGCAAGATTCCGTAGCTGAATGAATAAAATCTAAATCAAATAGCAAACACAAAAATATAATTAAAAACCATGTTAGATGCTCTTTTGCAAATGATATTGACAACTTGGGAGGTTCAGGTGAGTGAAAAAGGTATAGAAAAGTGTATGGAAAAGATGCATAATTGAGACTCAACATACCCCCACCGTGAAGGTGTTGCATGTCCTCATGCAACCAAAATTTTAATATTCCTTCCTTAGTTCATGTGCCTTGACACTTCAGCCAACACATCCAATCCTCTCCTCCTCTTCCTTGGTGCTGCTAACATTATGGGTTTCTTCATTAAGCACCTAAATTTGATATTAACCAGTGCTCTGCTCAACTTCTGGCATTTTCTTTTCAATTTCTTGTTCTTCTTTTGCCATATTCCCAGATATAGCATAGTATTATCATGGATGATTTTGTCCAGTTTTCCTTGTTCCTTCAATGTCTCATTTTCATTTTTGATATGTTTATTCAAAAGCTCTAACTCAAAAATTTCCTGTTTTAGTGATTGGACTAAATCATCCTGTACTGTATGAGGCTGGATAGAAGAAGTACTGGGACCTGTAGCTGCCTTTTCCAAAGATTCTATATAGTCATATACTTCCTGCTGCTTGGGGTCTATTTCAGGTGTCATTTTTATTGGGCTGTCCCCAAAATGCCGTGAAGGAGAATAATCTGGCTGAGGAGGGCTCACATCAATATCTTGCTGAGAATGGGATGGAGTATGTTCAATGTCTGATTGGGAATGAAATGAACCAGGTTCACTAACCGACTGAGATGGACTATGGTCAGCTGGGGACTGTTCAGATGTTTCCTCTCCCAAATCAATGAAATGAGGACCCTTCATTTGCGTTTTCCTCAATTTCCCCTTAAGTCTGCTGCTTCTTCTCACACACTGTGGTGCACTATCCTTTTGTTTTTGTTTTCCTTTCTCTGTCTTCTTGGCTATAGAGGACTGTTTTTGAAGATAAACTAGTCTTTCAGATAACACTTGATTATCTTCTTCTTCAGAAGAAGGAGTTTTATGTATAGCCTCAATAGTTTTTCTTTCTTTTGGTGTTATTGGCTTCTTACCTTTGATTTATTTCTTCTTCCTCTTTGACAGTCTTTCTTCCCTATCAGTTCTTTCAATTGCAGTAGTAGGAGTATTTTGGATTTCATCAATTGTTCTTTTTCTCCTACTTCTTCTTGTTGTGCTACCTTCAGGAATTTCCTGAGGTTCCTCAAAGAAATTTCTAACCATAAATTGTTCCCATGTGTCTTTCTTTTCCTTTAACTCCTTTTCAATCAAAATTTTTATAAGGCCGTGGTGATATAGATGAGGTTCTACATCTCCTAAATGTTTCTGAACAGTCACAGACATTTTCTTCAAGCTATTTAACAGAAAATATGGGAGATTGAGAGCTTGATTATCTAGAAAATTCATCAATAACCTGGTATGGTACATGTACATGGACCCAAAACGGCCTTCACATGTAATGAATTTCTGAACAACTAGCAGCAAAGTAGCCCATTCCTCTTTCAATGCATGCACAGGAATTCCTCTTTTAAAAATAGTTATGTCCATACCTTGATTTCGTAAGATTGTTCTCCAAGCTTCATCACTGATACTTTTATTCTTAAACCAACGCTCACCCTCCTGAAGAAGTTCCGTGGCTGTTGCTATAGATGCTTCATTGACCGCAAACTTAAGGTCTCCAATCTCTGCTTCCAAGCCATTAAACGACCTTGTGAATGCCTTCGTCACTTCTTTATGATACCCTCTGAATTTCTGGATAAACCGCAGCCAATTTGCTTTCTTCAATACATCCCTTACTTGTGGATATCCCTCCATGAACTTCGGTCCTTCCGGTTCTGCTCTTAGCAATTTACCCATTTTTTTCTTTCTGCTCTTCAAAGACTTTCCTGCGTGGAGGATTCAAATGGAAATAGAACGGTTGAATGCACAGAAACGAGCTCAATGACTGTGGGAATATATTATAGAATGGGAATGAGCACAATGAACGGAATGGAGTGAGACTGTAGGTAGATATCCGAGAGTGGAAATGAACACAATGAACGGAATGGAGTGAGACAGAATAGAAAAGGGTTTCGTGAGCATAACAGAGATACGACTGTGCAATTGACAGAGTATAACACATTCAGCAGCGTTTTGAAATTTGGTGGCTGCGAAATAAATGTGAACACGTTTCAATCAACGGTTATGGATTTATGCGGCTGTAAGAGTCCTTGGTCAAATCAAATACGTCTCATTGTCACCGGTGGAATATTGTATCATGAGTGAAAATCGGGGGTTTTAATGATGGAACCGTTTGTGAATGAATGCGAGAGGATAATATGGAGATCGTGAAAGGTTATGGAATTGTCAATATAATCATTGCACATAATGGATAGAGCTCATGGTTCATAACTATATAAAAATGTGTTTTTCAATGCTATTTGAAATAAATTTTATTCATACCTTTGGAATCTTTGCCTTTTCCCTTGGTCTTCAACTAATTGCTCTTCATTGGTGTCTTGAATGCTCCATGTCTTCATTTTTTGATCCTCTCACCTGCATTTTATTTCATGATTATGGAAATAACATCTGACTGTACATTCTTTTTGAAAACAGAGTAGTAGCTGCGGAATCTTCTTCTGGATGCGGAAACTGGAGTCAGCTGCGGAAACAGATGTCAGCTGCGGAAACTGACACAGCTATTACTTGGATGAATTGAAATGAACAGATGAAAAATGACCAGATGGAAATGGTCATGAAAAAGATTTTTATTAATGAAATGGAATGAAATGGATGAAATGAAGTGGAGTGGAGTGAAATGAAGTGAAATGAAATGGAATGAAGTGGAATGGAATGGAGTGAATGATCACAAAACTTGTGAAATGAAAGAGAGATTTTTTTTTTGGAAAATATAGAGTGTCAGGTGTTCTTGATTTTCACCCTATATTTTCTGTATAAGACTGCCAATCAGTGATTGGTTTTCAGGCTTATACCAATTTTTTTTTTTTTTTTTAACTGAAAAGAACAAAAGCTAGGCTGGTGGAGAAGAAGAATTCTTCTGTACCAGCCTGATTGCAGAACTTTCTTGAAACATTTTGACAAAATCCTCTTTTGAGAGTGGCTTATGATAAACTTTTAATCTATGGCCATTCACAATAAGAGGAGTTTGAAACTCATCAATGGTCTTGATTCTTACCGCTCCATTGCTAAAGATCTTGTCAATCTCATATGGCCCAAGCCAATGAGTCCGAAATTTTCCTTGACAATCTTTAAACTTGGAATCAAATAACAATGCCCAATCTCCTTCTTGAAACTTCTTCTCTTTGATGTACTTTTCATGCCATTTAGCTCTTTGATATTGAACTAGATCAGTTCTTAAAATTGCTTCTTGTCTGATTTCATCTAGCTCATTCAATTGCTCCATTCTATGCTTTTGGGCTTCTGATAAGTCCATCCCCAACTGAACTGCTATCTTGAAGGTCTTGACTTGGAACTCAATGGGGAGCAAGACTTCTTTTCCATAAACAAGTTCATAGGGAGAATGTCCTGTTGTATTCCTCCATGTAGTTCTGTAGGCCCACAAGGCTTCAGGAAGCCTTTCTGCCCAATCTCTTCGATGTAGATGAACAGTTTTGGTGATGATACTTTCAAGAACTTTATTTGTGGACTCCACTTGACCATTTGCTTGCGGATGGTAAGGAGTAGATCTTCTGTGTTTGATTTTGTATTCTTCCATCAACTTCTCCACCAAATTGGATGTGAATTGGCTCCCTTGATCTGTCACAATTTCTCTTGGAACACGAAAGCGAGTAAAAATATCCTCATAAAGAAAATGAACAATTGAATTTTCAGTAGCAGATACTAATGCTTTGGTTTCTACCCATTTAGTAACATAATCAGTACAAACCAATATATACTTCTTTTGCTTAGATGGTGGATTAATAGGTCCAATGAAATCCAAAGCCCATTTTTCAAAGGGTTCGATGAGTACCTGTGTTTGCAATGGCATTTCATTTGAAAGGGTAGGTTTCCCTACTCTTTGGCAGCTGTCACACCTTTTGACATATTGTTTTGCATCTTTGAAGAGGGAAGGCCAATAATATCCTAAAGAGAGGATTTTATAGGCAGTCCTTTTGTCTGCAAAGTGTTCGCCGCATGGTTCATCATGAAATGCCTTAAGAATATCAGGCATTTCATCTTCCCTAACACATCTTCTGATCACAAGATCTGGCCCTGTTTTAAACAATTCGTTAGAAATCCATGAATATTTTGAACTCTCCTGAATAATCTTTCGTTTTTCTCTTGGAAATAAATGTGAAGGTAGTTTCCCCGTAACCAAATAGTTAGCAATATCTGCATACCAAGGGGTCTTAATAGTTACTGCAAACAAATATTCATCAGGAAACTTATCTTCTACAGGAGAATCTTCTTTAGTATTTTGAATTCTAGACAAGAAATCAGCTACTGTATTCTGTTTTCCTGGTCTATCCAACACAGTAATATTGAATTCTTGCAAAAGTAAAAGCTATCTTGTCACTCTGCCATTAGTAACAGGTTTGTTCATTAAATATCTAATTGCAGAATGGTCAGTATGAATAAAAGTTTCATAGCCTGTTATGTAATGTCTAAACTTATTAATTTCATGAACAACAACTAAAAACTCTTTTTCAGTCACAGTATAGTTCAACTCTGTGGAAGTCAAATTTTTACTGGTGTAATAAATGGCATAAGGAACTAAATCTTTTTGACCCAACACAGCTCCTAGAGCTGTATCCGAAGCATCCGTAGAAATATGGAAAGGGAGTCTCCAATTTGGTCCTCTTAAGATAGGTGCTTCAGATATTCTTGTTTTCAAAGTTTCAAAAGCTGATTGACAATCAGGATCCCATTTAAATTCACAGTCTTTTGTAAGCAATTTGAAGAGTGGAGATGTTATTTTAGTGAAGTTTTCTATAAATCTTCTATAGTAACCAGTAAATCCTAGAAAACTTCTAACATCTCTTTGACAATTTGGAATAGGCAACTTGGAAATGACTTCAACTTTTGATCTATCAACCTTAATCCCATCTCCCGAAATATGATGTCCTAAAACAATCCCTTCAGTAAACATCATAAAGCATTTTTCATGGCTTAATGAAAGGTTTGTTTCTTTACATCTTATAAGAACTTTTTCCAAATTTTCTAATGCCTCTTCAAATGAATTACCATAAATTGTAAAATCATCCATATAAACCTCTACACAATCATGGATTAGATCAAAAAAAATTCCTAGTACTTCTCTTTGGAATGTTGCAGGTGCATTACATAACCCAAAAGGAAGCACTCGGTAGGCAAAAGTTCCCCATGGACAAGTAAATGTGGTCTTATCTTGATCTTCAGGTGCTACCTGAATTTGATTATAGCCACTAAAACCATCCAAAAATGAAAAGTACTTTTTACCTACTAATGTATCTAATACCTGATCAATAAAAGGCAAAGGAAAGTGATCCTTTAAAGTTGCTTTGTTCAATTCCCTGTAATCAATGCATACCCTCCATTTACCATTCTTTTTAGGTACTATAACCAAAGGAGAAACCCATCGGCTATCTGAAATTGGATAAATGAAGTTTACATTGAGTAGTTTTTGGAGCTCTTCTTTCACTATCTCCTAAGATTTGGATTCATCCTTCTTTGAGGTTGTCTGATTGGTCTAATGTTTTCCTCAATATAGATGTGATGGATGCAAGTCTTAGGATCAATACCCTTCATGTCAATATACTCCCATGCAAATGCAGTAGAATGTTTTTGCAAGATTTTGGTTAGTTCTTCTTGTTGTGATTTTTCCATATGTTTGTTGATATTCAATGTTTTTCTTGGAAAAATCTCAATAGTAGAACTACCAAACTCTTCCATAGAGTAAAGAGACATTTGTCTTGATGATAAATATTCTATGTCAGATTCCAACCGAAATTGTGTGGGGTCATATTCTGAAGATGTCTCAAAATTTTCTAATGTGTTCAGAATTTGACTATCCTCACTGATTTCAGAAATGGTAAAGACAGGTTGTATAGTGTCCTCATCATCAACCCATTCATTGTCTCCTACTTCTGTGATTGCTCTTGCCGGAGGATACAAATTGAATTTCTTTGTCGAATTACCATTAGAAATGTACATGTCCCCATATCTACAACTAATAAAAGCATCAGCTGTGGCTAGCCAAGGTCTTCCTAAAATAAGTGGGTGCCCTCCTAGATTACTCTTGGGAGTCAAAATCATAAAGTCTACCGGATATTCCCAAGAATCTAAGGAGACTGAAATATCTTCTAATACACCATCTGGTTTAATAACTGATCAATCTGCAAGTTGCAGTAAAGTAGGTGTAAAAAGAAGGTTAGGAAGTTTTAGCTGGTCCATAGTCTGTCTACTCATAATGTTGATAGCAGCCCCTAAGTTAATCAATGTGTTTGGAATTTCTATCCCATTTATATGTGTCTTGACAATTGGACTTCCTGGATCTACATACTTCTGCATGGTAATTTTCCCCATCATAATATCTGCAATCTTTCCTACCAGGTGGATTCTTCTTGTGTCTTTTAGTTTCCTTCCTGGTCTTTTGAAACTCAACTCCTTTATGGTTTTTGCTAGAATAGGAATCTCTCGAATGGCTTGTAGCAAGGGAATCTTGATACAAACATTCTTCAATTCATTTAGAAAATCATAGTTAGGCAACAAGATTTGTTTTTCCACCCCCTTGTCAATTTGTAGTCTTTCAGGAAAAGGAGGTGTAGATGAAGATGCAGGTTGCTCAACTATAGGAGTTGTGGGTGTTAACTTTTCTTTTTCTTTTTGAATATTTGAATTTTGAAGAGATTCTTCCTCAGAACCCTTATTGACTTGAAGAGAATCCTCTTCAGAGGTATCTTGCTCTTGGATATCTATAGAAGGTTTTTCTAAAACTCTACCAGATCTGAGTTGTACATCGTTGAGAGGAACAATCATATAGGTAGGAAATTATTGTCCTTCTACCATGTAAGTATTCTGAGGATTCTTATTGTTAGGATTTGGCAATGGCTGAGCTGGAAGTTGATTTGTCTTTTGTTGGTATGGGAGCATGAGTTAAGGATTTGGATTTTGTTGAGAAGGTTGTTGTTGTGGAAATGGCAATGAAAGTTGTGGATTTGGGTTTGGAAGTTGTGGAGCTTGTTGATTTTGAAAAGATGGAGGATATTGATAAAATTGAGCAAATATCCCATAAGGATTTTGCATCCCTTGTACCCATGGCTGATATGAATTTTGATGTTGGGGCCAAGGTTGTTGCCAAGGATTCCAATTTGGTGGGTTTTGAAGATTCATAGGGTTGTTAAACCCTTGAGTTTGTTGTCCCTGCCAAGGTCTCCTTGCGACAAAACAGAGAGATTCTACTGAATTTGGGTCTTCTTTAAAAACAGCTTTGAGTCCAGGAATTGAAGGACAATCTTTGATCTCATGATTCTCTGAGCAAATCATACATGTTTCTACAACTTTTGCATCCAAGGGACATTCCCTTAAAGCATGTTTCTTCCTACATTTCGGACAAAAGATGGCTAAAGCATCTGTTTCTGCTTTCTGTTTGTTTTGGATTTTAAGGGTGTCTAGTTGTTCACTAAGGCTCCCTAAGATATCAGTTTTGAACTCATCAAGCATATTACCAATCTCTGCCCTACTTACTGATCCATTTGCAGATTTGTTAGCCCTAATAAGAGAAGGATCCCTAGGCCCTTTTCCTGTTTTAGATTTTCCTCTTGAGAGATGGACACATAGTTCTGTTATGTCACGAAGTGGGAGTTGAGAAATATATCCTTTCCCCATCATGTTTAAAATATCTATCCATTCATCTCTAATGGCTTTTAATATGAGGGCTTTCAAGGTTTCATCATCTAAGTTGCTCATCTTTGCTCTTTTCAAGTTGTATTGAAATCTTTCAAGTAAGTCTTCCAAATTTTCATCTTCTTTTTGCATCATCTTGAATACCTCATCCTTGTGATTGGTGGGCATACAATAGTCCAAGTATCTATTCAAAAAAATTTGTTTCATATCATTCCAAGTCCTAATAGATTGAGTGGCTAATCCCATGAACCATTTCAAAGCACATCCTTTCAAAGTTGAAGGAAACAGTTTGAGTTTTTGAGAATCTTCCATATAGTCATAGGTTCGGCACACAACTTCAAACTCAAACAGAAATGTTTTAGGGTCCTCACTTCGCAATCCATAAAAGTTAGGGAGGACATATGGTGAGATATTTTTCATTGTTGCATGAGTTTCCTCATCAACTATAGGGAATCCAAACAAGTTGTCTCCTTCCCTATTTCTACCATTATTTCCTTCACCATTGTTGTCTCCATTGTTTCCTCTTCTTCTACCTCTACCTCTACCTCCATCTATTACTTCCTCCACCATGATAGTTTCTTTAGAGTCCTTAAAGTCCTCTAGTTTTTCTACCAAGGGAGAATGAGAGAAAGTCTCTTTGTTTTCTAAATGGGATTGAGTAGGTGGTATAGGAGAATCCTCTAATTCAGCTGTTCCTTGACTTCCAAAAATATTAAGGCTAGGGGTAGATGGTGGTGAATCTGGTCTATGCCTTGAAGAAGATGGAGTTGTGAAAATCAAACTCTTGGCTTTAGCTATAAACCTTCCCCTAGAATCTCTTGCTCTATGCATGTCATTTTTTATTTTTTTATTTTTTTTTAAAGTTGGGCTAATAATCCTCTTTCTGATCTTCCAGGTCACACTAGGTGCAAGAAGAGAGCATACTTAAGAAATTACTAAACCAATAACTCTCTTTTCTGATCCTCCAGGTCACACTAGGTGCAAGAGGAGAGCATACTTCAAGAAGTTATCAAGTTTTCCCTTCTTTTATGATTTTGTGTTTTTTTTTAAAGAAATTGGCTACCTATTTACACTTCCCCGGCAATGGTGCCAAAATGTTTGGTCAATTTAGTGTATCCTAAATTGCTGCATTTAATTTGTCAATCCGGGATTCGTAAGCTGATGAAGTGCGGCGCACTATATGTGCAAGATAACCTATTTCTTAACTTTTTGTCGTTTTTGGTTTTCTAAGGTGAAATGGAAATTCTAAAATGAAAAAAAGTATGGTTATATTTGTTCAAGGAAATGATATCCCCTATAATGATTTACCAACTTGAAACTTAAAAAGGAATTTGAAATTTTCAATGAAAAAACTTGAAAGGAAATGAAAATGTACTGCTGAAATGAAAAGATGTTGTAAGTCTAATAAATCAAAAACAGTGAACTAGTGAGCATGAAACTAAACTATTCTTGCTGCTGTCTAAACAAAAAGAAACTATGCTTAAAGAAATTCAAAATTGCAACAAAGTAAATCTAAATCAGATTACATCAATTTATCTTCCGATCCTTCATCATTAGTCCAGCTATGATTTTCGGAAGTAACCATAAACAACTTGAGTAACTGATATCTAACTTGCAGAAAGTAAACTAATATCAAACCATACATTCATAATTCAATCCCTCACTATCAGTCCAGCTGTGGCTTTCGGAGGTAACTGAAGATGTCATGCACAATTTAACATTTCTAACTTGCAGAAAGGAAACTAATACTAAACTACACATTTCATAATACAATCCCTCACCATCAGTCCAGCTGTGGCTTTCGGAGGCAACTGAAGATGCTATGAGAAGTTTAATATATCTAAATTTGCAGAAAGGAAACTAATACTAAACTACACATTTCATAATACAATCCCTCACCATCAGTCCAGCTGTGGCTTTCGGAGGCAACTGAAGATGTTATGAGCAGTTTAATATATCTAAATTTGCAGAAAGGAAACTAATACTAAAATACACATTTCATAATACAATCCCTCACCATCAGTCCAGCTGTGGCTTTCGGAGGCAACTGAAGATGCTATGAGCAGTTTAATATATCTAAATTTAACTACTGAAACAATTAAGCAAAACTGAGTTAAACAAAGCAATACCGAAATGAAACAGAAACTAAGAAAAACACATTAGCAGCAGAACAATGTTAATTCCATGTCATTAGTCAAAAAGCTATGAAAATGCCCGGGCTTCCTATCTATAACCTGAAACAAGAACACTGATCAGTGATTAACAACATACAACATGAAAGACAGAAGTGAAATGGAAAGCAGGAAATTTTATAAACAGAAATGAAAAAGATGAAATGTATAAACATGTGAATGGATTATGGCACAATGAGCTTTAAAGAAATGAAATAAGAACTATACACTAATGCACAAAACCTTAGCTGAGCAGAGGCCCTCTACACCAGCCTTGGCAACGATCTTCAAGTACGAATTAAGTTGGAAAACAGAGTCTTCTTATATTAAAAATGCAGTCATAACAGTATGGTAGTATTACGGCTCAAAGGCAGCATAATTACATTACAGAGCAGACTTAATAAAATTAACAGAGACTAATCGGGACTAACTCTATATGTGTATGCAAACGCGTTATATATAACAAAAGAAATATAACTGTCTCCTAAAGTTTATGCTGGTGTAGAACACATAGACCATTACGTCCACGGATCTAGGATCATGGCCGTGTTGGAAAATAAATCTATGAGAAGTGGATGCTTGAATTCAACTATGGAGCCATGTACAGATGTCAACTTGTCCTCCGCAAGCTCAGAAACGGCCATATGAACCTTTACGTGACACGGAACAGAGTCCTGTCACCGTAAGACTTTATGGTTGACTTCCATGTGGACGCCTTTGACCGCGGCTTCTTTAGATGAGTTTGCTCGAACCAATAGGACACGAACCATGTCCACATCATTCCTGACCTGCCCATGTGGCTCGTTTTCCTTGTAGACACCTGTAGCATAGAGTTTCACAAAATAGTTGCGGAAAGTTGCAGCAGCTGCGGAAAGTGGCAAGATTCCGCAGCTGAATGAACAAAATCTAAATCAAATAGAAAACACAAAAATATAATTAAAAACCATGTTAGATGCTCTTTTGCAAATGATATTGACAACTTGGGAGGTTCAAGTGAGTGAAAAAGGTATAATCCTTAAAGGATAATTACCCACTGCCTAAAATGGATCACATCTTGCAGAAGGTGGTTGGAGCCTCTAGGATGTCAATGATGGATGGATTCTCTGGTTATAACTAGGTGGCTGTACTTCCAGAAGATCAAAAGAAGACTGCTTTCACCACACCATGGGGTACATTTATGTATGCCAAGATGCCTTTTGGATTGATTAATGCAGGGGCCACTTTTCAGAGGGCCATGGACATTGCTTTTGTTGGGGAGCAAGACAAATTCTTAGTAGTCTACCTCGACGATATCACTATATTTTCCAAAAATGATGCTGAGCACATTGAACATCTGCGAAGAACTTTTGAGAAATGCAAAAGGTATGGTCTCTCTCTGAATCCTCAAAAGTCTTTATTTGCATTAGAAGAGGGAAAGATTTTGGGCCATATCGTGACTAAAGATGGGGTGAAGATAGATCCTAAGAGGGTAGAGGTTATAAATGGTATTGCTTTTCCCAGAAATAAGAAAGAGGTACAAGTATTCCTAGGGCGCATTAATTTCTTGAGAAGGTTTATCCCTAACTATGCTGAGATAGTTAGGCATATAACAGATATGCTGAAGAAGAATAATGAGGTAAAGTGGTCACAAGAATCACGGGAGGAATTTACCAGGATAAAGAATGCTTTTGCAGAAGCCCCTGTGCTGGCTGGACCAGATTATGATAAACCTTTCATGATTTTTTCTTTTGCATCACCTCATACAATAGCTGGAGTTTTATTGCAGAAAAATGAAGAAGGGTATGAGCAGCCTATTGCCTTTTTCAGTCAGGTGCTTCGTGATGCAGAGTTAAAATACAACATATTGGAAAAGCAAGCATACGCCCTAGTGAAATCCCTCAAAGCATTGCATGTATATATTTTACAGTCCCACGTCACTGCATTTGTACCTGCAGCTACTGTAAAAGATATTCTTATTCAGGGGGATAGTGAAGGAAAAAGGGGGAGGTGGATTGCCAAAGTACAGGAGTATGACTTAGACATCCGCCCTACTAAGTTGATCAAAGGACAGGGGCTTGCCAAAATGTTATCTGAATCAAACTATCAAGCTCTGGGCATAAATTTTTCCATTATAGCAGGCGAAGAATCTGAGGAGAAAGAAGAACGACATGGAATTGGAGTAGCTACTCCAGAAACACATATAAAGTACCTTACCAGTCAGTGGTATAAAGAGATAGTGGAATATCTCCTTACACTCAGCTTCCCTCCAAGTTGTGATAAAGCTAAATACATAGCATTACAATTGAAACCGCAGAAGTACATAGTCGCAAATGGCCGGCTATACTAGCAAGATCCCTCAGGCATCTTACTCCTGTGTCTCATAGAAAATGAAGTAGAGAGCATTATTGCAGAATTTCATGAAGGGATCTATGGAGGTCATTACAGTTGGAGGGCCACAGCTCATAAAGTTCTGAAAGTTGACTTCTATTGGCCAAAGCTTTTTGGAGATGTTTTTTCCAGGGTAAGAGCATGTGATAAATGTCAGAAATTTGCTGAGAGACAGAAATCAGCACCATTTCCCCTGATTCCAGTGCATGTGGATGAACCATTCAAACAATGGGGTATTGATTTTATAGGTGAGATACATCGTCCATCGAGTGGACAACATAAGTGGATTTTAACGGCCACTGATTATTTCACTAAATGGGTGGAAGCCATACCTGCAAGAAATGCTATAGATAGTGTGATCATAAAGTTCATGGAGGAAAACATCATATCCAGGTTTGGTTTTCCTACTAGAATAGTGACTGATAATGCACAGGCCTTCAAGTCTCCAAAATTTATGAATTTCTGCCAGCAATAAAATATCATACTAAGTCACTCTACTGCTTACTATCCACAAGGAAATGGCTTGGCAGAGTCTTCAAATAAAACTCTGGTGAGGGCCTTGAAGAAGACTATCAATGAAAATCAAAAGAACTGGGATTCCCAATTGAAATTTTCTCTATGGGATAATAGAATCACCAGCAAGAGAGCAACTGGAAAATCTCCCTATGAATTGGTATATGGACGAGCAGCAGTTTTTCCTGTACAGCTAGCTTTACCAGTGACTCGCTTCATGCAAGAAAGCCAGGAGGAACCTGATGATATGATCAGGAGAATCAATCAATTAGTGGAATTAGAAGAAACACGGGGCCAGGTGAGCCAGAGGTTAATAGAATATCAAGAGAAAATGAAACACATTTTTTATCAGCACGCAAAAGACAGGAAACTGCAGATTGGTGATTTGGTGCTCAGATGGGATATCCGGAGAGCTGAGAAGGGAAAACATGGTAAATTCGACCCCCTCTGGTTTGGTCCTTTCAAAATTGTGGAACAAGGGGGAAATAATACTTTCAGGTTGGAGAATTTATAGGGCGACTTGCTGGATGCCCCTGTAAATGGTCAATTTCTTAAACCCTATTTCCAGTTCTAATCCAGGAAGGGACAGCCTGATGTACTATACTATATTTTAGTTTTTCTTTTATCTTTGTTCGAATAATGTTGGTGTTGTGATGAATTATAAAATGAAAAATGGAGGTGTTGTAGAGCAGAGTCTATATACAGGATGATCATAGGGTCTGCGAGTTCTCGAAATGTACAGGGATGAACGTTCCATCCCCAGGTGGAGCCGATGTTGATCATAATTCATCTCCTATAAAATTTCACAGGCAATCTGGCCCAGAGCTCTCAAATTCCCCCTTTCTGCCTTGGAAAATCATTCTCACACCCATCGTTACCATTTCCCGCCTCCAAAACACCTCATAAAAGGCTGAAAATCCATATTTGAAATATTTGAAGCGTAGCTCCTTCGGCCCTAGCCCCTCTGCCTTTTCCTCCATGTAACCTGGACGCTAGACCAAGCGCTAGTCACTTATCCAATATATATCGGGCGCATCCTGAGTCGTCAATCTGTGTATATCAAACGATGTTTGCTCATCTCTGCCATGCCCGTGGCCTACCTATTCACCGTCCGATCAAATCATAAATCAATAGTTCCCCACCCATCCGCCCTGGTGGACCCCACACCCAACAACACCTTCCGAAACAGGTGGTTTATATCGCACCACTTTTCAGCGGCAGGCAGTATTCTTCAAATCAGAGTGATTCCACTCATTCCCCACCGCGTGTCCCCACGTATGGCCCCAAAACCGCTCTCCATCACGCATTATTGTTCGGTCAAAGTCATGCAGCGATATTCATCACAGCCGTCTGATCTAAGGGCCTTCATCCTACAATCGTCGCGCTCCGAAGCTGCACCGGATTTAATGCACGAAAATCACACCCTGGGCCCACTGTCCATCGTCCTTGATGCTCTTTCAACCATCGATCTCCTCCTGAGATCGGACGCCCAAGATTTCATCATCCCCTCTGTTGACCTAGTCTTCCTCCACGTCATCATCCCACGTGTTTATCACATTTCTACCTTCGTCATTTATACATTACATTCATAGGTTTATTTTAATGTTTTGCATTATAAACTCTGGCCAGCCCTTCCGCCATTATTTCCACTGCATTTTCTTCATCACCACCCTGCATGTTTCCACTGCTTCATCACGTCTCTCTGTTACACAGTCGCTTCCATGGCATTGTCGTCCCCCATGCATTTGTTTTCTTCACAACTTTGTGTGTTTTGCAGGTTTACAGTGATAGGGAATTATCATCATTTGCAGAGTCCATTACAAAAGCCGAGAACGTGTCAAAGGACCATTTTTCAGAGCAGAATTATGAAGAAAGTCCTTGAAAGCCAAATTGACAAGACTTCAATTAAAGAAGCAGGGTTCAAATTTTTCAAACCCTGCAAGGACATTCAAGACGTCGACTTCATAGATGAAAACATTAATGGAACAACAGAGGAGTATCACCGGAAGGTCAAGAAATTCAGTGTTCGGCATTGAAGGTTTTAAATCATAATTCAGGGTTCAGAAGGCAAAGAGTACAATGCACAAGAAGCAACACCTCCAGCTTTTCATTTCACGGAATTTAATGTTGATATGGTTATCCCTATACCGTGTTCCCCAAGAGATTTTCACCTGCAATACTTATTCTTGGCTAGTGTGCCACAGAGTACAAACAACACAACAAAGTCATCCAAGCAAAGAGTGTCTTTTGAATGTTTCCGCCATTTTGCCTTAATTACGCAAATTAAATGTTCATCACCTACCTCTTTTGTTAGGTTTTAGTTTCTCTTATAAAAACCATGAAGAAACGCATTGTAAAGGTTCCAGATTTTTATCAGAAAATTATGCAGTGAAGGAATTTGGGATACATTTTGTAAAACTCTTGTATGAAGGCTTAGAGCCCGTAGGGTCTTAGTGAGGAGGAGTTCTGTCTGTCAAAGAGGATTCTGGTCTTTGGTATTTCACAGTCTGTAACTCTCTTTCATATGTTATTTAATATATCATTTCATCCTATCCGTCTTTCCTATATCATGTTTTGGAATGCGAGTGGCTCACTGATTTCTGGTAAGGATTCATCCTAGTTGATGCCCATACTCGAATCATTCAAGCGCTTTAAATATGGCTCATGCATGATATTCTATTTCATTACCTATCTAAACCGTGTTTCTACTATATTAGTTTCTTTGGGAGGGTGCTTTTAAAATGATATTATCGTGTATGGATTCTTAGATTGGTAAGCCCATGCATGGTGGTATTGTATATCTGGGTATCAGCTCAATGTTAACTAGTATCTTCTAAATACTTCTTTCACTACATACACCTTCTAATAATTTATGTCTGTGAAGTATTTCTAAATTGACCCGCTTTGCAGTAAACTGTCTCTGAATTGTCTGCTGTATTTGTATTAGAGTTTTGCATCTTGCCTCTGCAGTATCTCTTTTTCTGTGTCAGTTTCTGAGGGTTTGGTCCCATTCTATTTCATTTACCTGTTTATAGGAGATAGCATGTGAGCTGAAGTTGACAACTTCATACATTATATTATACTCTCCTTGCTATGCTAAGATGTGCTAGGCACTGGTCTATCACAACTCTAGGCTGTCTCTAGGAGCTACAACAGATTTCATGCTCAAATATCAAAGGATTTTGTAGTGAAATTTACAGGTACAACCTCGAAGGTGGGGGTTTTAAATTTCACAGTGTCACCTGATACCATTTCTCAAGCCACAGAGACACCAAGAGAGGGTGAAGAGTGATTGAAAGCCACTAAATTCAAAATGTAGAGTTGTGAGGAATTTGTCAAACCAGAACACATTGGAGCTTACATGGCATCTATGATTCCAAGGAGTTATATGAAGGAAAATTATTCTAAACTGTTGTTTGTGATCTAGAAGTACTTTACTTGTAAAAGGGAGGTTTCATATGGTTTACCTGTACCATTTCAGGCTCCTTTTACATTTCACTGGTAAGCAACGCCTTGATCTTCCTTTCTTCTTGTTTAGGAGCTTAGGGAAGATGTCTGATAAGGTTCAAGCCAGGGCTGAAGGCAGTGAGACATCATCTTTTCACCATGGTTTGATTAAACTCTTAGTGCTGGAAGAATTGAAGAAATTAAACAGAGATTGGGCATCTTTCCCTTTCCTCAGTGGGTATGAAGTTGATTCAATGACACCTAAGAAGACTTCAAATCTAATAACTACTTCATCTCCAGTTGTGACAGGTGTAAATGAAGAAGAGGTAGAGCCTATCTTGGAGCCAATGGATGTCGAAACAGAACCTATAACGAGGTAGATATCCTACTACCATCACTCAAAAACAACAAACACAATATTAGTAAGCATGGTAGCAGGAGCATAACTAGAAGTCAAACCATTGAAAGGGAAATCTTGAAGGCATCCTCCAAACAATAGATATTGAAGAGACTCCAATTGTCGCAGTTGAAGACATTGAAGGTGACAAGAAGAAGAAATGGAAATGAAAGAGTGTTAAGAAGTTAGACAAGGGGAGGAGAATCTCTGTGTTCCATATTCACCAAGGAAACCACTTAATAGGTTACAACTTGCAAAGGTGTCATGAAAACAAGAAGACAGAAGATGTTGACAAAGGTAAGCAGCCTATCAAAAAAGACATCATAGACTTGTCTCTAGCAACAAAATAAGTTTTTTTGCAAAGGAAAGGAAAGGAGAAGATGGTGGAAAAGACTGAAGTGCATGTATTGCAGGAACAATTAAGAGAGACCAGAGAATAGGTCATTGAAGTAAAATTAGAACTACAGGAGGCAAGGTAGATAGAAATTTTATGGAATATCTTGAAGAAAAAGTAAATGATCAGCTGAACCAATATGATAAATCACTAACAAATGCCAAAACCTTGCTAAAAAGAACACTTCCTTTGAGGAGAGTAATGAAACACACCAGAAATAGAAACATGTGGTTACAGTCTGAAAGGAAGAAGCTCAAGGGAAATGTTAAAGAATTAGAGGATCAAATGGAGATGACTTAGGAAGAATTTAAGAAAATAGGGTTGAAAATAAAATTGATAAATGAGCTTGAGGAGATACAACCTTCTACCACTAAAGATGGAGTTCCCAAAGTTTGAAGAGTTAGCCTAAATATTTTTGACAAATTTTCAACATTCAAGAAACATCATTTCCAGTTTTGAAAGTGAAATTGTGAGGAAAAAGGGAAATTTTGTGTTTTTCTTCCAATTAAGCAATTTTCAATAGTGAAGCCCAGGCTTGAGGGCCAGATTTCGCTACGAAATACCTATAGGTTACTTTTTGCAAAAAATATCATTTTGGCTGGAAATCAAAGGATAAGATTTGTATTTAGCTTATTTTATTTAAAAAATATATCCCAATCAGAAAGAGAGGCTAAAGGTTGACCTGAGATTGATGAAATTAATTTTCTACCAAACTACGCTACGAAACTGCCTATTTCACTATGTTTTTGCAGCAAGGAGATTTTAGTTGTATTTTGTTGTTTTGAAAGTGTATTGAAAGTCATCCAACCACGTGGAGACATTAAAAGGTAAAAGTGGGACACTCCAGCAGGGATTTTCTCCTCGACAAAGTTGTCACCTTCCTATCTCAGCATAAAGACAATGATCAAATGTCACAGTTATCTTCTCCTTAAAAGAAGGGTGATCAGTTCCTAAATCCAACAGGTATATTTATGTCTAGGTTATGGTTAGTGCCATTGGAGCACTTGGTTATCATCAATGTAATTATCCAATTCTATGGATAAGTGAATGTAATAAATGGAAGGTAGAGTGCTAATAGGCTTGTAATTCTAAAGTTTTTAGGTGTCTGTTTCAGTTCCAGGAATATAGTTTATGGTTAAAATAGGTGTCAAAGATGATGGTTCGATGATCTAGCCAGATGGGTAGATCCGATGTAATTAACAAAAGCCTAGTAATAGGCATAACTTCGAATGAGAAGGGGTTGGAGAATGTTATTTGACACTACCACTATTTTAAATTTTTTATCATTAGTAATATACAGTGACTGTGCTTTCTTCTTCACCTGAGGTTATTTGAGTGTTTCAATGAGCTTATGTCTTATGTCACTTAATATTTTGTTTCCAATATCTTGATGTTGAATTACTTAGAATTTATCTTCTTCATGCTCTTACTTTGAACATTAAGCTATTGAATATTTCTGTGTGTGTATTGTCCTTTCATTGAAACATTATAAGCCTCAACTTCCAGAAGGAGAGCCATTGTCATTGAATTTCTTCACACTGAATCCATAAGCCTAATGGTAGTGAGCCCTACACATTTTTCATCTGCAATCAAACACATTAAATTCAATATCAGGGAGTTAGCCATCTGATTGAATCCTAATTGGAAAAATCATAAGTCAATTTGAGAGAGCCCTCTCAGGCTAAAGAGGCTAATCCTCAGTCAAAAGCTGGTTTGAAAGAGTTACTCTAAGTTGTCTGGTGGAGCAGCCCATCAGTACCAACTTATAGATAACACAATACATCCCTCTATCTTAGCCCCAATTGTGCATCGCGAAATATATAACCTTAATCTTAGCTCTTGAGCTCATGAGTTATGAAATTTCACAATTTCCCAGCCTCTACTACCTCCCAGAACTACATAATAGGTTGAACCAATTCCTATCCCCTCATCATGTCACACTGAGATCTAATATTGTGCATTTGTCTTCCTCAGTCTAGCCTAAAATATGCATTACGTAGTTCTAAGGCTCAAGCTTCACCCCTGACTACCTGAGCTACATAATTTCACAGTCACTTAGACTCTATCTCATCCTATCACCCGATTCTAGCTTAGCGAATGGATGAATATGCACTATCTTAGACTAGGTGTTTATCGAAACAATGTCATCTTGTCTTGAGTGAATTGCAAATGCAGGTTCCTTATCATACCATGAGAAGATGATGAATAAGGATATGAAGAATGTAAACATGATAAAATTCATATTCCTAGCTCATTATTCAAACTGATCAACCAAGAGAACGAAAAGGGACACCATTTTGCGATCATAGCTCAATAGTTGACATCATTGAAGACACCTTACCATTAACCCATATAGAGGTGGATAGAAAAGAATTCTCAAGTTGACACATATCAAGGAGAAGCCAAAGTGGCTTGAAATTTCCAGATCATCAAGAATGCTGGGTGTGGAGCCTGATTATCTTGTTTACTTTATCACAGCCTTTGACCCCGTACGAAAAGGGCGGCAACGCCGCCCGAAATTTAATCGTCGTCGTGGGGTCCAGGGGCGCGCGCGTGAGCTCCCCCGCCGGCGGCTCCCGGCGCCCCCGTTAAAAATTGATGTAAAATTGCCTTGTAAAAGTATAGTAATTTCTAGTCAATCTGGGCCGTTCATTAGGAAAATGATCTGACGGTAGAAGTTATGTTTAGATTAGGGTTTTTTGCCCTAGAAGGCAACCCCCTTGTATATATGGGGGCATTGTATTATGGCTGTAGATTATGTGTGTATTCTCGGAGCGAGAAACAGAGAGGGAGACTGTGAGAGAGAACAGAGGATATTACAGCGGATCTGCTGTAGGTTTTGTCTCTTAATTTTGTTGGATAATATAAAGGAAGGACTGGCTGTTCGGGGTGGACGTAGCCCAAACTGGGTGAACCACGTATATCTGTGTCTCTCTGGTTTTATGTGTTTCGTGTGCTTGTATTTTTCCGCATATTTTATGTGTTTCATTGCTCTGTAATATTTAATTTTTCTACAACCGGTATCGTGAGCCGAAGGTCTATTTGTCAGATAAACTCGCAGGAAGCAGTAAAGAAGGGTTCCCGGTTCGAGTGGGAGAAATGGCGACGATGGTAAGTTTAGGGTCGAGAAATTTAATGGCCAAAACTTTGCGCCGTGGAAGATGCAGATCAAAGATTATCTGTATCAGAAATATTTGTACCTACCATTGAGAATGAAAACAAAGAAACCGACGACTATGATAGATGCAGAATGGGATATTCTTGATAGAAAGGCACTCAGAATAGTATGATTGTGCCTTGCAGCATCAGTAGCCTTCAATATTTCGAAGGAAACAACAACGGAGGGTTTGATTAAGGTGTTGGCGAAACTATATTAAAAACCCTCAGCCTCAAATAAGGTGTTTCTTATGAAACGACTATTTAATATGAAGATGGAAGGTGATCTCACAGACCATTTAAATGATTTTAATACAGTTACCAGTCAGTTAAGTTCTGTAGGGGTAAAATTTGATGATGAAGTTAGGGCTCTTTTATTTCTGTGCTCATTGCCAGAAAGCTGGAATGGTTTAGTTATGGCGATTAGCAACTCTGTCTCTGGATCTAGTACTTTAAAGTTTGATGATGTTGTCGGTGCTATCCCTAGCGAGGAAATGCGACAGAAAAGCTCTGGGGAGACATCGGGTAATGCTTTGAGTGCAGAGTCTAGGGGAAGGAGAATGGAAAGAGGAAAGAGCTTGGGATATCGTAGTAAATCAAGGAAAGGAAGATCCAAGTCCAGATCAGGGATAGTGTGCTGGAAATGCAGAAAGAGAGGACACCTAAAGAAAGACTGTAGATCTCGGAAGGGAAAAGAAGGAGACACACAACAAGAAAACAATCATGAAGCAAATGTGACAGGTGATGTGTTACAATATGCTTTGATTATTTCTTTCAAAAATGTTACTGATTCTTAGGTTGTAGATTCAGGGGCTTCATACCATGCCACACCTGATAAGAAATATTTTCATGACTATGTTCAAGGAGATTTTGGACAAGTTCGTTTAGGTGATGATAAACCCTGTAAAATTGTTTGAATGGGTAAAGTTCTTGTAAAACAAAAGAATGGAAACCAGTGACTACTAAAGGAGGTAAGGCATGTTCCGCATCTGAAGAAAAATCTGATTCTAACAAAGGGGGCTAGGCTTTAGTTGTGTGACAACTTTCACAGATAAAACTTCGAAGGTCGTCAAAGGAGCCTTGGTAATAGAAAAAGGCGAAAAGGTTGGTACATTGTATTTATGCAATGGTATTTCTAACTCTGTTAATTCTTTAACTTCCGAAGGAGCAGATGAAACATTATGGCATCATAGGCTCAGACACATGAGTGAGAAGGGGATGAAGATTCTTCACTCAAGAAATTTGTTGCCAGGTTTGAAGAGTGTTGATTTGGATTTCTGTGAGAATTGCATTTATGGAAAATAGAAGAGAGTCAGATTTCTCAGAGTTGGGAAAGAAAAGAAGAGTGAAAAATTAGAGATTGTCCATACAGATGTATGGGGACCGCTTCGTATCATCTTTTGTGGCTCGTTATTATGTTACTTTTATCGATGATGCTACTAGAAAAACATGGATTTATTGTATCTGCATTAACCATGTATTTGATACTTTCAAGAAATGGAAAGCTTTGGTCGAGATTGAGACAGAAAGAAGTTGAAGTGTCTCGTGATCGATAATGGAGGTGAATATTGCAGTAAAGAGTTTGATAGGTACTGTTCAGAGCATGGAATTCACAGAGAGAAGACAGTTCCAAGAACACCACAAGAAAATGGTGTGTCAGAAAGGATGAACAGAACAATCATGAAGCATGCAAGGTGCATGAGATTGCATGCATGATTTCCTTTACAATTTTGGGTAGATGCTGTTGATATCGCCGTTTATCTAATAAACAGAGGGGCTTCAAGTTCCTTGGATGGTGGTATTCCAAAGGAAGCATGGACAGGTAAAAAGGTAAACTACTCTTTTTTAAAGCCTTTTGACTGTGAGGCCTTTGTCCATATTAATAAATAAAACATAACAAAGCTTGAGGAAAAACCAAAGAAATGTACCTTTATTGGATATGGTGTTAATGATTTTGTTTATCGCTTATATGATTATGAAAATCACAAAATCATTAGGAGCAGAGATGTAATATTCAATGAAAAGGTCCTGTATAAGAATCAGTTGCAGGAAAAGAAACAGAAAAAAGAAAGCAAAGAATACACGGTTCTTGATGAGATAACTGAAAAAGTAAAGGTGCCTGAAAATAATCAACAACCACAGCAGCAGCAACCACCACAACAGCAACAGGCACCTCAAACACCTGAAAGTGGTGTTAGAAGATCTACCAGGATAAGTAGACCCCCTGAACGATACTCTTCTTCATTATATTACTTATTGCTGACTGATTCTGGTGAACCTGAATGTTATGAAGAAGCAATGCAGGTTGAAAGCAGGAAGAAGTGGGAGCAAGCCATGGAAGAAGAGATGGACTCCTTAATGCATAACCAGACTTGGGACTTAGTCAAGTTGCCTGCAGGTAAAACTACATTGCAGAATAAATGGGTTGACAGACTAAAGGAAGAAGATGGAGGAAAACAAAGGTACAAAGCTAGACTTGTGGTGAAGGGGTTTGCACAAAAGAAAGGTATTGATTTTGATGAAATATTTTCTCCTGTTGTTAAGATGAATTCAATCAGAACTGTTTTAAGTCTTGTAGTAGCGGAAGATTTACATCTTGAACAGTTAGATGTAAAGACAACATTTCTCCATGGAGATTTGGAGGAAGAGATATACATGCAGCAACCAGAAGGATATGAGGTAAAAGGGAAAGAAAAATTGGTGTGCAGGTTAAAGAAGAGCTTGTATGGCTTAAAACAGGCCCCAAGGCAGTGGTATCTAAAATTTGACAGGTTTATGTCCGAACAAGGTTATACTAGATGTCACTCTGATCATTGTGTTTATCTGAAAAGGCAAAATGATGGCAGCTATATTATACTGTTATTGTATGTAGATGACATGCTTGTTGCAGGGTCTAACATGCAGGAAATAAATGTGCTCAAAAGAAAATTGGCAAATTCATTTGCAATGAAGGATTTGGGAGCTGCAAAACAAATCCTTGGTATGAGGATAACTAGAGACAGGAAAAATCGCAAGTTAACACTATCTCAGAATGAGTACATAGAAAAGGTGTTGAAAAGATTTAACATGCAGAATGCAAAACTAGTTAGTACACCTTTTGCTAGCCATTTCAAACTTAGTAAGGAGATGTGCCCAAAGACCCAAGAAGACATGGATTATATGTCTAAAGTTCCATATGCATCAGCAGTTGGAAGCTTAATGTATGCAATGGTCTGCACAAGGCCTGATATTGCACATGCAGTGGGAGTTGTAAGCAGGTACATGAACAATCCAGGAAAAGAACATTGAATGGCAGTAAAATGGATTCTCAGATATTTGAGAGGTACCACAAATCAAGCATTATGCTTTGGTGGTTCAAACATTGCTCTACAGGGATATGTTGATGCAGATATGGCAGGTGACAGAGATAACAGGAGGAGCACTACAGGATATGTATTTACCGTAGGTGGAACAACTGTCAGTTGGGTTTCAAAAATCCAAAGTGTTGTTGCACTTTCAACAATAGAAGCAGAGTATGTTGCTGCTACAGAGGCTAGTAAAGAAATGATTTGGTTACAAAGGTTTATGGATGAACTGGGTAAGAAGCATGATATGGGCACACTATACAGTGATAGCCAAAGTGCTATTCATCTTGCAAAGAACTCAGCATTTCATTCCAGGACTAAACACATACATCTCAAGTACCATTTTATACGGTCAGTATTGGACGATGGAGAGTTGAAGCTGGAAAAGATACACACTAGCCAGAATCCTGCAGATATGTTAACAAAAGTTGTAACCAGGGAGAAACTGAGAACATGCTCAGTTTCAATTGGTCTTCAAGGATGACGATGAAGATGAGGAACAACCATGTCCAAAGAGGAGTCATTTTCCAGCAAATGAAGCAGCGATGGAGTTGCTACAATCAGTCTCCAAGTGGGAGATTGTTGGGTGTGGAGCCTGATTATCTTGTTTACTTTCTATCACAGCTTTGGACCCCTGTACCTTAAAAGGGGTAGAAACACCACTCAAAATTTAATCGCTGCCATGGGGGGTTCCAGGGGGGCGGCAACGCTTTTCGGAGCCCCCCCCTGTCGGGGGTTCGGGGGCAACACCCCCGAAGCTAAAAACAGATGTAAAATTGCCTTGTAAAAGTATAGTAATTTCTAGTCAATCTGGGCCGTTCATTAGGCAAATGATCTGACGGTAGAAGTTATGTTTAGATTAGGTTTTTTTTCCCTAGAAGGCAACCCCCTTGTATATATGAGGGCATTGTATTGCGGCTGTGTATTATGAGTGTATTCTCGGAGCGAGAAACAAAGAGGGAGACTGTGAGAGAGAACAGAGGATATTACAGCGGATCTGCTGTAGGTTTTGTCTCTTCATTTTTGCTGGATAATAGAAAGGAAGGACTGGCTGTTCGGGGTGGACGTAGCCCAAACTGGGTGAACCATGTATATTTGTGTCTCTCCGGTTTTATGTGTTTTGTGTGCTTGTATTTTTCCGCATATTTTATGTGTTTCATTGCTCCATAATATATAATTTTCTAACACAAGAAGGCCATGTCACAGTTGTCATGTCATTTCATGTCATGTCATGTCATGAGTTGTCACGTACCACACCATTATTGTGTATTATGTAAATTATCATTCAAAAATGTATTGTAAAGTGAAATTCCAAAGGACATGTACATAATATGAAGAGTCATGTAAAGTTGAAAGGTCATAGGAAGTCAAATGGCCATGAGGGAAGTAAAAGAGTCATAAGGAAGGTGAATAATCCCTGACTCATTGGTTATATATACATCCTCATTGTATGAGCAAATGACTTTTCATATTGGCTATTATAGCATAATTTATCACTTCTATATACTTCATGACTTATGCATTGTCCTTGGGTAACCCTTCCATTCAGACTTGGTCACATTTCCCAAAAAACAATATTTTAAAATCCATACGCGACTCTACCCAGTTTTTTCTGCGTGCACACACGGGTCCATCCATAGCTGACCCAAATATGCTATTTAAAATATTAAAAAATATAATTTCCCTATTATTGAGGTGGGATTTACTTTTTTTCCTGTAACTTAACTACCCCATCCTGTGGCCTAACGGTTCCCCAACTAAAAAAACTAATTCGAGGAAGTATAAATACACCTCAAGGGAATGGCCTAAGGGAGGAGAGAGAGAATATTATTGATATTATAGCTTGTTATAGCCCTGATCAAGTTTGATATTTCCCCTGTGCCTTCTGCACTTCCCAAGTTTTAGGAAACCCTTGTTTCCTTGTGATGATCACCCTCATTCTATGTGACATCCTTTGTGCACCATTTATGGAAGAAGCTTTGTGAGGCTAGGGCTAGACGAATCCAGAGGACAGTTTTTCTCAAGGCCATGGAAGATATCATGTGATTTCTCCACTATTATTTTTTGTACATGTTATCAATAAAATAAGTACCATCCTATTCCTGATGTTCATGTGTTATATGTCTCTTATACATGCTTAATAATCTTGAATAGTTTATTTCATGTTATTTGTATGAGATCATGTATACTAATTTTCTAACATCTAGGACCTATATGTTGTACAACTAGGTTTGTGTGCTTGTTCTTGGCTAATTTTCAGGTTCTGGAGCACGAGGAGTTGTAGGGGGCTTTCACCCTACATGATATACTACAAATGAAGGATAAATAGGTAAGATCTAAAATCCTCACTTTCTATTTTAAAGCATAGAAATTGTTAATTAAAGTTCTTCTTTTGATGACATGCCCCCTCTCTATTAGGTCTTTCAACCCAGGACCTTAGGGTAACTTTTCCCATAACAGAACTGGAGACTCTGCTGAGGATTACATCCATGTAATTCCTAGTTTGGGTTGTTTTATCTATCTTGTGGGTTCCTTGATAGTTTAATCACATTTGCAGTCTAGTAAGTCTTTTTCCCAACCAAGGAGAAGCCTTGATCTTATGATCAAGCCTAAGTCTTTCTTTTCTTTTCTTTTCCTTATTTTTGTTTATATAATCTACTTTGGCTGTACAAAGTCACATATGCCCTTTGTTTTCTCCAAAATAACCCACGTATATGTGTGTTTATTTGGCTACAGTTGTGTATACACGTGTGTTGCACACAACGAACCTGTGTATGCCTAGTAAATTTTGAAAATCTGAATTTTGAGGCCCTCTAAGCCTTTCTTTCCTGTGGTTGGCCACTCTTGTGGTACCTTTTAGGTGTCTAGACTATGTTTCTTGTGGCTGTATGTTAGTTCCTCTCTTTTTCTTGCAAAGACCTAGTCATTTTATGGTTTTTCCTACTTTGTGAAGTTGCAATTGTGGTTGTAGCACCAAGGCCTCTTCCTAGAGCTCTTGGTTGTTCTGACCATTCAGGACAGTGAGCCTATAATTATTTTCTCATGTTTTCCTTATGCATTGCTTCACTTTTGTTTTTTGCCTCTTTGACTTCTTTGGTTTTCTTGATTTCTTTGGACTAGCTTTCTAGCAAATCTTGAAGTGACATTTTCTTGGTTCTTTTGAGTTTTTGTTTGTTGGGAGTCTGTGCTACTATTTTGAATCAATTTCTTAGCTATTTTTCTTCTTATTTCTTATTTGAGTCCCACTACGAAAGTAGCATAGGTTGCTTATGCATATTGAAGTCTCTTTGTGGCTAATTTTCATGATTCTGGTTCTTGAGTAGTTTTTATGCTTTTCTCTTTGAAATATTTTTGCTTCCCCTAAAAGTGAAAAGCCAAAAAACATTTATTGTTTTCCGTTTCTTTTTCTTTGGTTTCTTTTTATGGTTTTCATACATTTTGAAGCATTTTGTTATTTTATTGTTGTTGGTTTGTTTTCTTGGTCTTGAAAGGAGTATTTCTCTAGATTTCCCTCTCTTTTATATCAAGTGTATTTTGGCATTTTGTTAGTATAAATATTTCGTCATAAAATATCCCTTTAGCTACGCATAACAAATAGCCCTAACATCGATTATGACTGCAAAATATCTTTAAGTCTGCTGCATAAATTCAGATCTAAGCACAAAAAGACATTAAGCAGATAAAATATAGTATGGCTCCATGCATCAATAGACAAGGCAAGAACAAAATGTTTAAAAGAATGATTTGTATTATATTAAAGAATGGGGCACCTGAGAGGAAAACAAGAAAGGTGTTTTTCGGTTCTCCTCAGTGGGATGGGTTCTTGGAAGTCCTCAGTGTTTCAGATCTAACATTTCTCTCTCTTATGGATGTAGAAAAGAAAACATGGAACTCAATGGGAGTTCATAAAACAAAATGGAAAATGGTGACCAAGAGTAGATCCAGAGTGATCTAATGCAATGAAGGTGACTAATGAATGGGGAAAACCCCCCTATTTATAACAAAATATTGGGGCGGTCTAGAACTCAGTGCATGAATAAAATATTATTAATCGAATTCTAGAAGCACCTTTAGGAATATTTTATTATATTTGTTGGAGGGAAAAGGGTTCTTGACTTGGGTCAATTCCTTTATTTATAAATAATAAATAAATAAATGGTTTATTTATCATTTTAGGGAAGTGATGGGAATATAGTTAAATAAATAATGGTTTATTTAATTATTTATGGATGATTTGGTCAAATTTAACTAAGAATATTATTTAAATAATGATTTAAATAACTTATTCTTAGGGAATAATTAAATAAATAAGGATTTATTTAATTAAGTTCCTTATTTTGGGTTAAATATGACCAGGAAATATAAACAAATGAGTTATTTTATGTCGTGAAAGCAATTTTACTTAGGGTAAAATTGGTCTTACATGGTGTACTTGGGTTCATCTAATAATAATAGGTTAGATGACCAAAAAATGGTGTAATAGATTGCCCCCCAACGTACGAGTGTTAGGAGCAAATCGTATGACTGAAGTACATTGTAAGAAATCAATCACTAGATATCGAGAGGGAAGTGAGAGAGAGAAATGTAAGGTTGTCTGATGTGCTAAAGGACTAGACCCTGAAGAGATGAGACTTACAGGTGCAACAAGTCTCTATTTTATGAAGTGGTACCTGTGCTAAAGGCGGCAGGGGAGGCATACCTATGCCCGCTGAGACAAAGTACAAATAATAAGGTGCCCGGAAAACCACGGAACGCAATAAGTATAAAGAATAAGGCGCCCGGAAAACCACGGAACGCAATAATGAAGCATGTGTTGGCCAATCCATGAGCCAGATAAATCATAGGATGAATCCCACATACATGTGATTCCTGGAATAATCTTCAAGAATTATACAGTAATATGGTAGTACATGAGAGACAAATATACCCAAATTCCCCCTACACACGGGGAAGGGCTCTCAAAATCTGACAGAGACATGTGAATCGAAAATGGCGCGGCAAGCGGTTGAAGCCAATATCATCAAATGAGAGGAGCTGCATCAAGGGCGGGAATGAAGTCATCCGGGCATTTGGGGGCCTACCTGCAGGGCCACCCCCTCATGAGGGTTGAGACATCTCACACATGCCTGGGGATCACCAATATCTACTACGGCATCACTGGACCACCAAGTATACGTATCACGAACATGCTGAAAAGATGTTGGATCCAAGGTACCCAGACGAAGACTAATGATGATGTTGAAATGATGAAAGGTCCAAAGGGGACCCGAAAAACATGAGTATGAAATGGTATCTCATGACGGAAATCGACACAGACAAGAATAAAGATGGAGGCTAAGTGGTGCCCCAAGGAAAAGTGTTGTAAGTGAGGAAATCTGATTTGAAAAAGGAGGAAAGGAAGACTTCGTGGACAACATGTGTCCTGGTGAAGTAGTGACTGATGAAAACAAACATATGCTGGCTATCTACAAGAAAGTAAAACATGCATTTCAAGCGGGAAATGCTAAGGGTAATACCTCTTGAGATAGAGTGCATTGCGAGGATTAGGAAGGGGGTGGCCTTCAAAGTCCTCTAAAAGATATGCCCCCTTCCCAAGATTTTTACTGATGATGTAAGGACCTAGCCATAATGAGTCAAACTTCCCATGACCGAGGGTATCGTGGGCCTAGTCATATACTAGAACAAGGTCACCTTCATGAAAGGTGCGAGGTTGCACTTTTCGGTCATATTGAGCTTTGGTGCGCTTTTTGGCCGCTTCAAGAGTTTGTAATGCAACACGAGGATCTTCAGAAGTGCGCTCAAGCATGATAAGTCGTTGTTCTAGAGGTTGGGTATCAGGGAGAAGTTCGACGACCAAATGAAGGGAAGGGATTTCACATTCGATTGGTAAGACTGCCTCCTTGCCAAAGACAAGGTGGAAAGGAGTGAAACCGGTGGCAGTTTTAACAGAAGTACGATAAGCCCACAAAGCAGGGAAGAGCATGAGATGCCAATTGGTTTTGTGTTTATTCACCGTTCGTTGAAGCATGGTTTTAAGAATTTTTTTGACCGCTTCAACTTGGCCATTACCTTGGGGGTAATAGGAAGATGAATATTGGTGTTCAAAACCCAATAAGGAGGAGAGCTCATGCCAAATCTGATCTTCGAAATGTCAGCCATGGTCCGAGACTAACTATTTTGGAACTCCGAATCGAGCAATGACATGGTTAAAGAAAAAGAGGGTTGCAGTGGTTGCCATATTGTTGAACGTAGGCATAGCTTCGGCCCATTTAGTGAAGTAGTCAACCGCCACGATCATATATTTGTCGTTACCAGCAGATGGAGGTCGACATTCCATAAATTCGATGGCCCATTTACAAAAAGGACCAGCTGTGACGACAGGATGGAGAGGAGAGGGAGGAGCTCGCGCCTTGGGGGCGAAATGTTGGCAATTGGAACAGTGTTTGACTACTTCAATGCAATCACTGAAGAGAGAAGGCCAAAAATACCCAGCACGCATGATTTTTTGGGCGGTGGCGAGGCCGGAGAGGTGGCCACCACAAGCGCCACTATGACAGGCATTTAGGACTTGCTCGGCTTCAGTGTGGGTGAGGCAACGACGAAGGACAGTATCTACGCCGCGACGATAAAGGTCATCGCCGATTAGAAGGTAGCGAGAGGCTTGGTGTCGGATACGTCATCGAGCATCACGATCAAGGTGAAGGGCGAACTTTTGGGTTCGCAAGTAAGTAAGGATGTCACCGTTACAAGGATCATCGGTGGTGATGGCAAACAAATGTTCATCGAGAAGAACGTCATTAATTGGAGTATCTTGCGTCCGGGTAGGTAAATCAGAAATGAGTTCAGCTAGGACTAAACCTTTCTTATTTTTTGGGGTGACAAATTCAAGGTCGAATTCTTGGAGAATAACGACCCAACGGGCGTACTTCCCATTGAGGATGTGGCGACTCAATAGGAAATCCATGGGGTTGGAATCAGTCACAACCTTGGTGGAACACATGAGGATATAATGACACAATTTTTGGACCGAGAACACGACAGCTAGTGCTAATTTTTCTTCATGCGAGTAGGACACAGGTGGACCAACAAGGTTCTTACTGACATAATAGATCACATGTTCGACACCGTTATCATCCTCCTGGATAAGGACACCAGCAACCGAATATGTGGAAGAAGAGATGTATAGGATGAAATCTCAGTCAAAGTCAGGGGGACGGATCAAGGGAGCGGATGTGAGAGCATGCTTGAGGGCATCAAAATACTCTTGAGCGTATGTATCCCAGAAAAAAGGGGTGTGAGATCGAATAAGTCTAAGGAAGTCGTGTGCGGTAGTGGCATAGTCAGGAACGAATCAGCGAAGAAAATTAGCTTTGCCTTGGAGACTTTGTAGCTGGTGTAAGGTACAAGGTAGGGGAAGTTCAAGAATGGCTTGAACCTTCAAAGGGTCGAGAGTTATCTCATCTTTAGACACGATGAAGCCGAGGAGACGACCGGCGGGAACACAAAAGACACATTTCAAAGGGTTAAGGCGAATGTTATACTTGCGGCATCGGAGAAAAATGGTACGCAGGTCATGAAGGTGTTGCGCCCGATGTTTAGAACATGCGGTAAGGTCGTCTAAATAGGCAAGGATAATATGGGCTAAGTCATGGAAGCAATAAGACATGGCTCGTTGAAAGGTGGCGCCAACATTTTTAAGGACAAATGGCATGACTTGGTATGCGAAAGTGCCCCATGGACTAATGAACGCGGTTTTAATTTGATCAACACGACGGATAACAATTTGGTTGTAGTCGGAGAAGCCATGCATAAAGGAGAGAATCTCGTGCCCCGCATACTCATCGATGATTTGGTCAATAAATGGTGTGGGGAAGTTGTCTTTGGGACAAGCTTTGTTCATATTGCAAAAGTCGGTGCAAACACGAATGGGGCCTTGTTTTTTGAGGACGGGAACTGGGTTAGACACCCAAGTGGTACATTCAATAGGGTAAATGAAACCAGCCTGCCAGATCTTGTCGATTTCAGCTTTGATGGCTTCATGTCTAGAAGGATGGATGGGTCTCAACTTTTGACGAACTGGAATGGCATCAGGCCATGTTTCGATGTGATGTTCGACAATGGCAGGATCGAGTCCGGGCATTTCTGAGTATGACCAGGCGAAAACATCACGGAATTCTTTGAAGAGTTTCGTGTAGGCTTCAATTTCTTCCGGAGTGCATTGGGTGCCCATGGTGATATGTTCTTCAATACCTAGCTTGACAGAAATGTTGATTTTGATGGTGGGAGAGATATTAGCCATATTGCCTTTTTCGAAAGCATCAGGTGCAGGGATGGGGTTTTTGAACCAATCGACTTTATCAGGGATGAAGTCTTTGGATTCGAGGGCATATTGGTCATGGGATTGATGTGGGAGGAAATATGCACGATGGTGCATATCGTCCCATGGAAAATCAAGGTTGGTCATGGCTTCCATGATGTCTTCATTGGACTGGAATATGGGAAGAGAGGATGGAAGAGGTTGACCTGAGGAGGTAGAGGGATGAGACTCTTGATTGTGATGGGAAGGGCTCACAGGTACGATGTTATGTGAGGTGACAGAGTGAGAAGTTGAATGATCAGGCGAAGCATTGGGGGAAGGTACTAAGGGGTTGGTATATGAGAATCGCGGTGATGAGGAAAGGTAGGAAATGGTAGCTGAAGTCTCGGTCATTTTGGTATCAGGAGGAGGAATGGTAATCGTGGTAGACAGGTGGTCCTGTGTGAGGGAAGAAGGATTACGGGCGAGGGCGGCTTTGAATTGGCGGTATGTGGCTAAAGAGACACGATACTCGTCAAGGCGGGGGCAAAGGTGGGTATAGTGGCCATGGAAATTGCACAAAGAACAAGGGTGATTGGTGCGCAAATTCTTAAGTTTAGGGGTAGAATCCGGTATGGTGACATGGACTTCTGGGATGTCTGATTCTGGAAACGTTTCATTAACCATGGTCTTGAGAGGTGGTAATTCAGGGCAAGTATGAGTGGTGTGACCAACAACATCACACATAGCACACTGGATGGGATGCTTGGGGGGCCGAGGAGGGGCAGGGTTGGGTGGGGTAGGTTTGTCCCTTGATGCCCCCCTGCGAGCTTTTCCATTTTTACTCGAAGCGGTTGTAATAGGAGGCAGTGCTTGTTGAGGTGACTGAGGTACCAGCGTAGCAAGAGAAGTCATAGGGATTGGCTGAACCGGGGTCAAAGTAATATATGGTTTAGGTTGACCGGGCGGAGTGGTGGCTGGAGGGTCAAGGTACCAGATGGGTATACCCAAGGTCAAGTTGGGGAGGGATAGGGTGGCCAAGGTAGGGACCAAATAAGCTCCAGGAGGGGGAACGAGGAAAGGGATTTGACCAACATGGAAATGGCCAGGAGGAATGGTGCTAAGGGGGTGGATTTCAGGTGGAATCGATCCATGAGGAGTGGCGGTAGAAGAAGATTAAGAAGGAAGAAGGGTGGCTAACGGGGGTGAAGGGCTAGGAGCTGGTTGAGGTTGAGGTTGCTGACTAGCCAAAGTGGGCTCTGTAAGGTTAGCCCAAGATGATTGCATCATGCAAACATTCGCCAAGTTAGGATCAGAGACGGGAGGGGAGTAGAAAAAGGTGCCAAGCAAGGAGGAGTCTTTATAGACACCGGGGGAAACACTGGTCAAAGAATCAACAGTTTGCTTGTTGGTGACAGTAGATATGGTGGACTCAGGGGAGGTCTGAGATTTTGGTTCATGGTAAGTCAACTGGTCAATGGTAAAAATCTTGCCATTATGAGGGAAAAACATCTTGCAGTAGACTGTAGACGGGACAGCTGACATGGCATAGGTGTAACTACGCCCCAAAAGGATGTTGTAGTCAAGAGGGGCGTCGATAACTGCAACGTCGACACAAACCGTCTTACCGGAAAGGGTGATAGGATAGTTACAGAATAGGCTAATGGGCTAGGAGGCATGGCCATCCCATGCATGAAGGGTGATGGTGGAAGGGGCCAGTTCAGGGGATCCGAGTTGTTTCCAAATCGAAGCGAACATTATGTAGGTAGATGCCCCCTCATCAATAATACACCGAGCAACATTGGCGTTTCGGATTTTGACTGGGATTTGGAAAGCAACCGAAGGATGGAGAGGGGGATGGTCTAAATGACGGGTGTCGAAACAATCAATTGGTCATCAGAAGGATCTACAACACCCACGACAGATAGTAGAGCCCTCTTTTGAGAAGGACACGACTGGAGGAGTTCCAGTGTTGAAATGGCAGCAGGAGATTGGGCCAGATCATCTACTGTGCTGTATGAATGGGCAGCCCGACCAGAGGCAGCATTTCGGTGTAATGGTCCCTTAGGAGTCTTGGGATGGACCTCGGCTTTGGGTGGAGGGAGTTGCAAGGGACCATTGGGTGTCAATAGAGGCTCTGTAGGACCTGACGATGGAGACTTAGAGACAGACGGAACAGGAGGTTTGGAATATTGACGGGACTGAGTTTTAAGATTGAGGTCGACAGTGAGAGGTGGGTCAGAGGCCATCATGAGAATCTGGTAATCAGAGGAACCAGAAGGGGAAGGTTGAGTGGTTATCGGGGCATGAAGTGGTTGAGTGGCCACGAATCCTTGTTACGGGAAAGGATCGGTAAACACAGCAGGTTGAGAAGTAACAGGGGTGGGAGGGGTAGTAGGGGAGGAGTGCTGTCCTCGTACGGTGGCCTGAGAATCCCACAGCTGCCGCATTTGTGGTAATAAGGGAAAACCGTGAGTGTAGTGACCATAAACACGGCAACACGAACATGGCTTATTGGTGCGAAGTGGCCTGTCCAGCTTGGGCTGAGAGTCCTGTGGCTGGTTGGCAGTGGTAGAGTCGGTATTGGAAGGATTGGGTCCACGATTACCAGAAGCGGAGAGATTGCCTCTTCTTCTTTGAGAAGGAGGAAAAGTAGGTGCCCCTTGTTGTGCAAATACTTGCCCCGGAGGGCATAGTAAGTGCGGTTGTGGGGGTGGAGAAGGCAAGGGAGTGGGTGGTCCAAATGCTGGAGGAGCTGGGACACCAGGTTGCGGATATGGATAAGGAGTAGGGTGGGCAGCAGTAAGGTAAACAGGAGGGTGGTTAAAAGGAGGAGGCATGCCGTAGCCTGAATACATGCTACCGGGAGGGGAAAAAACGCTGGAGGGGCTGGCCCCTAGAGGAAAACCATGGCCCAGAAGAGGTGGGGCAGAGGTATGTGATAGGGCTCCAATGATACCGTCGGCAGAGTGAGATGCCCCCGAGGCATTAGGGCCATCGGGTTTGGGAAGGTCAGGGAGGACGGTATAAACATAAATCCTCGCATTTATTTTGGCATATATAAAGTCATACTTCAAGGCTATTTGAGTAGAGGTTTTTCTGCTCTTGGGGAAAAATGGATGATATATTTTCCAATGGGAGGTAAGAGAGAGCGATGGAACCGGGGGCCCACAAACCCGATCTTCGAAGGGGGGAGCTGACATAAGCTCCTTCTACCGCCGCCATTCCCGACACATGAGCGGAAAGGCAAGTTGAGGAGGATTGATGTATGAGGTTAAAAGCTCGTACTAGTGTCGTCTCGGAGGGGGAGCTGGAAATAAGCTAAAAAGGCTTGGGCAATGGTCGCAAAAGTGGTATGGGAGGAGGTGGCCTGTTCAACATACCATTTAGAAGCGTCGCCTGTAAGCGTGCATTGGAAAAATCTAAGACGAATGGAGTCGTTTCGCATGGATAATTTTAGGGGCTAATATTCGCAGGTGGGTCAATTTTCCATGGTTTTTCCAAAAAAAAAGATTCGCCAATTTCCATTTTTTTGTAAAAATGATTCGCCCAAGTTTTACAATATAAAATTATTTTACCTTAAAAATAGCCAACATTATATAGAGACTATATATAAAATAATTATAAATTTGTATAATTTTACCAACATATCAATAAAATTTTATAGTTCACATATTAAGGACTAGTGAAATTTGTCAATGTTTTAAAATTCAAGATAATTTTCCATCCTTAAAATTATCTCGGTCGTCGCGTAAGGGAATTGGATGAACACCACATGTGGAAAGATTGGATATGGTTAGAGGGATCTTCACCAGGAAGGCCTTCGAACTTGGGAATGTTGGATGGGAGCTTGGTGGGCATAGGAGGCCAACTAACATCGTGGCGAATAGGATCATTGATTAGTTGATTGAAGTTGGGGATACTAAGGCCGGCCATATAAGGGAGCAATGGGGCAGTCAAGGTAGGTCCCGAGGTGGTTCTGCTAGAAACAGACCCAGCAGTAGTACTGGGGTTGCTGTTGGTAGTAGGCCCTGAAGTAGACATGGTAAAGGTGACAGGGGAGAGAACCAAGAGTAGGGGGAGAACCCAAACAATCAGAGGAAGAGTCGGAGTGCGGACTCGAGGGAGGACTCACTCGAGGATGATAGGAAGGAGGAAGTCGACCAAGCGAAAACTGAGGGTGGAGGCCAAGAAGTCTCCGAGAAAGGCGCCTTGGGGCTGCAATGATGATGGGAAGAAGAAAAAATTGTCAAGGGCAGGGAGGGACAAAATCAAGTGAGGTCAAGGGCAGAAAGGTGCAGTGACAATTGATTTTAAAGTCTTTGTCAGGCGGTGTTAACCAGGCGCTTCTTCACTTAGGGTTAGTGTGTGGCGTGCGTTAATTTTAATTGTTTAAACCCAGATTTTTTGAGAGTAAAACAAAAAGTGTGTTGCGTAACGGAAAAGAAATTTGCATTAAATAAGACTAAAAGAACAGAGAATTAACAACTAAAAATGCAGCAATCTAACCCAAGAAGGCGAGTCTCTCAAAACTAGTCTATAAGAGGGAAAAAGCTAGGCAAAGCACGCTAAGAAGAAACCAATAGATCGAAGGTCTAGAGGGACTGGGATCTAAAGGGAAATCTGTTGAAAAGTGGTGTAGAGAGAAAAAAATAAGCAGAGGCAAGGTTGCTGCTAAAAAGGAGGAGATCAGCTAAAAATAGAAGAGACAAGGTGGTGGCCTTAGAAATGAACCCAAACAAAATGATATGAGGTGTTTTTTGAGAGGGAGAAGAGCTGATCTAAAGGGATCAGAAAAGGAGGTATTAGATCTGAGAAAAATAGGGCTGAAACTCTGGAAATTTAGACTTCTGAAATAGCAAAGACTCGCCCAGAAAAAGTGGAGGGTACTAGAGCCCTAAGGGGCAATATTCCCTCTTATTTGAATGAAGCAGATCAGAAATAGGTCCAAACGGGCAGAGACAGAGGTTGGAAAACCCTGACAAAAGCTTCAGACAAACCCAGAAAAAGTGCAGAAAAATGTGCAGAAAAAGGGCAGGTTGCAGGTTCTGACCTGTTTTTAGTCTAGGTCATAGGTTTGGGGCAGAAAAGTGCATCTCGAGGCTTAGGTTGCACTTTTTGGGCCGATAAGTGTGACCTGTAGATCCGGTTCTCTTGGCGGCAGATTTCAGAAAAAATTGTCGTCTCAACTGCGGCTGATGTCTGTCACCTGCGCAATAAGGCCAGAAACACACGGAAGTTAAAAATATGACTATTTGAGGGTTTTAGGGGTGAAAAACACCATAAAAATAGGAAAAACAGAAAATGGGAGAGAAACCCTAGGGTCTGAAACAACTCGATATGCAGGAATATATAAAACGACAGCGGTCGCAAAATAAAACCCGTGTGGAGTCGCCAATTGTTAGTATGAATCTTTCGTCGTAAAAGATCCCTTTAGCTACGCATAACAAATAGCCCTAACATCGATTATGGCTGCAAAATATCTTTAAGTCTGCTGCATAAATTCAGATCTAAGCACAAAAAGACATTAAGCAGATAAAATATAGCATGGCTCCATGCATCAATAGACAAGGCAAGAACAAAATGTTTAAAAGAATGATTTGTATTATATTAAAGAATGGGGCACCTGAGAGGAAAACAAGAAAGGTGTTTTCCGGTTCTCCTCAGTGGGATGGGTTCTTGGAAGTCCTCAGTGTTTCAGATCTAGAATTCCTCTCTCTTATTGGTGTAGAAAAACAAACATGGAACTCAATGGGAGTTCATAAAGCAAAATGGAAAATGGTGACCAAGAGTAGATCCAGAGTGATCTAATGCAATGAAGGTGACTAATGAATGGGGAAACCCCCCCTATTTATAACAAAATATTGGGGTGGTCTAGAACTCGGTGCATGAATAAAATATTATTAATCAAATTCTAGAAGCACCCTTTAGGAATATTTTATTATATTTGTTGGAGGGAAAAGGGTTCTTGACTTGGGTCAATTCCTTTATTTATAAATAATAAATAAATAAATGGTTTATTTAATTATTTATGGATGATTTAGTCAAATTTAACTAAGAATATTATTTAAATAATGATTTAAATAACTTATTCTTAGGGAATAATTAAATAAATAAGGATTTATTTAATTAAGTTCCTTATTTTGGGTTAAATATGACCAGGAAATATAAACAAATGAGTTATTTTATATGGTGAAAGCAATTCTACTTAGGGTAAAATTGGTCTTACATGGTGTACTTGGGTTCATCTAATAATAATAGGTTAGATGACCAAAAATGGTGTAACATTTTGTATGCAAAGGAGTTCTTGTTGGGACTTGCCTTACTTTTTTGTCAAAATTGGTTGAACCGATTCTCCCTTGTGAAACTCTTTTCTTCCTTAGTTAGTAATCCTGGAATTTGTATATCATTGGTAGTTTTTGCATCAGTTGCATCAGATCATTTTAGTGTTTTTTATAGTTTTCTGAAGTGTATGAAGAGTGAATCAATGAAAAATAAAAACAAGTTTTTGCTTATTTAGTTTCATAGAACTTATTTAGAAATATATTTTCATCAAATAAAAATATTGCATTTGCATTGAGTAGATTTCATTGATTTCTTTTGTGTTGATAAAAACCATACTTCATTTTCGTATACCTTTGAATTAAGAAATAGCCATTTAAAATCAAGCTCTACAATTAAAATGAACTAGAATTTTTTTGTATTGTCATTAATCATACACCAACTAGCTAGGTCATAGGGCCTTGGAATAGGTGAGGGGAGAGTTAACTCTCCAAGGCTACTCAAAACTGTCAAACATAGAAATTTTATTAATGAGCGAAATCCAATTCTGTTAAGTGGACCGAGAAAGCTCTACCTATAGAGAGATAAGTGCGTCGGAGAGTGAAGGCAGAAAAGAGAGATACCCCCTCTAATATTTTCTGAATCTTGACCGAACACCGTTCCACCCGGTTGCCGATACAGATTGGTGCCCTTAGTTGCCTCTCTAAGGGACCACCCAGGTGACTGTGGGGAGGAATACCCGTGCTACCTGAGACAGAGGTTGCATCACTTTCATCAGTACTTTTGGAGGTTGCCCTTGCGAACCTCAAGGACTTTCACCTGCAAAGGTTGTTTGCAAGAGGTCAGCGTAACTATTTTTTTTACCTTTGCTAGTAGTCCTGGGGCATAATTACCCCAGACTATTTTCAGATGGTCCTCTTAATTTCTTTCTTGTATTTTGGTATCCGGTCCTAACCACCCGGAGTGGAAATACTTGAAGGCAACTTGACTGTATCTTAGGGACTTTTATAGAGTGCACTCTTTGATCCTAGATTTCTTAGCTTCTTATATTTTTTTGAGTCTAATTAATCTCATAAAGTGGTTGATCGATTGCCTTGTCAATCGAGTAGCATTCGTGGGCTTTCTCCTGCGAGTTTCGAGCCTTCTTTAAGGAGGAGTAGGAGTAATTCAGTGGGTGAATTTTATTCAGTTGTTTCAAATGCAACGGAGATTGATCCTCCGTTTGGGCTTGTTGTTTATATGGGTGGTCCTAGTACTAGTGCTATTGTAGAGAGGAGTACTCCACTCATCTCTAGAGTCTTGCTTCCGCTAGAAGAAGTTGAAGTTGAAGAAGTTCCTCAGCCTCTTGAGACTCCTTCATCTCCTCTTCTTGCTAGTTTTCATGACATCCTTTTGTAAATTGGGCCTGAGTCTCAGAGATCGACTATCCCCTTTCCTTCATATCCCTTTCTTTCTATGGCCATGCCTGGGAACACAACTTCGGCTATGAGCATCCCTTTCTTTCTATGGCCACGACTGGGAATATAGCTTTGGCTATGAGCAATGCAAGTGTTCATACTCCTCTTTCAGTCAAAGGAAGAGGTAATATTTCCATTTCAAAAATCAGTTCTAGTACTGTTATGTTTGGGTAGGTTCTTCTTAAGGATTTTCTCCATTCGTTAATGCTTGGAACCCTTACCAAGGGGTTTCTTCCACTTTTAACACTTCGATTGGAGGGAATATCCCTGTGTATAGTAACCCTATGATGGGAGGGGATCCTTCTCCGAATGTTGGGTCACAAGGCTTCTCTTACGGCTCAGCATTTTCTATGAACAACATCTGGAAACTTGGTGCCTCAACAAATCCAGGCTATTCTTTTCAGAATGTGGGGAATCCTTCCTATGGGGGATAGAATTCCCAGGCTCCTCCGTGCTTACCATTCCTGGAAAATTTAAACTTGCTAGATCTATCGAAATTGAAAAATAATCGTATTCGGTATAGTCTAGGTTGGCCTCCAGTCCCCACTAAACTACCCTCACTCAGTCCAAATTTTGAAGGGAATACTGGTGAGGATCTGACAGAGCATGTCACCACTTTCCACTTATAGTGTTCGTCAAACTCCCTTATCGATGGTTCGATTAGATTGAGGTTATTTCAATGAACCCTAACTCGGAATGTAGCGAAATGGTACATTGAGCTGACAGGGGGGAGTTTTGCTACTTTTGGTGAGTTGGCTGCTATGTCCTTAAACCATTTTCAGTTTCTTGTCCATTATGATGTCGAGACTGATCTCTTGGCCAATTTCTAGCAGGACAAAGAAACTCACATTTATGATCATATTTAGGAATGGAGGAGAAGGAAGAGGCTCATCAAAGCCCAAATTCTGAATCAGTTCCTTCTCGAATGGTTTCTGAAATCTCAAAGGATGTATCCCTTTCAGGGGTATTTTTTGAAGAGAAGGCTATTTTTAGGGCTCTGCAACTAGAACCAATCTATTCTCAGTGTGGGGTCCTTAATAAAATATTTTTGGATGCTCCTCACTCCAAGCTATATTTAGCCAAAACCAAACCTACTCCTCATAGTGACGGATTTATCGGTATGATCGATAGTGGTACGACTAACCTGCTAAATAAATTGCAGTAGTTTTCTATACAATCTGCTCCTTCTATACAGGCTACGCCTTCAGTTTCAATTCCTTCTCAGCCCTTGGATGTTAATGTTGTTAAAACTTCTAACCCTAAAGAAAATCAACAATCTGATGGGAAGAATAAGGGATGGAATAATAAGAGGAAAGACAAGGATGGGAAGGGGAATGCGAACAGATCCAATGATCATGTTGGAGAGGGTAAGAGGGATAATAAAAATATGGTTCAGTTTTTTTGCATTGGAGACCATCTTACTCACCTCTGTCTAAAAATTTAGGATGCTCAATGCTTGTTAGCTCAACAGGGTTCCTATAGCTCCCAGGCTGTACTGACAAACCCTTTTCCCCAAGGGCAGCAATTGATTGCTAGCGCGAATGTGAATACTGGAGCTCCCTCTGGGGGCAACCATGAAGGGGAAAATCCATCAACCATATACATGATGATAATGTTGTGCCACTCCATATAGATAGGTATGTAATTGAGACTATACCTAGGATGTCAAAAGGGTCTACAAAGCATACGACGATCAATCCTAAAGACAAGGCTTCCATGAACTACTCGATTGTAGAAGATCTGGCTCAAAGCCCTTGCACCATGTCTGTGTTAGAGGTACTCCAGTCGTGTCCTACACAAAGGAGTGCATTAATCGCTGCCATTGGGGCTGTGGATCCAAATAATTATCTAATGATCACATTTGACATATCGACTTTCAAAAAGAGACTTCCTCATCATATGGCTTTCTAGATTAAGTCTACATATCAGAAGTTTAATGTCTTTTGAACAGTTATTGATGAGAGTGCTTCCATGTGTGTGATGTCTCTCGCATGCTGGAAGGATATTGGATCTCCTTCAATTGTCCCTTCTACTACTCTTCTGACTGCGTTTAATGGTCATTATCATAGGCCACATGGAATTGTTCCAGATTTACCCATCTGTGTTGGGGGTAAAACTGTCAATATCGAGGTCGAGATAGTTGATGAAAATATAGACTACAACCTTCTATTGGGACAAAACTGGATTTATGAGATGGATGCTATTGCTTCCTCATTATTTTTCATTTCATGTTTCCCTTACGAAGGGATGATTATCACTATTGATCAGATGGACTATTCTCCTATCAATCTGAATGGATCTGCTGACTCGATTTTTCCCTTGGTGAATGATACCAAGCAACCTGTCGAGAATTTATGGGTCAGAATGTATACATCTTTGACGGGTACTTTTGATTTTCCACCTCCTTCGGTTCATATCAATTCTATTTCATCCTCCAGGGTTCCTGCTCAAAAGGAGTTCTTTCGAACTCATTATTTGTTAGACCCTTGAACCTTGCCTTATCCTACCTCCAAATTAGAGGAAGGAAAAGTGGGTGGAATGGAATTTCCTATCTTTGCAGCTGAGATTGCTCATCGATCTATTGCTGACTCTGCAGACTCCATACCAGTTTCTCTTTCATTGGAGGAATTGGATGGAGATGTGGCTCCAGCTTGGACTCTTACTTCATATTCTGCTCAGGATTACCTTGACACCACTCTTCCATCTAAAGAGGCCATCCTTGAAGCAATGAATGGTGTAGAGAGACTGTGGGATGATTTGCATCATCGGTCCTTTTACCAGACTTGTGAGAAGTTGAAACAAGTTTGTCTAGCCTTCAGTCTTCTGGTCCTGTTCACCCAGTTTTGAACCCCTTAGCACCAACATATGTATTTTATGAAGGGAACATGACTGTCATTTTTGCTACTATCCCAGTGAACATCTCCAGAGATCCAAACATTATTGAGAATGTCTTCATTGGAGCTGAATGTTCCCCTAAAGATATTTAGACATACATTGATCTCTTTCGAGAATTTTGGGATGTGTTTTCTTGGTCTTATGAGGAAATTCCTGGTATAAATCCATCTATCATCCAGCATGAGATCAATACATAAATGCTAATCCTATTTGGCTATAGCTATCAAATATGAGGTCGAGAAACTACTAAAGGCATGTTTTATATACCCTGTTCCATTAAATGAGTGGGTTTCGAATCCAGTTCCTGTGGACAAGAAACAAGGAACGATTTGAGTTTGCATCGATTTCAGGGATTTGAATAAGGCATGTTCTAAAGATAATTAGCCCACACCATTTATATATCATATTATCGATGAGTGTGTGGGGAATGAGATTTTCTCCTACATGGATGGTTTCTCAGGATATAATTAGATCACTATCCATCTTGAAGATCAACATAAGACTGCTTTTTTCCCCTGGGATACCTTTTCTTACAAAAATGTTCCTTTCGGCCTTAAAAATTCTGGAGCTACCTTTCATCAGGCTATGTTCTATGCCTTCCACGACAACAAACATATTATCAAAGCATATTTGGATGATTTAGCGTCTCTTTCTCGCAAGAGGATTGATCATCCTTCACACCTTCATCAAGTTTTTGAATGATGTCGGTATTATAATATTTGGTTGAAACCTAATAAGTGTGTTTTCACTGTCACATTTTATCAGTTTTTGGGATTCATTGTGTCTACAAAATGGACTCGGGTAGATCCCTTCAAGGTTGAGGCAATACTTCAGTTGCCTGCCCCGTCTTCAATCTATCAACTTCAAAGTATACAAGTCAAAGCCAATTTCTTATGGCGATTTATCGTGAATTATGATGAGATTACAAAGGGATTTATGAGGTTGCTAAAGAAAGGAGTTCCATTTTTCTGGGATGAATTTTCTCAACGTTCATTCGATGCTTTGAAAAAAGCATTGACCTCTGCTCCATTACTAATTCCACCTGATTATAGGAAAGATTTCCTCTTGTATCTCGCTGTAGTAGAATCTACCATAGGTATGGTTCTGGTTCAGGAAGATGATGCTCTTTGCGAGCATGTTGTATACTACCTTAGTCGAGTCTTGGTTGGTCCTAAACTTCAGTATTCTCCGATTGAGAAACTAGCTTTGACAACTATCCATGTTGTCCAGCGGCACAGACATTATATCCTCATTTGAAAAACTTATGTTTTGGAGGCAATTAATCCATTTCAATTTGTTCTTAGTAGGTGAGTGATTGGGGGAAAATACAATCGATGGATTGTTAATTTTCAAGAGTTTGATCTCGAATTCATGTCTGCCAAATCTAAGAAGTCATTGGTATTTTCGGAGTTGATTTATAAGTTTCCCTATGGAGAAGAGATTGTTTATGAAGAGTCATTTCCTGATGAACATATTTTTCTCATTTCTTCACAGGATCCTTGGTATGGAGATCTCACATTTTATCTCCAAACTGCGAATTTTCCCTTAGCTTTTTCGAAAGATGACCGTCGAAAGTTGTGTCACTTAGCTAGAAATTATCTAACTATCGGTGACACTCTATATTGTCGCAGGGTCAATTTGATCCTTAGACACTGCTTAACTCTCAAAGAAGCTAAGGTTGCGCTGAATTATTGCCATAGTGGAGCTTGTGGTGGTCATTTATATGGGCTTGCTACAACCCAAAAAATCTTGCGTGCATGATACTTTTGGCCATCTATTCTCAAAGATTGTGTTGAGGCAGTCAAAAAGTGTCATCCCTGTCAAGTTTATACCCGGAAGATGCATGCTCATCCAGCTCATCTCTTTCTTGTCATCACTATCGATCCATTCACAAAGTGGGGTATTGATTATACTACTTGTAACCCACCTTCGGCTAAGGGTCATAAGTAAATTATTGTAGTTGTAGACTAATTTATGAAGTGGGTTGAGGCTATGCCTACTTTTGGCAATGAGGGTGAGATAGTAGCCTTGTTCCTATTTAACAAGTCATTTCTCACTTTGGTATCCCCAAAGAGATTTTCACTAACCATGGCGGTCACTTTCAAAACAGTATGATCGCTGAATTGGCTCTCAAGTTGGGTTTTCAGCAGGAGCATTCATCTCCTTATTATCCTCAAGCCAATGGCCAAGTTGAAGCAGTTAAAAAATCCTTAAAGACTATTCTTTGACAAAAAATTGATAAAGACGTATCCAATTGGCACGTCATGATGTACCCTACTGGCAGTTGAGCTCCTTCCTGGCACTTCTAGTCTCGAAGAACACCTTATCCATCTAGAACATCTCGATGAGCAACACTGAGATGCAACTATGATGAATGAGGCACATGAGAAATGAGTGAAGGTTCAGTACAATAAGGCGGTCAAGCCTAGGGTTTTCTCTGAAGGTGACCTTGTCTTGGTTTATGCCCAAGAGAAGGATGCCTTTAGGGTAGGAAATTTCAAATCCATGTGGTATGGCCCCTTCATCGTCAAAAATTTCGTTAAAAATGGATCTTATGCCTTGGTTTATTTTGATGGGAATGAGCTGGTGGAGCCCAAAAATGGGCTTTATTTGAAGAAGTATTATGCCTAGGCTTCGGCCTAGTATTTGCTTTGCTGTATATATTGTATTTTTGTACATGTATTTTTTTCAATTTTTGGTGTGACTTTGATGATTTTGATCTGCTTCGGCAAGTATTATTGGATGAGATGAGTCATTTTGGCTTTGCTGATGGTGCTAGTAGACATACCCGAGTAATTCATTTTGGCTTCCACATCTTGGGTAATTCACTATCCATCTAGTTAGTTGTTAGTCTCAAGGGGTGTATGCATTGGTCCTGCTTTGAACAACATGGCAGAATACATTGTAGTGGTCAACCTACTCTCAGAGGCAATATCTCTTGGTGTTGATTCGTTAGAAGTTTACTTGGATTCAGAACTGGTGGTTTCGTAATTAAACAACACCTATCGTGTTAGAGACCCATTTTTTCATTGACTATTTTTTATGGTACGTTTGTTACAACGTTCATTTCAATTTATTACGTTCATTCATATTTCTCGATTTGATAATTGGTTAGCAGACTCATTAACTAATCAAGCACTTGATTGGCACATTAATCATTCAATACTTTAAAAATATCAAAAAAATAATTCATCATTGTACATTTGGGACAATCAGATCATATAAAATCACTATGTGTGTGTGTGTGTGTGTGTGTGTGTTTGTGTATCAGAGTGTTCAAAATATACAAAAATTGGACCATCATGTCCTACAAAATTAGGGCTTATGCCCGATCATGTCTGCCATCAAAAATAATAATACAGTCATCCAATCAAATCTAAATATATCCCTGAGGACTCTGCCCAAAATTTGTGTTCTGACAGAACATAATAGCAATAGCTACACGACAGAATAACTGCACCCAGTCTCGTGGTACTCCAACCACCCTCCTCTGGATAGCCTTAGGAAGATCCTCTATAGCAGTACTTGGCGAGTTAAACTCTCCAATTTTCTCTGGATGGCATGGAGGGTCCTTCCTGGGTCTTCAACATCATCTGCCTCGCCTCTGCAGTGCTTATGTCTTGGATATCCCTCTGGTATAACCGGTCCCATGTCTTAATATTGATTATTAAATTTTGTAAGTCATATTTTCCTCCTAATTTTTTTTTCTTTTTTCATATAATTTGAAAAATCAAAAATCACATAATCAGAAAAAGCATTGTGAAATCTTACCAATTGCACCCCATGTTTCTCTGGGTGGAAGAACCAAATCAAGATTTTCTCTAAAATCCATCCTAACATAGGGATAGTCCTCTACTGAGATGACATTTTTTTCCCACCACTGGAAGAAATCCCATGTAGTTCAGGGAACTTCACTTCCCCCCAGTCTCTTCATAAATTCTACCCATCTGTCTATTCTCAGATCTCTTGGGCTACTGATGGAGGAGATGACCTTGGGTCAAAGCCCTAGGACTGTGTCAAAGAATAATGTCAACAAAATATTACCATATACAAAGTGTTTTGTCTTTACTTGTCGGATGGAAGTCAATTGTTTCTTCAGATTAGCCAATAAGGTTGTACACCAATCATAGAGGTGGGAAAAACACTCCACTGCTAAGCACATATGAGTGCGTGAGGCCTGGTGAAGGGATGTCGACCCGTCCACTGTACCAATAGTGAAAAGAAGGATTTTCATGTATAATTCCCATACATCCTTGATTGGGATCTGAGTCCCCACCTTCTTTGCACCATCTATAAAGTATACCTAGACATAGTCATCTACATTAAGCACTCCAGTGGGCTTACCATGCAAATAAACAATTTTTCCCCTCTGGGAAAGTCTAGTGATAAAATAGATTTCTTCCAAATCAATCCTCAATGGCATCCCATCAATTATAAAATAGTCTTCATCTGGTTCCCAATAATTGACGAACATCTCGAGCAATTTAGTATTGGTTTTCATATTTGGAATTTTGAAAATTTTTAACAAACCACAGTCTCGAAGAATATCTAATGATTGTTGGTCCTGCATGACTTCATTATCTATTGCACTGTGCTCCCTTTCCCTCCATCTGATATTCATCCTGAAAAATTTCATCCATTGACCCAGTAAAGATCAAATTGTGAATTCCACTCTGCGCATACACGACTTCATTAAGACAAAATCACGTCTATATGCAATTTCCTCATGAAAAACCCATGTATATGCAGAGGGTTTCAAGAAAAATATATTTCCTCCAGTCAAAAATCCAAAAAAATTCTTAAAATAGGAATGAAATTGATAAAAAAATGCAAGTATGAGGCTTACCTGACTAGTTTGAGTTGATTTGGTGGTCGGTTGCTCTGTTTGCAAGAAGGAGGTTTTTGCTCCAAAGCTCCTTTTCCGCTTCTGCATAGCACAAATGACCAAAATGTGAGTCAAAATGCTTATTTATGCCCAGAATTTGAAATTTTTTTGCAAATTTTGTTTGTGTTTATTTTTCAAATTCGGTTAAGGCTGTTTAACCTTTTGGCTTGTAAGTGTTGGGAAAAGTTATTTTCAAGTACATTCTAGTGATTTTGAGATATTTCCATTTTTTTTTTCTCGGATCCATGACTGATGACTTGTCATGGAAGGTATTTGATTCTGAATTGGCATATAGGTTAGGGAATTCACTTTTTTTTTTCATTTTTTGCATACTATCCTCCATTCTGATCACTTTCCATAAGGTCGACCCCATCATGTCATGACTATTTAACCAATTTCACTCACTGATTTTTTAAATCATGACTTGTTGGTAGATCCATCCTTTACATGGGCTTCCTAGTTAGTTCCTCGCTAGCATTTGTCGCCCATGATGCAATCTCTGTATGCTCGGGAGTCCTCTTTACTCCCTCCATGACTTATCCATTGAAGCTCCATTCTTCTTCTTCTTTGCTATCTTTATTCTGGCCATTTACCTTAGAGGCTCCCATTATTGTCAAGTTGTATTACTGCATTGTGTATTGACTACTTGTTTATCTTGGCCTTTAGCTGGCTTCATTTGGACTCATGTTTAAGCCCTATTTTACCATGTCTTTTTGTACAAGTTAGCCATGCAATCACTTAGCCTTTGCAAATTGACACCTTTACCCATGGATGGAACATTCCTTTAAGTGTCACTTACCATTTTTTGCCACCTTACATTGAGCATAGGATTGTTCCTATCCCAGGAACTAGAGCATATATTTACCGACACTCATTCTATCCATTATATTATAAGCATTCTTTTATTCTTTTTCAAGCTTTTAAATATGAAAAAGACAAAAAAATTAAATATTTGAAAAAGAGCGGGAACGGGACAATAATTCCATACTTGATGGAAACTATAGTGTCAGTTGTGTCATCCTTGAAAAAAGCACAAAAAATCTAAGTATTTTCTCCATTTGGGATGGTTTTAGTTTTTGACTTAGGAGAAGCCATAAACTTGTTATTGAGTCAGTACTCCCCCAGTTGGTTACTTCTTTCAATCATATGGAGGGTTTGTTTTTCCTTCCTACATGAGAAACTTATATAGAGTTATCATTTGCTGCCATAGTCAAAATGAGTTGTGCTTTTGTTTAAGGGAAGTTAACCTGAGTCAGCCTTTCTCTGATGTCTCTTGACTCATTTTTCAGTTGGCCATGTTGATTTTTTCAGTATCTGGTTCTATCACATCATCTATTTGGTCCTTTTCTCGTGCTGGTTTGAGAAGGTCTTCATTGACTTATTGCTGGTGGGTTTGTCTCTTATCGACTTCGACATATTGCTCTGACAGTAAACCTAGAGCTACACCCTGGCCATATTTAAATCATTGATAGGTGACCTTGTGCCCATCATTTGATCAACATCATGGTTCTTTGACTGAGTGGTTTCCCTTGTGTTTGACTTCAACTTACATTATCACACCTAGGATTCATGCAATACCTTGATTTCCATTTAGCCCTATCAATGGATATCTTGCCTCTTTGTCAGATTTCATTATTGGTTGGTTCAGAAGGTTTCTGTAGTGCACTAGCTACATTTTGTGCATACCAGAAATGTACTTCGGGTTGGTTACTTCACTTTGCTTCATCTGATTCCTTCCAAATATTGGCCTACGGGTTACACTGACGTTGGACTGATGTGGTATGCCTTAATGCCTTCCTTCTAGCAAATATTTTCCCATTGACTCCAACTCATTGATCTGGAAATAAGGTCTAGATTCCTTTTCTTGTCGCACTTAGGTTTGGCAAACATCAGTGGTAGACTCTTCGTTATTGACAAGGGAGAACACATCATCATCATAATTGATATATTCTCTCAAGTGTTCTACTTCAACTCATTTATTCACACTTGTGAGGCTGTACTAGGGCACCTTAATACTCATTATCATTATTGGTTGGTTGTCTCACATTTGTTAACGGTATACATCAATGACCAATAATCAAACAATTTCTCACATGGTCGACCTCAGCTCATTTATTCCCATTGTGTAGAATTGTGCCATGGTGATCGGTGAAGACCTCGGGTTTACATCAGCATGCTTTGGTTCACTTTGACAGCTCCTTCAGTTTTCAGCCAGTGACACCATCCACCCTTATATGTTGCAATTTCATTACAGCAGTATATTATATGTTAGCTCCCGAGTTGCATGTTGTACCATTTTCTCCACCACTTATGATTTGGTACTTGGATATTCATTTGTGATTTCAGTGATCAGATATATATGCGGCATCATTGATTAGTCTTCTATATGTGATACTTGGACGTGATTTTGACTTATACTTCTTGGCAGTGATCAGATGATTCACTATCTACTTTACATTTCATTTATACTTGTATACATATTGGATCTGCTCCATACTTGATATGCGTACATGTTTTTCTTTCACTAAGCATGGGTATGCCTGCCTCGAACATGAGCTATATTTTTTATTTCTATCACTGGTTTTTGGCAAGCTGAAATCTAGTGAAGTCCTCTCTAGTCCTCGCAAGGTTCTTTCTATGCACATATTTCGACCATCATGTACCCCTTCTGAACTCATATATTAGTGGCACCTGTTATAGCATCATTTATCACTTCTATATACTTGATGACTTATGCATTGGCTTTGGGCAGCCCTTCCATTCACACTTCATCACATTTCTCAAAAGACAATATTTTAAAATCCATACGTGACTTTGCCCAATTTTTTCCACGTGCACACACAGGTCCATCCATAGCTGACCTACGTATGCTATTTAAAATATTAAAAAATATAAAATTTCCCTATTATTGAGGTGGGGTTTACAATTTTTCCTGTAAATTAACTACCCTAGAAAATGGCCTAACTGTTCCCCAACTAAAAAAACTAATTTGAGGAAGTATAAATACACCTCAAGGGAATAGCCTAAGGGAGGAGAGAGAGAATATTATTGATATTATAGCCTATTATAGCCTTGGTCAAGTCTAATATTTCCCCTGTGCCTCCTGCACTTCCTAGGTTTCAAGAAACACTTGTTTCCTTGTGATGATCACCCTCATTCTATGTGAAATCCTTTGTGCACCATTTATGGAAGAAGATTTGTGAGGCTAGGGCTGGACGAATCCAGAGGACGATTTTTCTCAAGGTCATGGCAGATCTCAGGTGATTTCTCCACTATTATATTTTGCACATGTTATAAATAAAATAAGTACCATCATGTTCCTGATGTTTATGTGTTATATGTCTCTTATACATGCTTAATAATATTGAATAGTTTATTTCATGTTATCTTTATGAGATCATGTATGCTAATTTTCTAACATCTAGGACCTATATGCTGTACAACTAGGTTTTTTTGCTTGTTATCGGCTGATTTGCAAGTTTTGGAGCACAAGGAGTTGTAGGGGGTTTGAACCCTACGGGATCTACTACAAATGAAGGATAAATGAGTAATATATACAATCCTCACTTTCTAGTTTAAAGTATATAAATTGGTAATTAGAGTTCTTCTTGTGATGACATGCCCCTCCTCTGTTAGGTCTTTCAACCCAGGACCTTAGGATAACTTTGCCTGTAACTTTTCCCGTAACATTGAAAAAATAGTTCTTTTGAGGAGCAAGGAGTGGCTCCAACGGTCCACTATTGGAGTTAGTGGTGTCCACTATATACATGTGTCTTGCAACTTTTACTTAATAACATAATCCTCATGGCCATCATATTCTTCATGCATGGATTATGAATATTTGTAAGACTATTTCTTGGATGTTTATAATTCATGTTTTCTTTTATCTATGCTAAATTAGTTGAACTATTTAGGTTATTTTATTACTTATTTTATTGAGATTGTATTGTAATGGTTGTTATCGTTGTCACATCCTTGTGGAATATTCCTTTGGATACTAGATAGAACTTTCTTCTTGATTGGTTGTAATGACCGTCACATATTTTATGGAGTATTCTACTAGATTTTAGAAGGATCTTTCTTGGTTGTGTGTGTCTCTACTAGGATGGTACTATTACCTCTATCTTATAGGATCACTTTACTCTCTCCCTCTGCAGTAGAATAACCTTGAAATGCCTACAACCAAACACTCACCTGACACACTTACTTGCTTTTCGAAGGCACAATTTCACCCCTCTCTCTTATTGACAATTAGAGCCAAGGAAAATATTTAGGAATTTGATAACTGGTCCATATTCTAGATGGGGCTCCTGTCCCAAACGATGTGAGTTCTAATTGGGACTACATATCGGGGAGACCCCTTGAATGTTGGCGAGTCCAACACCATCAAAATTTCTCTATTATAAAACACCAAGGATGGTATTCCTTTTAGGGGGTTTGGGTTTTTAACATGCCTTTTTCTATGCCTTCTTATTATAATGATAATTATGACTATCACACAAACATGGAGAGATACACAAATGGATGAATCTCTAATTAAATGCCCAATAATTAATATTTAAAACCAGTTAATGAAAATAAGTGAGGAAGGGACATCCTTATGAATCCTTGGTTTGAGGGAAGCTTTCTTTCTCACATGTTTTTTCTGGGGCCACTTGCTTTCCTCCCTCATTTCCATGGCCCATACCTAGTTAAATTAAATGCCAAAATTTATTGTAGCTGTGAGAATCCATTGTCTGAAAAGTTTAATGAGATGTGATTAGGCATAAAATGATTTGGAAGAGCCACTGACAACCAATAAGCTATTATACTAGGGTGGTACCAGGTCGGGAAATACCCATTCACCTTTTTCCCTCATAGATTGAGGAGAAGTGGGGAGTAGAAGAGCCAATATATGCACTTGAGGGGAAAAGGCATCGAAGAGACAAGGGTGGTGCTCAATCACATATTCCATGGGATGTAGGAGGATTCATATATATAATCATAGTAGAAGTGAAATCAATATTTGAATACTCAATTAAAATTCAACCATTCAACAATTAACTATTTAAAACTCTCAATGGAGCATGGCAATTCATATCTCCTAGAGGAATAAAGACTTAAAGGATGGATGGATATTGTGTGAAGTTGTGGATCATACTAAACACTTAGTTCTTTCCAATTTGATTTTAAACCACCTAACTACTGGGTTCTTTCTATTCTATGTGAAACCATTTAGTCCTTGCCAATTCATTGTTAAACCACCTAAATATTGGGTGCCTACAATTTTTTGTTAAACCACCTAACTATTGGGTACCTACCGATTTGTTGTTAAACCACCTAACTACTAGGTGCCTTCCAATTTATTTTTTAACCACTTAACTAATAGGTGATTGTTTTTCCCTGTGAAACCACTTACTGCTTTCCAATTATTTTTCTAAACCACCTAACTACTTGGCTCTTATAGTTGGCTATGAAACCATTTAGTGCTTCCCAATTTTTTTTTAAACCTCCTAACAACTAGGTGACTTTTTTGGTTGTGAAACCACTTAGTTATTTCCAATCTATTGTTAAACCACCTAATTATTGGATTCAATTCTAAGAATCTAACACACCCCTCTAGAATATGGCTGAAGTCATGTTTTGAAAATTAAGGAGCAAGCAGGACATTGTGATTTTTTTGTATAATTGTAAAACCACTTGGATAGTGGACTCCATCTCTTGAGTGTTTAACAAAACCATTTGGTCTGAAATTACTCTTTCAAAATTATTTCCTCAAATTTTAGATCTTGCTTTGGGGTGGTCAACTGCAAGAAATATTACAGTGTATCTAGCCTATGGTTGGATGGAGAGTGGAATTCCATCCTTTAATTACTTGCTAATCCAATTCACCAAGTTAAATATGATGACGTATCCATATTTGAATTATGGATGATGACTATGTTGTTATGTTAATTGATGATATATGGTTTTGTGTGATTCATGAAAGAATGCCTAAGGAATTGTATATTCATGTTTGATATGATATTGTAATTTTCCATGGTGGTAAGGAATACTTGATTGAGGTTATTATGACGTCTTTGTGAATTCTAGGATCCCCTACATCATTGTGAATGATTATCTGAAGTCCACTCAGTTAAATTGTATTTATAAGCTCTCAATTATCTCATATGTTTATGGCTTGGCCATCTCACATCCATGCACATGATTGTAGGTTATATTAAATGATATGAGATTGAATTACATGTTATGTGCTAAATGGGTCTCTGGTTGGATTTGATAACCACTTAGTTTATGAATGATGTGATGATTTCGTGGGTTTATGCACACTTATATTTTTGTAACATTCTAATATTCACTATTAAAAACAAGGTCTATAGACCTCTTGCATAAACATGTAACCCTACATGATTCCTTGCTAATGAATGAAGAAATACTTATTCATTGAAGGATTTAATGGACCTAGAATAGATATCAAAGAGGATTTTCCTTTCATATTTCAGCTTGAATAGTGTTGAATATGGGAAATTGTCCCTCTGTACAATGCCCTTATTATTTTTTGATTGGATGGAATTTTTGACCTTCATATTACCCTCGTTATTCAGCCTGGATATGGCTTAGTGTCGCTAAGAGTTTTTTATTAGGCCTTGGCCATTTCATTTATAAATTTGGTGCTATGTGTAAATTTTCTTGTACTTTTATCCTTGTTATTTTCCTTTAATTCGTTGTAACACCCTCCTCCCACATCTACCCAAGTAATCGGCCAACTAGGGTAAACATGTGATGAAGAGTTACTATGATATGATTCAACCTCCCAGTTCACCTTAAGAAAGTGGAGCCAACACCACACAACAACACACAACATTGAAAAACTTCTGCACATGCTTTGGGACACCGAGGAGCTATCCCAACATTTCAGGAGGTTAGCCCCTAAACCAAACTTGTGTTTTCATGCTTCAATACCCTAGTCATTCCCCTGAATGGGAAAGAGTACAACTAGAATCCTCCAGTCACACGCAAAGCATGGGTATGCATGTGATCAGAAGCTCAGTATTTAGCTAAAAAATTAAAGTGCTCATAAATTCTTCAAACTAGAGTGACCGGATTGAGCTCATCACCAGGATTCCAACACAACTCATTTCATCAAAATCCAAGTTCGTGTGAGTACATTATGGTCTGTTGTTCGTTTTCCCAAACATGTAAAAATTGTCCAGAACAGTTACAGACTGATGACTTGGCAGTTTAATCAGCACTTTAGGAATCTTTAGGGAACATTCTCCAAATTTCACCCAGTGACACTGTGAGAAGTGTTAGAATCAGATTTTCCAATGTTTCTTAGGGAAGTTGAATATTTCTCCTATTCCTAATTTTGGAATTATCTATGGTGGATTATTTTAATTAATGGTGTAATTTTTTAGGCGAATGGGGAAGGGCCACGTGATGCAACCAGAGGCTTCCATGTGCCCCACCCATGGCAAGGTGGTTGTCATGTTAATTTATGCAAGGTTGAATATCAATGGGTGTATATATGTTTATTATCAAAGGCTTGGACCATAATTGAAATGGAATATCAAACGGGCGCAACATATATATCAGCACATATATTTAAACCAAAGTATTAACTATGTTCTGAACCATATGCACGTTTAACAGAATTTTTATGGTGGGGTCTGGATCGAACCCACGAGCACCCACACTAACAACCACGCCTTACCGCCATAACATACCATGAGTTCCTTACCCCATAAGGATCTCAATGCCATTTTAATTAATATGCAGCGGGAGTTGGGGGTTCGAAAGGGGCCAACCCCCTCCCACATGTCCAAGTGCTGAGACCAGGAGCCAAAAACGTATTCCGATGGAATTTTGTTAAACTGTATTAATTATTTTAATTTGTGGTTTAACCACGATAATCCGAGATTAACGGTAAAGTGAAGGTTAGCACTAAACACACCCATAATCTCACTTAAACTCATGCTTATCGCTAATTAACTGCACGCTTATCTTAGCGGCAGGTTTGGTGGACCCGAAAAATGCAGAGAAGCTCTACATTTAGTGGAGTTAATTGGCAAACTTCGATAATTAGTGGAGAAAAACTAGGAAAAATTGTTTTTTCCATAACTAAGGCAATTTTCGACCAATTTTAGCTCAGAGTCATTCTTGGTAGATTTTGATGTTTTGGAGCCATTGGACCAGGTTGAAGAGGCAACAGGAGACTTTAAATAACACTTTTTCACAATTTAAGCTAATACAAATGCCTACACTATGAAGCTGAACCAAGGAGATGTAGCCCAGGAAGGGTGAACTCCTTCATCAAAAACTTGTGTATTTGTCTTTGTTATTTGTGCTTGATGTGTTTTATTATGTTGTTGTTTAGCAATAAGTTTCCATTCTTTTAAGTTCATGAAATACACTTAATCTCATCAAGTTTAATGAATTTCCAATCATAAACACATGTACAAACCCTTGCATAAGGAGCAAACCAAACAAATTTTATGTTAATTCTGAAACTTGTATTAGCGCAACATTAACTAACAATCAATTTCAGATCAGCATGTGACTTGGGACTTTTACTAGTAGTTATGATCATGCGACCCCAATTTCTGTGCCACTTTTTTAGGCCAAGAGCCCATGTCACTGCTCAAAATACCATGACACTTTCATAACTAAAAGATAGCAATAGAATAACAATGTAAATGCAAACACTTGAACAAGGACTTGACTGGACCCCTACTAGCCATGAGAAAAATTTTGTCAAACATGCACAAATATGTAATCTACATGTTTAAATAGCAGATCTGAGCATAGGGGTATCATACTTATCTGAGAATCGCTAAGAAGCATTGTTGCCTCATCATATTAACTACATTATCATCTATTTGGTTATATATACATTTTTAATTCATTTACAAATCAAAACATGATGAGATACATACATCATCATTTCCATAAAACACATTCATAACCAACATATAAAAAACATAAATGAAAATAATATAACATCATTATAAGCTACATAATAACAAGAATAGTAAACCATAAATATAAGAGGAAAATATCTCTTATTGCCATAATACAAACGCAACCATGTCCAAGACTTCCACATTCCACCTGACCATAGACATTGTTGAGACAAATGTCTCTTCAACTAGTCACCCCCATGCCATATCCCAAACATCAATGTGGGATCTCATAAAAAATCCATTAAAACCGAACCAGGGCTTATAGATACCAAACCACCTCAATAAGTGATTCCACCTCATGGTAGGACATCGCAATCATCACCAGATTGGTCTATGCCCAAGCTATACAGGGATCGAGAGTGTTTGTTCCAACCAAGGCTTCCAGGACTACTAACTCAACCCACAGTTGTCTTCGAGATTCCAAATAATTTCTCCAAATCAAGCTTCTAGGACTAGTAACTCAATTCACCAAGGGCTTCCAAGACTAGTAACTCACCCCAATCTCTTATAGGGATCTGGTCCAGAGCCTTTATCCAACCAAGGCTTCTAGGAACTAATGACTCAAAGCACAACTAAAGTCACATGAGAACCAAATAGAAGCAAAAAAAAATGAAATGAACCCACAAAACCATGGCTATTTAGGAGATGACAAGGCTAGGAAAATCCAATGTCAATCTAGGAAATCCTCCATGTCAATGACAAATCATAACCAAGAAACCACATGCATACTCCATGCATGCCAAAAATAGTGAGTAAAATATACATGGAACTCGGTACCTATAATAAAAGCGTGTTGTAGCTATAGATCCCAATGTCCTATTGCTCATTCCTTCTCTTCCTTTTCTTTCTTGCTCCAAATCTCTAAGTATGCCACACTCTCCAAGAGTCCTCCAAGAAAACTCTAAATGGAAAAGAGTATGAGAGAGAGAGAGAGAGAATAGAATGAGAGCTCCAAAATTGCACTGATAAAAATCCTTGAACTGGTCCTCAAAATCCTTTTTATTAATGAGGCCTCTATTTTCTCCAGTTTCCATTATTTTCCTTCATTTTCCTCCTCACATGCAACTCATGACCTTTCACCTTCCTTTTCTCCTAATTTCTAGTATTTTCATAAATAAATGCAAATAAATGTCACTTTTCCTTTCCAAAGCCTTATCCATTTCATTTTTCAATTTCCATAGCCATAATAAACCATATGAACACCCACACTAGGATGTTTTGCCCAACATTCATCTTGGAATACGTGTCTCATGAACTTGGTTATTATTTTTCCTTGGTTAACTTTTATTACATGGAATTTTCACTAGGGTTGTTACAGAACCCTCCCCTTGGGGTAACACAATCCTATTTATTTCAAAAACACCTACAACCAACAATATTGTTGTAAGCAAAATGTGTTTCCCATGGAGCTTTATAACTTAGCTCGTTGCAGAATTTACAATGATCAACCTGTCGAGAAGAAAACCAACATGACAACTATAATATCATAATGACATGACACCCATACTGCTTAGTGGAGCTTTATAAAATAGCTCATGGAAGTATTTACATCCATATACACATGTAAATATATTAAAACATCATACCAACATATACCAAAACATATGCCAAAACATTCGCTCAACGAGTGAATAAGGAGGGATACATAGCTCGCATCTGATCCACCATATCCCATGTAGCTTCATTGGGACCAAAGTGTATTTTTGGAGCATGATTTTATTTCTTTGCAAAATGAGCTAAAGTTCCAGCTAGAATTGTCCTTCTGGATCCACCTGTAATATTGTTTCAGGAAAAAACACCCTAGAGGTTTGTTGGGTCAAAAACCCCACAGATCAGGGCATGCTATTCAAGAAGGACTCACACAACCACACTTGTATGCTAAAAACTAGATAACATCGATAGTATAACTCACCCGTAATCCTACGTTTGATGTAGATCTCGCAGGGTCCAAACCCCCAGCAACCCTTCTTCCTCCTTAACCTGAAAACCAAGAAGAAATGTACATGGAAATCTAGTTGTACAACATATATTTACCCTAAATGTCAGTGAAAACCATGTGAAACATCATGTAAAAAATAATAAATGCTTAAATAATAATCTTTTCACATATACAAGTAGATGTTAACACGTGATTTCAGGAACAAGATGGTTCTTCTTCATTACGAACAGCATGTACAGTAATAAAAAGTGGAGAGATCATCTGAATCCTTCCACGATCTTCAAACATACCGTCGTCTAGATCCGTCCCGCCCTTGCCTCACTAAGATACTTTCAAGACTTGTGCACTCGAGATGGCATATGAACTGATGAGCATCTCCAGGAAACAAGGGTTTCCTGTAAAAATCTGGGAAAGTGCAGGAGGCATGGGAAATCAGACTTGAATTGGGGCTCTAACAAAGTATAATATCTATAGTTGTACAACATATATTTACCCTAAATGTCAGTGAAAACCATGTGAAACATCATGTAAAAAATAATAAATGCTTAAATAATAATCTTTTCACATATACAAGTAGATGTTAACACGTGATTTCAGGAACAAGATGGTTCTTCTTCATTACGAACAGCATGTACAGTAATAAAAAGTGGAGAGATCATCTGAATCCTTCCACGATCTTCAAACATACCGTCGTCTAGATCCGTCCCGCCCTTGCCTCACTAAGATACTTTCAAGACTTGTGCACTCGAGATGGCATATGAACTGATGAGCATCTCCAGGAAACAAGGGTTTCCTGTAAAAATCTGGGAAAGTGCAGGAGGCATGGGAAATCAGACTTGAATTGGGGCTCTAACAAAGTATAATATCTATAAAATTTCTCTCTCCCTTAGGCCATACACATGAGGGGCTTTTATAGTCCATCAAATTAGTTTCAATCAGTTGGAAACAGTTGGCCACGTGCTGGGGTGGTTGAACTACTGGAGTAACCATCAACCCAGCCCGAAAATAGGGAATTTTTATATATTTTTTAATGATTTTAATGGCATACATGGAAAAGTACATGTGGACTCGCGTATACACACGGAAAATTCTGGGCATACCCACGTATGGGATTTTTAACACTGTTTTTTATGAATTTTGTTCAATTCTGTGGGAATGGGTTGCCCAAGGCCATAGAGACAATCATGAATCACATGAGGGTGAAAAATGATGCTATAACAAATGCCCCCTAATATATGAGGTCAGAAGGGGTACATGATGGCCGAAATGTATTATGCACAACTTCGCAAGTACAAGAGAGGACTTCACCAGATTTCAGCCTGCCAAAAACCAATGAAAGAAAACAGAGAGTCAACTCATGCTGAGGCAGGCATACCCATGCTCAGTCAAAAATACATCATATCAAAAGTACATAATAGATCCAAAATGTATACAAGTATAGCTGAACTCGAAGTACACAATGAATCATCTAAGCATGGCCCAGAAGTACAAGTCAGAATCAATGTCTAAGTATCACATATAGAAAGCTGATCAATGATGCTGAAACTGGATGTCTGATCATATAAGTAACTGAATCTCCAAGTACCAAATCATAAGAGGTGGAATAAATGGTACAATCACGCAACTTGGGAGCCAACATATAGGATGCTGCTGTACTGACACTGCAACATATAAGGGTGAACGACATCACTGGCAGAAACTGAATGGACTGTCAAAAGTGAACCGAGAAATGCTGATGCAACCCGAGGTCTTCACCGATCACTATGGCACAATTCTACACAATGGGAATAAATGAGCTAAAGTCGACCATGTGAGAAATCGTTGGATTACCGGTCAATGATGTATACCGTTAACCAATGCGAGACAACCCACCAATAATGAAAATGAGTGTCAAGGTGCCCCAGTACAATCTGACAAGTGCGAATGAATGAGTTGAAGTCGAACACTTGAAAGAATCTACGAATCAGGAGGCAATGATGAATCCCCACTGTCGATAGCGAAGAGTCTGCCACTGATGACTGCAAACCCTAAGGTACTGACAAAAAGACTCTAGATCTTGTTCCCAGAGCAATGAGTCGGAGTCGATGGGAAAAGATCTGCTGGAAGGAAGCCATTAAGGCATCCCACATCAGTCCAGCGCGAGTGTAACCCGCAGGCCAAGATTTGGAAGGAATCGGACGAAGGAGAGTGATGGAACCAAAACCGAAGTACGTTTCCGACGTGCACAAGATGAAGCTAGCGCACGGAAGAAACCCTCTGAACCAACCAATAATGAAATCTGACACAGAGGCGAGAAATCCACCGATAGGGTCAAATGGAAATCAAGGTACTGCACGAATCCCAAGTGTGATAATGTATGCTGACGTCGAACACAGGGGAAACCACTCAGTCAAAGACCCATAATGATGATCAAATGCTAAGCACAAGGTCACCTATCAATGATGGAAATAGGGCCAGGGTGCAGCTCTAGGTTTTCTCTCAGAGCAATGTGTCATAGTCGATAAGAGACAAACCCGCCAGCAAGAAGTCAATGGAGACCTTCTTAAACCAGCACGAGCATAAGACCCAAACATCTGACGTGATAGAACAAGATACTGACAAAACCGGGAAGGCCTACTGAATAATGAGTCAAGAGACACTACAGAATGGCCGACTCTGGTTAGACTTCCCTTGAACAAAATCACGACTCGTGATGACCATGGCAGTAAAAAGTGACACTTTATAAGTCTGTTATGCAGGAGGCAAAACAAACTCTCCATATGATTGGAAGAGATAACCAACTGGGGGAGGACTGACCAGTGAAACAAGGCAAAGGCTGAACCTAGGTCAAAAACTAAAACCATCCCAAATGGAGGAAATATATAAGTGTATGTGCTTTGTTCAAGGGCGACAAACTGACACTGTACTGCCATCAAATTACAAATTTATATCTCGTTCCCGCTCTTTTTGTTATATTTGAATTTTTTGTCTTTTTCATATAATAAGCCTGAAAAAGAATAAAATAATGCTATGGTACAATGGATAGAATGAGTATCAAGAAACAAATGCACTAGTTCCTGGGATTGGAATGATCCTATGCTCAATGCAAGGTGGCAGAAACTAGTAAGCGATACTCAGAGGAATGTTCCATCCATGGGTAAAAAGGGTGTCAAGTTGCGATAGCTAAGTGCATGCAATGTTTAACTTGTACAAATAGTCAAAGTCAAAATTTGGCTTAAACATTGAGTCCAAAATGAAGCCGGCTAAAGGCCAGGATAAACAAGAAGCCAATATGCAATGCAGTAATACAACTCAACAACACTAGGGAGCCTCTAGGGTAATAGCCAGAAAAATGATAGTGAGGAAGAAGAAGAATGAAGCTTCAACACATAAGTCATGGCGGGACTAAAGAGGACTCCCGAGCCTACATAAAACGCAGCATGGGCAACAAGTGCTAGTGAGGAACTAACTAGGAAGCCCATGTAAAGGAAGGCTCTACCACCAAGTCATGATTAAATAATCGGCGAGTGAAATGGGTGTAATACTCATGACCTGATGGGATCGACCCTATGGCAAGTGATTAGAATGGAGGCTAGTATGAAAAATGCAACGGAAAGTGGATTCCCTAACCTATATGCCAGTGAAGATCATATACCTGCCATGACGGGTCAGCAGTCATGGATCAAAAACCGGGAAAAATCTCAAATTCTTCAAAATGTACCTGAAAATATACCAATCTGGGCACTTCCAAGCATCCGGGTTATGCAGCTTAAGATAGATTGAAAAAAAATAAGCATAACAAATTTTTGCAAAAAATTTTCAATTTTGGGCATAAATACACAAGTTACCTCATATTTGGTTCATTGTTACATTGTTGATTTGGGAAAAAGTGCTATGGATAAAAAGCCTCTTTCGTCAAAACAGGAGCAATCGACCGTCAAACTTCACTGAATTTGTTAGGTAAGCTCTTAATTCATCCTTGTTATTCATTTTGTCCATTCATAAGTTAAAAATTAGGAATTTTCACCGTAGAACCATTTGTTTAAAATCACAGGTTTGTGCATACATGGGTTTATAATGACCAAGTCGCGTATATACGCGACTGTGCACAAAGAAAGTCGCGTATGCGCAACCCAAAATGAAAAAAAGCGTATCTAATGAACAAATTATTGAATTTTTGCAGGATGACTATATCTTGGAGAAAGCGTGAGCACAGTGCCATTGACAATGAAGTCATGTAGGACCAAGTATCACTAAATATTCTCCGGAATTGTGGATTGCTCAAGTTTTTCAAAATGCCGAATATGAAGAGTAATGTCTGGTTGCTCAAAATTCTTGTGAATTATTGGGAACCGGAAGAATACTGCTTCATAATAGATCAAATGCCCATACGCATCGAGGTGGAAGATATCTATTTTATTACTGGACTCTCCCGGAGGGGGGAGCCAGTAGACTTGCATGGTAAGCCTTTGGGAGGGCTAACCGTGGAAGCTTACGTCCACGTCTACTGCGTAGAGGGATCTAAGAAATTTGGAACTCAAATTGCTATCAAAGATTTAAGAGACTTGCACATGAAAATCCTCCTTTTTACCATTGGCAGGGTAGTGGGATCTGCTTCCCTACACCAGGAATCCATGACTCAAATGAGTATAGCAATGGAATGCTTAACTCATTTATATGATTGGTGCACAGCTCTACTGATGAACATGAAGCAACAATTGACTTCTATCCGAAAAGTAAAGACAAAACATTTTGGATATGGTACAATCTTGATGACATTCTTCTTCAAGAAGATTCCTGGGCTGAGACCCAAAGTGATCTCTTCTATCAACAGCCTGAGAGACCCAAGAATTGCCCGATGGGATGACTTGATGAAGAGATTAGGGGGAAGTGAAGCTCCCCAAACCACTTGGGATGATGAGTTCTTCCAATGGTGGGGAGAACAAATCATCGCTGTGGAAGACTATCCCTATGTCGGGATGGATTTTCATGGCAATCCAGACCTTGTCCTTCCACCAGGCGTGGCATGGGGCATAGTCGGTAAGCTTGCAATTTTTTGACTTATATAATTTTTTGGATTTTTTCAATATATGTGAAAAAATGTGGAAAACAAACATGTTTTTGATTGGATTCAAAATGACTTACAATTTTATAATGATCATGATGCAGATATTGGACCAGTCCGACCTGAGGGTTACCCACGAAATAAGCGTCGCAGAGGCGAGGCGAATACAGTAGATCTAGACAGGACCCTCCAGGCTGTACAGAGGAACTTGGAGGGATTAACCCGCCAAGTACCTATGGCTGCAGTGGAAGATCTGCCTGAAGCCATCCAGAGACGGGTGGTAGGAGTACCCCGTGACTGGGTACGGTTATTCCACCGAGTTTCCACCGCGATCGTGTTCTATAGGAACACAACTTCTGGGCAGGGACCACAGGAGTAGATGGATATGATATACCAGATGACTGTATATTTTTTGAGACTGAACATGATCAGGCATAAGCCCAATTTTTTGTATGACTTATGAATCCAAATTTTGTATAGTTTTTTGAACATTCTGATGATATATATACAGCAACTATTTGATGTGATGTGACAAATGTATAAAAATGTATGATGTTTTTGATGATTAAATTTTATTGTATGGAATGATTAATATGCCAATCAATTTCTTGATTAGCTAACGAGTCTGCCATCCAATTTTCAGCTTGAGGAATATGAATGAAAGTTAAAAATTGAAATGATCTTTGTAACAAATGTACCCTCAAGAATAACCAGAGTAAAAATGGATCTTGAACCCGATAAGTATTGTTCAACTGCGACACCACCAGCTAGGAGTCCAAGAAAACTACCAACGAATCAACACCCAAAGATATTGCCTCTGAGAGTAGTTAAATAACTGCAGTGTATTCTGCTATATTATTGGAAGCAGGACCAATGCAAACCCCTCTTGATACTAACAGCTGACCGGATGGATGATGAAGCACCCAAGCCGTGGAAGCCAAGTTCTGGGTGTGTCTACTAGCACCATCGGCGAAACCAAAATGACTCATAACATTCGACACAACCTGCCAAAGCAGATAAAAAAACATCACCATCCCATCAAAGATCGATAGATATGTAAAAAGCAAAAATACTATATACAAAAGAAAAATGCCAGGCCGAAGCCTAGGCATAATACTTTTTCAAATAGAGCCCATTTCTGGGCTGCGACAACTCATTCCCTTCAAAATCAACCAAGGTATATTCTCCTTTTTTAAGAAATTTTTTAATGATAAAGGGGCCATACCACATAGATTTAAACTTTCCTGCCCCTAGGGCATCTTTCGCTTGGGCATATACCAAAACAAGGTCGCCTTCCGAGAAAACCCTGGGTTTGACTGCCTTATCATACTGAACTTTAACTCGGTTTTTATGTGCTTCATTCATTGTGGCAGCATCCCGACACTGCTCATCGAGATGTTCCAGATGAAGAAGACGTTATTCAAGACTAGAAGTGTCAGGAAGAAGTTCAACAGCTAACTTAAGAGAAGGAATCTCACATTCAATGGGAAATACGGATTCCAACCCAAATCAATAAATTGTAAAGCTGGGGCTTGCAATATCGACGTCCAGATGCTCAAAGTGCGTGATATGGTGCATGATAGTGTCATGATCTGGTTTATTGATTTTCCTCTCAAGAATTGTTCAAGTGATTTATTCACTTGGCTCAATGTCATTGGTTTGGTTATAATAAGAGATGAATGTTCTCACTAAAACCCACTTTGTTTAACCTACCCATCATGTTGCACTATCAACAAACCGCCATGATCGTTAGAAATAATCAGGGGTCACCAAACGAGCAATAACCTGGTTGAAAATAAAAAGAGTTGCAGTCTCACCATCATTCCCAAAAGTAGGCATAGCCTCGACCCACTTCGTAAAGTAGTCTACCGCTACAATAATGTACTTGTGACCTTTAGCCGAAGGCAGGTTACAAGTAGTATAATCAATACCCCACTTTGTAAAGGTACCAACAGTAATGACTGGAAAAAGCGGAGCTAGATGAGCGCGCATTTTTCGAGTATATACTTGACATGGATGACACTTTTTGACCGACTCCACACAATCTTTGAAAATCGAAGGCCAAAAGTACCCAGCACGCAAGATTTTTTGGGATGTAGCAAGCCCAGATAAATGACCACCACAAGCTCCACTGTAACAATCATTCAGCATAGCCTCGGCTTCTTCGAGAGTTAAGCAACGTCTCAGGATTGAATCAACCCCTCGACGGTATAAAGCATCACCAATAATCAAGTAATTTTTAGCCAAGTGACGCAACTTACGACGCTCATCTTTCGAAAAAGTAGAGGGAAACTTTGCAGTCTGGAGATACACAATGATATCTCTATACCAAGGATCCTGTGGAGAGATGAGAAATAAATGTTCATCCAGGAAGGATTCATCATAGACTATCTCTTCTCCACAGGGCAACTCATAAATCAATTCCGCAAAAACTAATGATTTCTTGGACTTGGCAGACATAAACTCAAGGTCAAATTCCTGCAAAATCACAATCCATCTATTGTATTTGCCCCCAATCACTCGCCTACTGAGAACAAACTGAAATGGATTGGCTGCTGCCAAAACATAAGTTTTTCGTAGAAGAATATAATGTCGGAGTCGTTGCACAGCATGAACAGCTGCTAAAGCTAGATTTTCTATCGGAGTATACCGAAGTTCAGGTCCTACCAATCCTCGAATAAAATAGTATATAACATGCTCTACAAGAGCATCATCCTCCTGAACCAGAACCATACCAATGGTAGATTCTACTGCTGCAAGATACAAAAGGAAATCCCTGCTATAATCAATAAAGGAGATGAGTTCAATGCTTTTTTCAAAGCATCGAATGAGCATTGAGCGAAGTCATCCCAAAAAAATGGAACTCCCTTCTTCAGCAATCTCATAAATCCTTTGGTAACTTCAGCATAATTTACGATAAATCTCCGAAGAAAATTAGCCTTTCCTTGTAGAATTTGAAGTTGACGAATAGACAACGGGGGAGGCAACCGAAGTATTGCCTCAACCTTGAATGGATCTACCCTAATCCCTTCCCTAGACACAATGAATCCCAATAACCGACCGGATGTAACTGCGAAAACACACTTGTTCGGATTCAACCTAATCTTGTAGAAACGACATCGTTCATATACTTGACAGAGGTGAGAAGGATGATCCATTCTCTTTTGAGAATGAGCAGCTAAATCATCCAAATATGCCTCGATAATATGTTTGATGTCGTGGAAGTCATATGACATGGCCCGCTGAAACGTAGCCCCAGCATTTTTAAGACCAAAAGGCATCTTCTTGTAAGCAAAAGTACCACAGGGACAAATAAAGGCAGTCTTATGCTGATCTTCAAGACGGATAGTAATTTGATTATATTCGGAGAAACCGTCCATGAAGGAGAAAATCTCATTACCGGCACACTCATCAATGATCTGATCTATAAATGGTGTGGGGTAATTATCTTTTGGACATGATTTATTAAGGTCTCTGAAATCAATGCAAACTCGAATTGTTCCTTTTTTTTTATCCATGGGAACAGGATTTGAAACCCATTCAGTCAAAGGAACAGGGAAAATGAATCCTGCCTTGAGCAGCTTCTCTACCTCAGCTTTGATAGCTGCAGCCTTCCTAGGATTGACTGGACGAAGTTTTTGCCTCACAGGCTTAGCATTTTTGTAAGTCTTGATCTCATGTTGGACAATAGATGGATCTATACCAGGAATTTCCTCATAAGACCAAGTGAATACATCCCTAAACTCTTTAAAGAGATCGATGTAAATCTGAATCTCTTCAGGGGAACATTCAGCTCCGATGAAGACATTCTCTATAACATTGGGATACCTAGAAATGTTCACCGGGATAGTTGGAGAAATCACAACCATGTTCCCTTCAGCATATACCTGTGTCGGTGCTAAAGGGTACAGGACTGGGCGAACAGGACCAGGAGACACAGGACTTGGAAAACTTGATTCAACTTCGCTCAAATCAGGTAAAAAATAAGACAGATGATGCAAATCATCCCACGGTCTATCTATACAAGTCATAGCTTCCAGGATGGCCTCTTCAGATAGAAGAGTGGTATCAAGGCAATCCTGGGCGGAAGAAGAACTAAGTGTCCAAGCCGGAGCCACATCGCCATCCAATTCCTCTGGAGAAAGAGGAGCTGGAATGGAATTTGCAGAGTAAATAGTAGATTGATAAGCAATATCAGCTGCAGACATGGGAAATGCCATTCCACCCACTTGACCTTCTGCTACTGTGGCTGTAGGGGAAGGTAAGGTCCAAGGGTCTGAAAAATAATGAGTTTTGAAGAACTCTTTTCGAAGAGGAGCCCTGGAGGATGAAATTGCATTTATATGAACCGTAGGAGGTGGAATATCAAAAGTACCCATCAAAGAAGAATACATTCCAACCCCTAAATTCTCAACAGGTGACTTGGCCTTATCCATCTTTGGAATAGTTGAGTCAGTAGATGCATTCGGGTCTACAGGAGAACAGTCCAGTTGATCCACCGTAACAATCCTCCCTTCGTGAGGGAAACAAATAATCCGAAATGATGAAGATGCAATGGCATCCATCTCATAAATCCAGTTTCTCCCCAACAGAAGGTTGTAGTCCAAGCTTGCATCAACTATCTCAACCTCTATATTTACATTTTTTCCCCCAACACAGATGGGCAAAGCTGGGACAATACCATGCGGTCTGTGAGAATGACCATCAAACGCAGTCAGAAGAGTAGCAGATGGAGCAGCTGCGGGAGATCCAATTCCCTTCCAACATGTGAGAGACATCACACAGGTGGAAGCACCCTCATCAACGACCGTCCGGAAAATATTGAATTTCCGGTACGATGATTTAATATGAAAAGACATATGATGGGGGAGTCTCTTTTTAAAATTAGTCATATCGAATGTAATCATAAGAGAGTTCTTTGGATCGACGGCCCCAATAGCAGTGAGCAGAGCACTGCGCTGAGCTGGACAAGACTGGAGCACCTCAAGAGCCTGTTATCACTCAGGTTTTCCTTGAAGTTGTGGAAAAGGAAAGTATACCCGAGGTAACCACAAACCAACCTTTAGATGCAGAATCTAGCCAATCTGCATCCAGAGAGGGCTCTCTCTTTATGATTTATCTTTGTTCTTAGAAGGTTTTAGGCTAGTTATAGATCCAAGAGTTTGTTTGAAAATGGTGGAATCCGCAAACTAAGGGCAAGGTTGAAGATTTTCAGTCCATTGGGCTATGGAGTCAAAGGATGGCTTTACTGGATTTCTATTCTACACACAAGATGGCTTTACAGGGCAAGATAGCTAGACAGAGAACAATCCTTAAAATTTAAAGTGGATGGGATGATTTTGAAGGGATAAAAGGCAGCTAAGAATCTTTCACCATGTTCAAAAAGAAAGAAACGAGATGAATACAAACAAAGAGCAATGAATAATTCTTTATTATAGTAATCAACAATGTTTAAATTAGCAAAGCAAGAGCATTTAAGAATTCATGCTTATAACCAATTTAGAGGAAAACATTAAGAACAATCACATCTGAAATCAGAGTACAATTAAGTAAATTTTGATTCAATCCTTTATGTAAATTATTCAGAAATGGACATAATGATATTATAAACTGATATAAAACTTAAGACAAAGGGTAGAAAGACTTATTGAACTGCAGTCCAACACATGAATCCTGCAAAAAGTCCTGAGCTTCAAATCGTCATCCAGTAAGCCACAAATAAATTTCTCCAAAATGCTTTTTATTCCGAAAATCTCAATGTTACAGTAAAGTAATAGAATCCACCCTCAATACTTCCTTTGAGGGTTTATTTATACAAGAAAAACTTGAAAAAATCTCACACTAACTTAGCCAATAATCTAGGGTGACTAAGGAGTAATTTACAAATAAACAGGAGACAAATGGTCTCGTGGATAGAATAATAAGTAACTGCTGATGTGCTGTTCCCTCATTTTGCTGATGTGCTGGAGGTAAGTGCTGAAATAGGGCTCGGTGGTATCCCTTGGAGTAATTTCTTTGCTTGTTTGATACTCTTTGTCTTTACGGATACTCTTTAACCTGTTCAACTGATACTCTTTCATCTGTGCTCATTTTTATCTTTCACATAATAGTAAAAAGATAAAATTCTCATCCTGAAGATAATTTTCATAGAATTTCCAATAGGTCTTTCCACCATTGATCGTCGGGTATTATAGTCCTCTTAAGTTTTCTCAATGTCTCATCAGCCTCTGTGAGTTTGTAAAAAGTGGGCTCCTCAGGAAACAAATACTTTATTTCATGTTCAAGATGAAATAAATTCTTCAACCTGTCATATAGATTTTTCCCTGTTGGCAACGTTGCTTCTGGTAGACTGATAGAACTAGTAGTTGTATTTTGAGCATGGCTCTCTATTTTCTTGACATAGGTTTCTAGTTCCATTATTTGGTCCTGTGAGAGCATTGGACTGGGTAACCCACTGTCTAACAAAACTTGAAATTTTTCTCTGAAAGCATTAATATCAGCCAAAATATCTGAACACTTCCTTTCTAAATTCTGCATAAAAGTTCTTTTGATGAAAACTCTTTTTATCATCAAAATAGTTCCGGTCCTGTCTTCAATTCCTAGTACTGCAAGTTGTTGCTTTGTTCGCGTGTTCAAAAATTGAATAAGTTGATTGGCCTGCTCAGGTCTACCTCTTAGTTCATCTCTTGTTCTGTTTATTTCTTCCTGAGCTATTTTAATCAAGTCATTTTGTTCAAAAATTGCTTGATTAGAGGGCCAAATACTTTTTATTAACTCAATTATATTTCCCCAAAGAATTTCATTTATTTCCTTCAAAGGCTTTTCTAATGAAAGATCTTTTTCTAAAGCCTTAACTAATCTGTCCAATCTTTTAATTTCCCTGGTATTATCAGCAACTGTCTTCTTAGATGTATCATACTTCTGCTCCAAATCTTTTAATTGTAACTTTGTGGTTTGAAGTTCTGTGACTCTTAATTGTAAACTTTCCATTTGTTTTATCAAATCATCAGAACTTAAGCCAGAAGTGTTTACCTGGGCTGGCTGTGTTTGCTGACCTGTTGTTGTAGTACCTGTGGTTGTAGCAGCTTCTGTAGTGGATGCCTGCATGATAGCTTCCTTTTCCTGTAAATCTTGTTCCAATTCCTTCTCTGTTTCACTTAGTCGCTCAGTCATATTTAGGAGCAACTCCATTACCTCTTCTTGTGAATTCCCCTTTAAAACTTCTTGGGTCTGGGGGTGCCTTGAGGCTGGCAATTTCAGCTGCTTTCTCAGTGCAGCTATGTCATCATCTTTCTTCTTTATTAGTGCCTCAATGCTTTGAATATCTTTGGGGTTGTGACCCAAGCTGATGATTATGTCTTCCAAAGACTTTATTCTGTTATCTTTGGCCTGAGAAGAGGCCTTTTCAATTTGCAATTGGGCACTTGTGTTATTTAAAGAATCTTGCAGCGTTAGGGCTGCCATGGCCTTATTAGTAAGAGTGGAATACACCATTTCCCTAGTTTTTTTATGCAGCTCTATCTGGTCTAAAGGATGAATATCATTAGCCAGGACCTCAAAATTTGTTCTAATATAATCAGCTACTGACATGGGTTTTGGCACCTTTGACTTGAAGTGGCTCATCATCATTTTGCCTTGTGAAATGTCAAATGCTGACATTAACCTTTCCTGATTATGTGGAGCCATTTTCAAATATTGATCATATACCTTCATTCTTAATGGATCATTCTTTTCCTTTATATTGATGAAGGTTCTTTTTATATCCCCTGTGTCTGTCTTTGGTGGTCTGAAAGAGGATACCTCAGTACTTAACTTCTTTTGCAAAGCTTTTCCTTTCTGTCCTATGTTTGTTTCACTAACTGTGCCAGTTAGTTGACTGTCTTCCCTTCCATCATCAAATATCTCATCTATGATTTCCACATCAGGAAGTGGATCTGGTTTCTGTTTTTTGGCTTGATGTAGCTTTGAGGACTCTTTAGGAGGAGTAGTATCTGGAACCTGCCTTTTCTTTCCTATTTCCACATTGGATGGAGTTTGTAATTCTAGAACTTGTGGATGATTTACCTGAGTGGGAGAAACCTGTGATTGATCTGGTGCTCTGGAAGTTTGAGGTTTCTCTGCCATGACTAAAGTTTCAATAACTTGTATTTCGGGTTCCTTTCCTTTGCCTTTTGATTCTGCTGCCACTGGTGAACTGCCTTCCTGTAATGTCTGCTGTAGATTTGTTGTTGAAGAAGTGCCAATGTGAGGTACCTGCACTTGACCACAAGATTCTAGGTCATACTCCTTCTCAAAATCTTTCATCATTCTGTTCATTTTTTCTTCTTCACTTTCTTCTTCAACTAGTGTTTCTTCAACCCATTCATCTTGGTTGGCATATTGTTCTATTTGAGGAATCTTGTGGTGTATGTAAGGGGATGACTTGTTCTTTAATCTCTTTTCACAGATAAAACCAAATGGGTCATAAGGAACCCAACGGAAAATTCTTTGGAATTTTCAATGGTTTTGTAGTATAACTTCTGCTTCGTGCTCAGCATCCCTAGAGTTGCATATGTAGGGACCTAATTGACTTTTGATCCTTAATTGGGCTTTCTTCTTCACACTACAAAAATGGATCACATCTGAATTATTCATTTGCCTGAAATATTCCAAGGCAAAAATTCTCATGGGCACATATCTTGGCAACTTGAATGGATGTAATTCACATCCAAAGATTCTGATGACTGAATGGTTTTGATATAAATACCAATATCCAACTTTATAAGTCCTTGAAAGTTGCAAGGTCTTCTTGATTTCATTACTAAGCCTTGGAGTAGGGATTCCTGTCAACAAGGTAGTTGCAGGATATACAAAAAGATCGATGAACTCAGTATAGGAATATGGAGACTTATAGGAAGAATGAATTATGGGAGACCAAAATATAACTGACCTAGGGTTTCCCTTGGCATCAAGCTTTTTAACAGGGAAAGGAACTTTTCTGATCGATAGAAGATAATGAGATGATAAATAACTGAGGAATATTTGAAAACTTTCTCATCATCTAGCCTCATGAACTGATCATGGATCTTATTGGCTATGAAGGAGGCAAAGTCATATTTAACTTCAGGAGGTTGCCCAGGAGTAAAAATAGACAGCAAAACTAGGGTTATCTCATCAACATATTCACTGGTGTTGAAACCCAAGACAAAAGATATCATATTTAGGATGAGTCTCCCCAACATATTGAAATAATAAAAACCATAGGGAGGAGGGCCCTGAGGTTGGTGTTCAGGCAACATGAAATTCTGGCCAATGGACTTCAATTTTTTTGGGGTCAATTGATTAGAATTTTCAATCAGTTCTTCCATAGACAAAGGTGCTAGTTCTTGGTCTGGTTCAAAATGTAGCATTGCATTGATAGCCTGGGGAGTAATGGAGAGAAGAACACTCTGGTCAGGGGATATTACGGCTCTCTGAGTGGGATCATAGCTAGCATGGAAATAGTGGATGATTTCTGGGAAATAAATGACTGAGGGGATGAGATATCTCGGGAGATTTGATTCCCATAACCCAATGAGATCTTGCCCCTTTGAGTACTCGTCTCTGCAGCGACAATAACTCAGAAGGGGACTTTCATCAAAATGCAAGTCTTTAATCTGAAAATCTTTATCTACTAAAGGAAAATATTCCAACTCTCTGTGGGGGGCATTCAGTGGAGTCACATTCAGGGCTGTCGGGGCTTCCATTTTGGTTCTTGTGGATTCAAAATGGAGGTTTCTGGTTTTTCTTCACAGGCTGGGTGCAATTTCAATTTTAAATGAAGGAAATTAACACAATTACAGTTTCAGGGGAACAATTCACAGTTTTAAAACTTCAGGGAATGATCTCAGTGATAAGATTTAATCACTAATCTAGTGGAAAACAATGAAAACAGACTTTCTTTTGAAGTTCAAAGCGCTATAGGATAAATACCTGTTCTTGGAGGAAAACTGGCTTTTAACAGGTATCAGGCGGTAGCAGGAGGATGCTTGAACACAGGTCTGGCGGAAATCTGGAGCGAAATCGAATTGAACAGTGAATTTCAGTGGAAATTTGAAATTCGTAGCGGAAAGCACAGTCGCGTTCAAATGATGAAAATAACATAAAAACACGCGAATTTGTTTTATTTCCAAAGTCAAAAGAGGGGTTTTTAGTTTTTCGAGGAGTGACGTCACTTTGGTACGGGCTGACGTGGGGTAGGGGGGCTGGGCGGTAAGCGGCTAGTTCCCGCACCGCTTATGGACAAAGATGGTATTGAACGAGCGGGCAGCGATTCCATTAGAGTAACGACACGTGGAAGGAGGACTGGTCAAATACCGCCAACCCCCCGCGCGTTAATGTGCTGACCAGGGACGGGTAGCGGAATTGATACGGGGCGTTGATCTGTGGAAAGGCGATCCGACGGTTGAAATGACGGGGAGACGGTGGGAAGTTAAATGGTGCGGGCCCAATACATTTATCGTTAATTAATCACCCCGGGCGGGAGTTGATTGGTGGGGGTAGTTGGTTATTAATTAATTCTAATAATTAATTAATCCCACGGTATGATGGAAAGAGGGGTCGCGGCGGGGTTTTAATTGTGTTTGAAACGTCGGGTGGAATGCCAGGTGGATGGGCCACGGTGGCATAGGGGCTTTTCCAAAGTTTTGGTTTTGAAAATAAAACTTCGGGTTTTATTTATATTTTTGTGTTAAACATATAAATCATACGTTTAAACGTTATTTCGATATTTCTATTTATATGGTAATAGATAAACATTATTTAATTACCATAGGGGTGGGACTATGATATAAGGATATATTTAACCAAAGGGCGTATGAAGCGGGTTTTTAATGAATATTTGGGAAGTAAATATTTTGGTTAAACTTTATAATATAGGGGTTTTTGAATATTTATATAAAAGGAGTTATATACTTAGGACAAGGCATTTTCACTAGGGATTTAGTAAATAGAGTTAAATGTAAATATGACAAAGGGACAAGGGAACTCAAAAAACTTTGCTCATCTAATAAAGTGACAATTTCTGAAGTAAATTGCAATATCTCATCTTTAACACTTAAACTTAGAATAGTAAGTTATTTTGAGGGATTTTTTATGGAGTTTTGCATGATTTTCCTAAGTAAAATTGGATTTTACTTAGGAAAAAGTTAAAAGTGAATGATTATAATGATGAATTATCTCAAGTACTTAGGTCTTTTTGATCATTAGGCCGAGGGCCCGGTCCCTCCAAAAGTCAAGGAAATGCCTTGAGCCCCTTTGATCTCCAAATGCCTTAGTACTTTGGGGGAAATTAGTAAAGATCTTAGGGAAAAAATGATGTGGGAAGTTAATGATTTTGACTTTGCTTGCTGTGATTTTCCAGTGTATTTCCTGCTTCAGTATTTGTGATGAAAGTAAAGGGTCAAAAACATTTAGCAGCATCATTCATCAGATAAAACTCTGCAACACCATCTACCTACCCTATCTACTTGACACTACCATTTTCTCTTCTTTATTATGGTGCATTTAGACTTGCAAACCCTTAACAATCTTTTTTTTCTTTTACAAGGCAAATCTATCTAATTCTACCCTTATTACATCCAAGGGCTCAGATTAAACTGTTGAGCACCTTTTATTAACTCTACCTATCTACTTGTCTGCCAAGATTAAACTGTTTGGTCAGATTTTTGTTCTCTATTCTACAACATGAAATTGAAAAATGAACTAGCCAAGCTTAAACAGTTTGACTATTCATGAATTGTGGCATAAAATACAAGTTGCACACAATTTGTTTATTACATCAAAGTAAAAAGTAGTGCCATTTGGATTTGCACACTTTCTTTGGCCTATTTTTTGTTTGGGGTTCATTTCTTTTGCTTTTTTGGCCATTTTTATTTTTCTTACCCTTTGATTTTTCTTTTAGGGTATACCCTCTTTACATTTTTAAAATTTTTGATTTTTTGGTTTTTCAAGAATATGGAACACCTTTGCTCAAGAAAAAGGTTTGAACATATTCCATAGTTCAATCAAGACAATCATGAAAAATGACACCTATTGGTATAGGAGGCTAACACTGGCTCCACTTGGGGATGGCTTTTCCTTGTGGAAAGTCAAGAACAACAGATCAGATGCCTAAACATGTCTTCAAACTGAACTATGTAATCTCCTTCTTCTGGTAGCTTTATTGTACATATGATAGTGAAACTTTTGAAGCTTAGGGCCTTCACTTCGGGCTTCAACTCCAAGAAGTCACCATCCACTCAAAACTGCATTAGAAAAGGATATATTATGTACAAGTTAGAAAACAAAGCATCCTAGTAAATAGGATCAAAATAATGCTTCAGCATTCGACCATGATTGGTCCATCTTCAACTTCTGAATTGTCCAAATCCTTCAAAAAGTATGTGTTGTTTCCTTGCAAGGCATGTATGATGTAAGGCCCTTTCCACAAGAAATCAAATTTTCCATGTTTCCCTTTTTCTTCTCTTCTAGAATCCCATCTTAGGACTTTATCACCTAGTTGAAAATCCTCTGCTTTAGTCCTTTTATCAAACATTTTCTTTAGCTTTTCCTGCAAGATTTGAGATCGTTGGTATACTTCTTCTCTGGTTTGCTGCAAGTGAATTGTTTGATTAATTCTTCTCTGAATTTCATTTGGTTCCACTTGAGCCTCCTGAAGTAATTTCATAACAGGAATTCCTAAAGATGATGGGAATCTTGCTTCAAGGCCATACACTAATTCATATGGACTAGTCCCAATTGATTTCTTAGTTGTAAGTCTGTCTGCCCACAATGCATTGGTCAATTTCTTGTGCCAATTCTTTTTGTTTTCTTCCAATAACTTTTTGATGATATTAATAAGGCTTTTATTGGAGGATTCTGCTAGTCCATTACCCTGAGGGTAATAAGCTGTTGAATGGCCTAAAGTAATATGATATTTACTACAGAAACTAATCATTTTCTTTGATTTAAATGCAGTAGCATTATCTGTTATAATCTTTTCTGGACAGCCAAATCTTGAAAGTATATTGGTTTCCAAAAACCCTATGATTACAGAATCATTGGCCTGTCTGCAAGGGATAGCTTCAATCCACTTAGTGAAGTAGTCTGTGGCAGTAAGAATCCATCTGTTTTGCCCTGAAGAAGGGGGATGGATTTCTCCAATAAAATCTAATCCCCATTGTTGAAAAGGTCTTTCTGTGGAAACTGGTTTTAATGGCAAAGGTAAAAACTTTCTTTTACCCTCAAATATCTGACACTTATGACAAGTTGTTACAAATTTTTTAACATCAGAAAATAATGTTGGCCAGTAAAAACCAGCCCTTAAGATTTTGTTTGCAGTTGATTTCCAGTAGAGATGTCCTCCACAATCCCCTGCATGAAATTCATTAAGAATTTTATCAGTTTCATCTTTTAATAGACAATTCAATAAGATTCCTTCATGATTTTTCCAAAATAGAGTGCCATCTAAAATACAATATTTCAAAGATGTCATTTTTAAAAATCTTCTTTTCGTTCTGGACAACCCTGGAGGAGCTTGCAAGTTTAATAAAAAATGAATAATATCAGTGTACCAGGGTGAATCTAGGAAAGCTTGACTGATCTGTGAAGTCGCCATCTCCTGCTCATCATCCAGTTCGTTAATGTTTAAGGCTTGGCAATTAGTTTCAGTCATGAGTTGTGCCAAGCCTTGACCTTTTATGAGTTTTGTTGGTTTAATCTCAATATCATATTCTAAAATGGTAGCTATCCACTTTCCTCTTTTACCTTCAATGCCATCTTGAGTCAAAATATCTTTAAATACAGCATTAGGCACATAAGCTATCACATGAGAATATAATATGTAAACTCTGAAATCTTTAATTTCTTTTACCAATGCAAAAGCCTGTTTCTCCATAATATTGTATTTCAAAGATGCATCCCTAAGTGCTTTACTAAAAAATGCTATTGGTTTTTCACACCCTTGATCATATTTTTGAAGTAAAACAGCTGCAACTGTGTGTTCAGAAGCAAATGAAAAAATAATGAAATCTCTGTCAAATTTGGGACTGGTAAGAACTGGTGTCCTTGTTAAAGCCATTTTAATTTCCTCAAATGATTGTTTGGCTTCTACAGTCCAGTCAATGCTTGAATCTTTCCTCAACATGTTAGTAAGCAATCTAAGTAATTCAACTAAACTAGAAATAAATCTTCTCAAGAAATTAATTTTTCCTATGAATGCTTGCAACTCTTTTATGTTTCTAGGATGAGGTATCTGTAAAATTGCTTGTATTCTTTCTGGATCAATCCTAATGCCATCTTTAGAAATAATGTGACCTAAGATCTTTCCTTCTTCCAAACCAAACAATGACTTTTTAGGGTTTAAAGAAATCCCATCTTTTCTGCACTTTATAAATACTTGTCTTAAATGATCTAAATGTTCTTGATCTGTTTTAGAAAAAACGGTCAAATCATCTAGATAAATAACCAGAAAATCATGTATTTCTTTAGCAAAAGCAATGTCCATTGCTCTTTGAAATGTAGCTCCTGCATTCTTGAGTCTAAATGGCATTTTGACATATTTAAACGTACCCCATGGTGTAGTGAATGTTGTTTTATCCTGATCATCAGGATGAACCAGAATTTGGTTGTACCCTGAAAATCCATCCAGTAGAGATATCATAGAAGATCCTACTACCCTTTATAGAATATGGTCCATTTTTGGTAAAGGATAGTTATCTTTTAAAGAAACTTTATTCAAATTTCTTAGATCAACACACAGTCTAATTTCCCCAGTCTTCTTCCTTGTTGGTACCAGGTTAGAAACCCATTCTGAGAATCTGATAGGAGCTATAATCCCTGCTTCAAACATTCTTTTAATTTCCTTTTCAATTGAAGGTAATGAAACAAGATTTATTCTTCTAAGCTTTTGTTTGAAAGGTTTCTGATCTGGTTTCAAAGGTATAGTGTGTTGAATGATGGATGTATCATAAGACTTCAGATCTTCATAACTCCAGGCAAAAAAATCCTGGAATTCTTTCAATAGTTCAACATATTTGACCTTTTGATCTTTTGGAAGAGATTTGGACAACTTAACCATTTTGGGATTTTCTGGGGTTCCTAAGTTGCATTCGTCCATATCAGCCTTAACAGGTTCCATTTTAGGTCTAAATGGAATATCATTTGAGTCAAACAGATCTTCCAAAGGAGTTAATCCTTTGGGCAAATGATTATCTTTTAAATTGATGATTTCTGTTTCATCTTCTATGATCTCATCAGATTCCATATGTTTCAAGTTCTGCATGTCTTTTTCTGTGAATGTGGTTGGGTGCAACATATGAATTGCATTTTCTCTTGAAATCTCTATTTTTTGTTCTTTTTCTTGATCAAATTCATCAATAGTTGTGTCTTCATCTATATTACAGTTAGAAAACTCATTTTGAAGTGTCAAAAAACTATTGATTTGATTGTTATTAACAAATACTTGCCAATTCAAAAGATTGTCTGGTATAGCCGGCCTATGTCTAATCTCAGCTGAAAACTGATGATTAGGATCAAAAGATAACTTGCATGTACTAGCAAACATTGCAAGGCTGTGGGCATGCAAATTTTGTTTCCTGGGAATCTTGGCAAGTTGAGCTTGTAGAAATGTGTTGAGAATTTCCACAACTGTTTCTCTGTATTGTTTCAATCTCATGTCTTTTGTTGAACATTCTCCTTTAATCTGTTGAATAATTAGTTCGAAATCTCCTATGATTGATACCCTAATAGCTCCTAACTTCTTGACATGTTTAAGCCCTAATAAAAGAGCTTCGTACTCTGCCATGTTGTTAGTGCATTTGAAATTCAACCTATAAGCATGACCCTCCGCATGATTATTTTCAACATTATGTGACCAAATCCCAGCTCCTGCCCCTAATTTGTTTACTGAGCCATCAAACTCTAAATGCCATAGAATTTCATGTTCATAATCTTCATCAATTGTTTTAAAATGTTTCTTGACAGGAGCTAGTTGTTTAGTTTCTTCTGGTATTTCTTGATCAACTGGTGTTTCCTTGTTTTCAGAAATTTCTTCAATTTTAACAGTGGTTTTGTTTATAGTTTCCAATTCCGGAGCTTCTATTTCAGTAGGGAGATCCAACTCAGCATTGTATAAAATAAAAGAATCCATATCAGAATGTACAGAGTAAACAGGGAAGTTTTCAGGCTTCTCATGGCTACTAACTAAGTACTTCATCAAGGTTTCTCTATATAATCTTTTAGGCTGACCAAATACCGAAATAGTTGCATATGACATGTCTAGTTGAATAGACCCTCCAAGTTTAGCACCCCAAGATCTAGACAATAACATACCATATTTAGGTGGAATATCAGCCACTACTATGTCCATCAAAACAGACTTAGCAGGGTATTGTACCAAAGTAACACACAAATCTTTAATCAAACCTAAACATTTTACCTGACTTGAATCAAATGAAAACAAATCTTTGTACGGTCTGGTAATATCTAGATTCAACCTTTCCATTACTGCTTTTGGCATCAGATTGTGAGATGCTCCAGAATCAAGCATTGCATTATGGAGTATCTTGTCATGAACATTCAGGCTTACATAAAATGGAGGAGTTCCTCCACTTTCTGGTTTGCCATTTACCTCGGGACCAAAAAGAAGTTTGGGTTGATCATCAAGAATATTTACTGAATCATCCAATCCAGTAATGTTAATGTTTAGGGACTTGGTAATCTGACTTCTATAGACATCATGTTTAGCCAATTCTGATAAAGGAACAACTATCTTTAGTTTTCCTATTTCAGCGTCTAGATTGAAAGGTTTTTCTGTTTGAGTTTTAGTGTTTTGCACAGTTGGGTTTTCTCTATTTTTTGGGTCTTCAATGTTTTTTTCTTTTTCGTGAATGAAATTTTGTTTTGAAGGGGTATCTGAACTAACTTCTACTGTTTCTTCTACATTTCCCACAGGAGGAAAAGTATTAGATTGTTGTTTATTGTTTGGTTGGTTGTCAGAGACATCTTCAATTATTGGGTTTGAAGGGTTGGGAGTTATCCTAGACAAAATTTGTACTTGGGGAATGTTTTGTATAGGGGGAATGTTACCTTTACCTTTGACATTTTGTTTTGCATTTTTCTGTTTGCTATTCTCTGGCACATCAATCTGTCTACTTCTCAAATTATACTGTTTATGGACCTCGTAAATTGCTGTGTCATAGCCTTCCTTAAAATCAAAAGTCTCACCTGAATGAGTTTGGAATGTTTCAAGGATGTGATTCTCTTGATCATCCTGGGATAGGAAAATTTCTGGTTCATTTTTGTCATCAGTTACATTGTTTATTTCTACATCTTCTGTAGGTTCTTCAGAAGTTGAACCTTCAACAAAGTTTTCTTGGAAAGGTGGCCTAATGTTTTGATCAGGGACATTCTTTCCAATATTCTGATTTAGATTTCTCCTAAAATTTGGGTTTCTTGAAACATTCAGATTATCACTAGAAGACTTTCTTTCAATGGTCTCCACTCTGTCTCCTAATCTTTCCATACCTTTAATGATTGCATCCAGCTTCTTTTCAAAAGCTGAAGGTTCTTCATTCAGAGGCATTCTTCTTTCTGATCTTGCTCTGGCTCGTTTTTCTATCAGATTTGCCTCTACACTCACCACTATGCTTTGCATTTACTCTAATGTTTGGGGAGCTCTTTCCCTGAGGGAATAAGCTATATCAGAGTCAAAACCATCTGGAAATTTAACCAATACAGAGTCAGGTGGGGGTCTAAGGTTTTGAGGAACTGCGTTATATGCTTCATTGAATCTAATGATGTAATCTTGTACTGTTTCGTTAGGTCTTCTTCTTAATTTTTCAAATTCTGACAGGATCTGAAGAGGATCTTTCTTCTTCTCCCATCGGTTCAAAAATGCCCTATATAAAGCTGGTAAATCAGCAATACTATTTGGAGCAAGGGCCCTAAACCATGTCCTAACTTCTCCAGTAAGACTCTGAACGAAAATTCTCATTCGGACATCATCAGTGTCAATTTCATAGAACTCAAAGTAATCCGTCATCATTTTGGTGTGTTGTTGAGCTGTATAAGTACCTGATCCATCAAAAGGTGTGATCTTACTCTGGTAATCTTGGGGCAAAGCAACAGCGTTGGCTGGTATCTGTAAAGGGGCATATCGATTGGCCATTGGAAGATATAGTGGGGTAACAGGAGTTGATGGTCTGGTGGGAGGAGATGGAGGAGTAGAAGGGATGACAGGTGTTTGAAAAGCTTGAGAAAAAATAACTGAACTTGGATATGCTTCAGTAATTACAGAGATGTTTGAATTTTCTTCAAAGCTTTGTTCAGATTGAATAGAGTTCTGTAATTGTCTGTCAAGATGATGTGAAACAAATCTGTATTGCAAATCTTCAAAAAACAAAGGATCTGGAACTAATCTGGATAATTCGGTTTCAGAAAAATTCACAAATAAGGATGTTTCAAAGCGTGCATCAAAAGGAATTTCATCAATATTTATAATTTTCACAGGACAGGATGCAGATCTAGAAAGTGGTCTAGAACTTCCTGAACTTTCTTGACTTCCTCTTTCAGAACTTTCTTGACTTCCTTGTCTTCTAAGAATCCTAGGAATCAGATTTGGATTTTCAAATATTGGTGGTGGATTAGGGTCAGGGTTTGACCTAGTATGTCGAATCCTTTCTGAAGCCAGTTTTCCTAGACTATGTATTTTTGGATTTTTGAAAGAATAAATACAACTTCTACAAATTCTTCAAGAAATAATGATGTATGATTAAAATTTTCTCAAAGATCTGTTAAACTAGAGAGTCTGATTAAACATTTTGATACTAAGGTTTAGTATATAAGCTAAATCAGAGATAGACTGAAGCAGCATTTATTTACTTTTGCAATTGCAGAGCAAAAGCAATTTCAAAGGCTTCCTGGCTGATCTTCAGACTCTGTCTATAGCTTATAAGTGAACAATATTAACAAATAAAAATGATTCAGATCCCCAGTATGGTCGCCACTATGTTATCACTCAGGTTTTCCTTGAAGTTGTGGAAAAGGAAAGTATATCCGAGGTAACCACAAACCAACCTTCAGATGCAGAATCTAGCCAATCTGCATCCAGAGAGGGCTCTCTCTTTATGATTTATCTTTGTTCTTAGAAGGTTTTAGGCTAGTTATAGATCCAAGAATTTGTTTGAAAAATGGTGGAATCCACAAATTAAGGGCAAGGTTGAAAGTTTTCAGTCCATTGGGCTATGGAGTCAAAAGGATGGCTTTACTGGATTTCTATTCTACACACAAGATGGCTTTACAGGGCAAGGTAGCTAGACAGAGAACAATCCTTAAAATTTAAAGTGGATGGGATGATTTTGAAGGGATGAAAGGCAGCTAAGAATCTTTCACCATGTTCAAAAAAAAAGAAATGAGATGACTACAAACAAAGAGCAATGAAGAATTCTTTATTATAGTAATCAACAATGTTTAAATTAGCAAAGCAAGAGCATTTAAGAATTCATGCTTATAACTAATTCAGAGGAAAACATTAAGAACAATCACATCTGAAATCAGAGTACAATTAAGTAAATTCTGATTCAATCCTTTATGTAAATTATTCATAAATGGACATAATGATATTATAAACTGATATAAAATTTAAGACAAAGAGTAGAAAGACTTATTGAACTGCAGTCCAACACATGAATCCTGCAAAAAGTCCCGAGCTTCAAATCGTCATCCAGTAAGCCACGAATAAATTTCTCCAAAATGCTTTTATTCCGAAAATCTCAATGTTACAGCAAAGTAATAGAATCCACCCTCAATACTCTCTTTGAGGGTTTATTTATACAAGAAATAATTGAAAAAATCTCACACTAACTTAGCCAATAATCTAGGGTGACTAAGGAGTAATTTACAAATAAACATGAGACAAATGGTCTCGTGGATAGAATAATAAGTAACTACTGATGTGTTGTTTCCTCATTTTGCTGATGTGCTGGAGGTAAGTGCTGAAATAGGGCTCAGTGCTATCCCTTGGAGTAATTTCTTTGCTTGTTTGACACTCTTTGTCTTTACGGATACTCTTTAACCTGTACTCATTTTTATCTTTCACATAATAGTAAAAAGATAAAATTCTCATACTGAAGATAATTTTCATAGAATTTCCAATAGGTCATTCCACCATTGATCTTCTGGTATCATAGTCCTTTTAAGTTTCCTCAATGTCTCATCAGCCTCTGTGAGTTTGTAAAAGTGGGCTCATTAGGAAACAAATACTTTATTTCATGTTCAAGATGAAATAAATTCTTCAACCTGTCATAGATATTTCTCCCTGTTGGCAATGTTGTTTCTGTCAAACTGGTAGAACTAGCAGTTGTATTTTGAGCATGGATATCTATTTTCTTGACATAGGTTTCTAATTCCATTATTTGTTCCTGTGAGAGCATTGGACTGGGTAACCCATTGTCTAACAAAACTTGAAATTTTTGTCTGAAAGCATTAATGTCCTCCAAAATATCTGAACACTTCCTTTCTAAATTCTGCATAAAAATTCTTTTGATGAAAACTCTTTTTATCATCAAAATAGTGTCGGTCCTGTCTTCAATTCCTAGTCTTGCAAGCTGTTGTTTTGTTCGGGTGTTCAAAAATTGAATAAGTTGATTGGCCTGCTCAGGTCTACCTCTTAGTTCATTTCTTGTTCTGTTTATTTCTTCCTGAGCTATTTTAATCAAGTCATTTTGTTCAAAAATTGCTTGAATAGAGGGCCAAATACTTTTTATTAACTCAATTATATTACCCCAAAGAATTTCATTTATTTCCTTCAAAGGCTTTTCTAATGAAAGATCTTTTTCTAAAGCCTTAACTAATTTGTCCAATCTTTTAATTTCCCTGGTATTATCAGCAACTGTCTTCTTAGATGTATCATACTTCTGCTCCAAATTTTCTAATTGTAACTTTGTGGTTTGAAGTTCTATGACTCTTAATTGTAAACTTTCCATTTGTTTTATCAACTCATCAGAACTTAAACCAGAAGTGTTTACCTGCGCTGGCTCTGTTTGTTGCTTTGCTGTTGTAGTACCTGTGGTTGTAGTAGCTTCTGTGGTGGATGTCTGCTTGATAGCTTCCTTTTCCTGTAAAGCTTGTTCCAATTCCTTCTCTGTTTCACTTAGTTGCTCAGTTACCTTTAAGAGCAACTCCATTACCTCTTCTTGTGAATTCCCCTTCAAAACTTCTTGGGTCTGGGGGTGTCTTGAGGCTGGCAATTTCAGCTGCTTTCTCAGTGCAGCTATGTCATCATCTTTCTTATTTATTAGTGCCTCAATGCTTTTAATATCTTTGGGGTTGTGACCCAAGTTGATGATTATGTCTTCCAGAGACTTTATTCTGTTATCTTTGGCCTGAGAAGAGGCCTTTTCAATTTGCAATTGGGTGCTTGTGTTATTTAAAGAATCTTGCAGCCTTAGGGCTGCCATGGCCTTATCAGTAAGAGTGGAATAGACCATTTCCCCAGTTTGTTTATGCAGCTCTATCTGGTCCAAAGGATGAATGTCCTTTGCCAGGACCTCAAAATTTGTTCTGATATAATCAGCTGCTGTCATGGGTTTTGGTACCTTGGACTTGAAGTGGCTCATTATCATTTTTCCTTGTGAAATGTCAAATGCTGACATTAACCTCTCCTGACTATGTGGAGCCATTTTCAGATATTGATCATACACTTTCATTCTTAATGGATCATTCTTTGCCTTTATATTGATGAAGGTTCTTTTTATATCCCCTGTATCTGTTTTTGGTGGTCTGAAAGAGGATACCTCAGTACTCAACTGCTTTTGCAAAGATTTTCCTTTCTGGCCTGTGTTTGTTTCACTAACTGTGCCAGTTAGTTGACTGTCTTCCCTTCCATCATCAAATATTTCATCAATAATTTCCACATCTGGAAGTGGATCTGGTTTCTGTTTTTTGGCTTGATGTAGCTTTGAGGACTCTTTAGGAGGAGTAGTATCTGGAACCTGCCTTTTCTTTCCTATTTCCACATTGGATGGAGTTTGTAATTCTGGAACTTGTGGATGATTTACCTGAGTGGGAGAAACCTGTGATTGATCTGGTGCTCTGGAAGTTTGAGGTTTCTCTGCCATGACTAAAGTTTCAATAACTTGTATTCCAGGTTCCTTTCCTTTGCCTTTCTTTTGAAGTTCGAAGCGCTATAGGATAAATACCTATTCTTGGAGGAAAAATGGCTTTTAACAGGTATCAGGCGGTAGCAGGAGGATTCTTGAAAACAGGTCTAGCGGAAATCTGGAGCGAAATCGAATTGAACAGTGAATTTCAGTGGAAATTTGAAATTCGTAGCGGAAAGCACAGTCGCGTTCAAATGATGAAAATAACATAAAAACACGCGAATTTGTTTTATTTCCAAAGTCAAAAGAGGGGTTTTTAGTTTTCCGAGGAGTGACGTCACTTTGGTACGGGCTGACGTGGGGTAGGGGGGCTGGGCGATAAGTGGTTAGTTCCCGCACCGCTTATGGACAAAGATGGTATTGAACGAGCGGGCAGCGATTCCATTAGAGTAACGACACGTGGACGGAGGACTGGTCAAATACCGCCAACCCCCCGCGCGTTAATGTGCTGACCAGGGACGGGTAGCGGAATTGATACGGGGAGTTGATCTGTGGAAAGGCGATCCGACGGTTCAAATGACGGGGAGATGGTGGGAAGTTAAATGGTGCGGGCCCAATACATTTATCGTTAATTAATCACCCTGGGCGGGAGTTGATTGGTGGGGGTAGTTGGTTATTAATTAATTCTAATAATTAATTAATCCCATGGTATGATGGAAAGAGGGGTCGCGGCGGGGTTTTAATTGTGTTTGAAACGTCGGGTGGAATGCCAGGTGGATGGGCCACGGTGGCATAGGGGCTTTTCCAAAGTTTTGGTTTTGAAAATAAAACTTCGGGTTTTATTTATATTTTTGTGTTAAACATATAAATCATACGGGGAAGCAACTATTTCGATATTTCTATTTATATGGTAATAGATAAACATTATTTAATTACCATAGGGGCGGGACTATATATAAGTATATATTTAACCAAAGTGGCGTATGAAGCGGGTTTTTAATGAATATTTGGGAAGTAAATATTTTGGTTAAACTTTTATAACATAGGGTTTTTTGACATTACATAAAAGGCTTTATATACTTAGGACAAGGCACTTTCACTAGGGATTTAGTAAATAGAGTTAAATGTAAATATGACAAAGGGACAAGGGAACTCAAAAAAATTTGCACATCTAAGAAAGTGACAATTTCTGAAGTAAATTGCAATATCTCATCTTTCACACTTAAACTTAGAATAGTAAGTTATTTTGAGGGATTTTTATGGAATTTTGCATATTTTTCCTAAGCAAAATGAGATTTTACTTAGGAAAAAGTTAAAGATGAATGATTATAATGATGAATTATCTCAAGTACTTAGGTCTTTTTGATCATTAGGCCGAGGGTCCGGTCCCTCCAGAAGTCAAGGAAATGCCTTGAGCCCTTTTGATCTCCAAATACCTTAGTACTTTGGGGGGAAATTAGTAAAACTCTTGAGGGGAAGGTGATGAGGGAGGTTAATGAGTTTGATTTTTCTGAAATAAGGTTTGAACATATTCCATGATTAAATCCAGCCAATCATGAAAGATGAAACCTATTGATATAGGAGGCTAACAGTACCCATCAAAGAAGAATACATTCCAACCCCTAAATTCTCAGCAGGCGACTTGGCCTTATCCAACTTCGGAATAGTTGAGTCAGTAGATGCATTCGGGTCTACAGGAGAACAGTCCAGTTGATCCACTATAACAATCCTCCCTTCGTGAGGGAAAAAAATAATCTGAAATAATGAAGATGCAATGGAATCCATCTCATAAATCCAGTTTCTCCCTAACAGAAGGTTGCAGTCCAAGCTTGCATCAACTATCTCAACCTCTATATTTACAGTTTTTCCCCCAACACAGATGGGCAAAGCTAGGACAATACCATGCGGTCTGTGAGAATAACCATCAAACGCAGTCAGAAGAGTAGTAGATGGAATAGCTGCAGGAGATCCAATTCCCTTCCAACATGTGAGAGACATCACACATGTGGAATCACCCTCATCAATGATTGTCCAGAAAATATTTCATTTCTGGTACGATGATTTAATATGAAAAGCCATATGATGGGGGAGTCTCTTTTTAAAATTATTCATATCAAATGTAATCATAAGAGAGTTCTTTGGATTGACAGCCCCAATAGCAGTGAGCAGAGCACTGCGCTGAGCCAGACAAGACTGGAGCACCTCAAGAGCCGACATGGCACAAGGACTTTGTGCCAGATCTTCCACAATAGAGTAGTTCTGGGCAGCCCTGGCATTTGGATTAATCGTCGTACGCTTAGTAGATGCTTTGGGCATCCAAGGTATAGGCTCAACAGTAGGCTTCGTGATATGAAGCAGCTCAGTAGCATCGGGAGCACCCTTGGCTTTCGAAGACTCATCTTCGCCATAATCACAGGATCTCGTGGCGATATCCACATGAGCACTCATCATGTATATGTTTGATGGAGTTTCCCCTTCCTGGGTGCCCCCAGAGGAAGCCCCAGTATTTTGATTCACGCCAACAACTAGTTTTTTCCCTTGGGGAAAAGGGTTTGTCAACACAGCCTGAGAACTAGAAGAACCCTGTTGAGCTAACAAGCACTGTGCATCCTGAATTTTAGGGCAAAGGTGAGTAAGATGGTCTCCAACACATAACTTGCATGGAAACTTCACTTTTTTTTTATCCTTTGGACCCTCACCAACATGCTCGTTGGATTTATTTGCATTACCCTTCCCATTCTTGCCCTTTTTCTTATTACGTCCCTTATTCTTCCCTTCAGATTGTTGATTTTCTTTAGGGTTAGAAGTCTGAACAGCATTCACCGACAAAGATTGAGAAGGTGATGACTCAGCAGGCACAGCCTGTCCAGAAGAAGCAGATTGTATAGACAACTACTGCAATTGACTAAGTAGGTTAGCTGCACCATTATTGATCGACCCAATAAGTCCATCACCATGAGGACCGAGTTTAGTCTTGGATAAGTCCAATTTGGAGCGAGGAGCATTAGGAAAATATTTATGAAGGACTCCAGACTGAGAATATATCAATTCAAGCTGCTGGGCCCTAAAAATGGCCTGCTCCTCGGAAAATACCCCGGACAGGGATACATCCTTAGAAATATCTGGCTGCAGATATTTTAGAAACCATTCCAAAAGGAATTCTCCTGGAATATGAGCTTTAATAAGCCTCTTCCTTCTCCTCCATTCCTGAATATGATTAGAAATGTGGGTTGCATCGTCCTATTTAAAATTAGTTAGGAGTTCAGTCCCAACATCATAACAGATAGGCAACTGGAAATGATTTAGAAATGTTGTAGCCAAATCTCCAAACGTAGCAAAACTGCCCCCAGTTAACTCAATATACCACTTGGCAGCGTTTCCGATTAAGGTGCGTTGAAATAATCTCAACCTAATCGAGTCGTCGATCAGGGAGTTAGAAGAACACCATAAATGGAAGGTGGTGATATGGTCAGCCGGGTCCTCTCTATTCTTGCCTTCAAACTTTGGAATGTCTGAAGGTAGTTTGGTGGGAACCGGAGGCCACCCCGGACTATATTGGATCAGATCATTCATCAATTTCGATAGATCTGGCAAGTTTAACGTTGCCAGAAAAGGTAAACGAGGTAGAGCCTGAGGATTCCATCCTTGATGGGATGAATTCCCTACATTCTGAAAAGAGTACCCTGGATTTGATGAGGCACCAGGTTGCCAAAAAGAACTCGTAGAAAATGTTGGGCCAAAGGACCCAACATTTGGAGAAGGACCCCCTCCCAACGTAGAGTTACCAAATACCGGACTAGTTCCCCCCCCGAAGTAATGAATGAAGAGGAAAGCCCTTGATAGGGGTTCCAAGCATTAGAAAGAGGGGAAAAAGTCTAATAAGCACTCGACGAAGGGAAAGAAGCATTCCCTTGGTGACCAGCATAAAACTAATTCCCTGCCCCCGCTGTTGTAAATACAGGGTTCCAACCTGTAAAAGTAGTCGAACTCTGACCTCCAGACCAAGGGTTAAAACTCTGAATCTGAGAAGTAAAAGGAAAAGACCCTAAAGAAGGATTTGAACTAGGAATATGCCTAGTTCCGAAGGGGAACCCTTGAAAAGAAGCTGACCCACTAGCCATGGAAGACATGGGTGTAGATACAGCTGTAGCAGCGGAAAAGGAAAAAGGAGGAATCCCACTAGTGGGCATTCCAAAACAAAAGGGACCAGATTGAGAAGCATGTGCTTGGGTGAAACTAGAGCCAAACAAAGCAGTACTAGAAGCAATCGAAGATATAGCAATAGTGCCTCCTCCTTCAACTAAAGCAGGAGTCTGAATGCCTGCAGCACTCACAACAGAAGTCGCGTTCCTAGTCGTGGCCATCGAAAGGTATGAATAAAAAAGAGGACTTTCTAGTCTCTCTGACTCAAGTCCGATGTATTCAACAACAAACAGATAATCAGGAGGAAGAGGAGATGGAAGTGAATGAGGAGACTTAGTTTCCTCTACTTCTATTCCTAACTCTCCCGGAAATAAGACTCTCGAGGTGAGCGGAACGCTCCTCTCGGAACCAACACCAAAACTAACTATGAAACCTTCAAGCCCTTGTGGAGGATCTCTCTCCACTGCATCAGATGCCATAGGGTGATATTCACCTACTATGTTACTCCTACGCCTTCTTGAATAAGGCTCTGCACTCTTGGGAGATAACCCTTGGATTCTCCTCGATTGACGAGGCGCTTGATCAGCTACTTTAACAAATTTTAATTAGACTCAAAAAAGTATAAAGCTAAGAAAGCTAGGAGCAAAGATCACTCACTACAAAAATCCCTAAGATACAGCCAAGCAAGCAGCCTTCAGGTATTTCCGCTCCGAGTGATTAGGACCGGACACCAAAATACGAGAAAGCAAAAAATAGGACCTCCCGAAAGTAGTCTGGGATAATTACGGCCCAGGCCTACTAGCGAAGGTAACAGAAACAGTTACGCCGACCTCCTAACAACAGCCTTTTCTGGCACAAGTACCCAAGCTTCGCAAGGGCACCCCCCAGAAGTACTGCTGGAAGTGATACGACGTCTGCCTCAGGTACCACAGGTATTCCCCCCCGCAGTCACCTGTGTGGAACCTAGGAATGGCAACTATGGCCACCAATTCGTGTCAGAAGCCGGGCAGAATGGTCTGGAGGCAAGATCCAGCAAATAAAAGAGGGGGTATCTCTCTGTCTTCTCGGCCATCACTTCCCCTCGCGCTTGACTCTCTAGAGGAGAGCTTTCCTGGTCCACCTAATGGAGTTGGATTTCGATCAATTAATAAACTTCTATGTTTTAGTTTGAGCGGCCTTGGAGAGTTAACTCTCCACTCACCTAATCCAAGGCCCTACATCCTAGCTAGTTGCTGTATGACACTTAATAAAAACTTGCTAGTTTTTTTTAAATTATAGCGCTTATTTTAATTGGCTATTATATTAGGTCAATGGGATATGGAAATGAAACTTGTGGTGTTTTATGACACAGAAAAGAAATTAATGAAAACCAAACTACATGCAAATGCAGTAATTGCCTTTCGATGAAAAGGAATTTCTACATGGGTTCTATGAGACTATATATATTTTTCTTTTCTTTTCAAATATCAAACTCACACTCGAAAAATCTATGAAAAAAACTACAAATGCTTAAGTGCACCTAATGAAAATAACTAAGAGCATGCAAATTCTAAGATGCAGAGTCTAACAAAGTAAAGAGAAATTTCCCAAGAATCCTTCAGTTTTATCACTTTTCGGTTGTCCACAAAACTAGTTCCCAAAATCAGAAACTCTCAGTATAAAGACACCAAAATATGCTTGAAACAAGAGGAAGAAACCAAAGACAATTCCCTTCCCAAATCAAGTCAGAAACCAAAGGCAATAAATCTCAACAAAGCTTCAAAAGATGTAACAAAACGAAAACAAAAATGCAAAACAAAAGCAAATGACAAAACAAAATGTTTTTTGAGCTTTTGAATTTTATAAAAAGAAGAGCTCGAAGAGACCAAGAAAACTATCCAATTACCAAGCCAAATAACTCTGAATTTCAAGCAAAACTTAAAAAACGCTCCAAATCTTATAGCGCGACTTAGTAGCAAGATTTATATGAGCAAAAGAAGACAAGAAACTCAGTAACTCAGCCCAGAAGAATAGTACAACCTTGCAACAAACAAAAACTTCAAAGAACCAAGAAAGACTCTTCAAAAATTGCAACAAGACCTAGTCAAATGAACTCAAGAAAACTAACCGAAAGCAGGAAAAAATCCAAGTGCAAGGCAAAACATAAAATGAGGAAAGAGTATATGAGCAAAAGCTCTCTGTCCTGATGAAGCAGAACAACCAAGAATCCCTAGAAAGAGATCTTGGTACTTGAACCAGAAATGCAAGCACTAAAAAACAAGATTTTCCTAATAAGCCAGTCTTCCACCAAACAAGAGAGAAAAAGACCGATAATCACTTATCAACACAATCCAGAGACTATAAAGACAATGCAGGAACAGGTCTCCATAGGCAGACAAGACTAAAAAGTCAAGAAATCAAAAATTTCAAAATTTTCTCAAGCATACGCTAATTATCATCTTTTCAACAAGCATGCATACGCGTCTTTGTCAAAGGAAACCCATGTATATGCGACTTCATTTAACAAAAACTGCGTGTATACGCAACTGTGTATAGAAAAACTTGTGTATGGAAAGGTAAATAATGAAAAACAAAAATGATCAAGCCTGGATAAAGAACCAGGTCTTCAGTCTGACTGAGAAAAAGTTAACTAGACTGGAAATAATGCTTAAAACTGTTGGAAACCTTTCAAACAGCTGAAACCACCCAACAGGGGAATCACAAGAATGCGATCCCCAGCGGACTCGCCAGTTCTGTTTCGGGAAATAACTCCCTAGAGGTTTGTTGGGTCAAAACCTCCACAGATCAGGGCATGCTACTCAAGAAGAACTCGCACAACCACACTTGTATGCTAAAGAATAGATAACATCGATAATAGAACTCACCCGTAATCCTACGTTTGATGTAGATCCCGTGGGGTCCAAACCCCCAGCAACACTTCTTCCTCCTCAACCTGAAAACCAAGAAGAAACGTGCATGGAAATCTAGTTGTACAGCATATATCTATCCTAAATGTCAGTGAAATCCATGTGAAATATCATATAAACAATAATAAATGCTTAATTAATAATCTTTTCACATATGCAAGCAGATATTAACACGTGAATTCAGGAAAAAATGGTTCTTCTTCATTATGAACAGCATGTACAGTAATAAAAAGTGGAGAGATCACCTAAATCCTTCCACGATCTTCGAACAGACCATCGTCCGGATCCGTCCCACCCTTGCCTTGCTAGGATACTTTCAAGACTTGTGCACACAAGATGACATATAAACTAATGAACATCTCTAGGAAACAAGGGTTTCCTATAAAAATCTGGGAAAGTGCAGGAGGCACGGGAAATCAGACTTGAATTGGGGCTCTAACAGAGTATAATGTCTATAAATTTCTCTCTCTCTTAGGCCATGCACATGAGGGGCTTTTATAATCCCTCAAAGTAGTTTCAATCAGTTGGAAACAATTGGCCACGTGCTCGGGTGGTTGAACTACTGGAGTAACCATCAACCCAGCCCGAAAATAGGAAATTTTATATATTTTTTAATGATTTTAATGGCATACGCGGAAAAGTGTGTATGGACTCGCGTATACACGCGGAAAATTCTGGGCATAGCCACGTATGGGATTTTTAACACTGTTTTTTATGAATTTTGTTCAATTCTGTGGGAATGGGTGCCCAAGGCCAAAGAGACAATCATGAATCACATGAGGGTGAAAAATGATGCTATAATAGAAACAGTGAAATTGGCATCCAAAAACAACATGACAACACACACACTAGTGTGGGATCACAGTTCACACAGTGATGGGTCCTAGAAATACATTAGTGTGGAAGAAAATTTATTAAAATAAATTGCAAATGTGTCTAATTTAATTTTCTCTTAGTTAAATTGGACAATAAATTGTAATCTTATCTCATAATCGCTTGTAATAGTTAACTGAGTGTGATAGACTCAGTTAGCTCATGAAATTTGAGTTGAGGGTGGTTGGTGAGGCATGTAGAGTGATTCTATTTGTTTTAGAGTCCAAGTTGCGGTTAGTGTATTAGTTTAACGCATGTGAAATCATTTAACTCAATTAAGTGATTTAAAGTCATTCTAACTAGTTATAACTGATTGTTGTACTAGTGAGAGGTCAAGTGAATTAAATCAGATTTAATTCACATGCAGTGATTTGTCAAGTGACTGATGATTTACTATTAATAGTTGCATGCATGTCAGTTCAGATGAAGAGCCAGTTGAGACAGAGGTTAAAGGGATGTCAACTATCAGTTGTATTTTTAGAAAACTTCCTAGATGCAGTTATATAACCATAGGATTTCCCATGATGTTTGTGCACTCAAGCAAGGATAATTATCCTATTTAATATGAATTAATTGCCTAGGGATTGTGTAAGCAAGGCAGGTTGAGAAGAGGCTGGAAATTGGCTAAGTGTTGGTCGATTTTGTCCAGATCAGTGTGAGATAGTTATTGGAGTGCATCAGACTCTTGTGAGAAGAGTTCATTGTAATTGTTTCATGATTTCTTGGTTGAATATACAATATAAGATAGAGGAGTTTTGAGCAGCAAGATTTCCCCGGGAAAATATCTATGTTGTGGATTTATTTGCTTCTTTCTTTTACTTGGATTGATTGGGAGATCGTGTTTAATTTCTGCAAATGAATTTTTAGAAGGATTCAATATCTTTCTTTAGAACATTGCATGATCGTATTTAATCCATTGATATAGATACTGTTTGTATAATTTCTACATGGTATCATAGCAAGAATTTTTTAAGCAACGAGTTTCCAGAGAATATGTGAAAAATTAATGCAGTTTTTTTTTTAAATAGCATATTTGGATTCCTTGTGAAAAAATATCCAAATTGAAAAAAACAATCGGTCGAATTGGAGCTCGGATGAGAGAGATATCGCTGATTTAAAATCAGCTCTTTTTTTAGAAAATTTTGTGATAGTGGGACAATTTTAATGTGCACAAGTCAGAAAAAGAATGAAATCCAAGGGAAAGAAGCCCCAAGGAAAAGAGGGCAAGAGATGGATTAGGGGGATTTTGAGGTCTAAAATGGGCCTCCTAAGGAAAATAGAAAATAATAATGGAAATAATAAAATAATATTTGATTACATCATCAAATTTTAGAGGGAAACAAGAAAAAACTACTTTTTCAACTCATATTTTCAACTTATCTCCCAAAGTTTTTACTTAAATTTAGAGTAGAAGTACTCGTTGGATGGAAAATTTAGTTCCTCATCCAAGGAGTACCCATGTTTCATACTTTCTACGGTCCCTACTACATGAAAAATGAGAAATGCATGAAAAATGTGATTGCAATCATGTTTTTTCATGTATTTCTCATTTTTCATGTTGTAGGGTCCACCTAAACTATGAAACATGGGTACTCCTTGGATGAGGAATTAAATTTTTCATCCAATGATTTCTCCCACTCAAAATTTGAGTAAAAACTTTGGGAGATAACTTGAAAGTACGAGTTGAAAAAGCAGTTTTATTATTTTATTATTTTTTAATATTTTTACCCTTTTACTTAAACAATGGTGAATCATCCCCCATGGTTGAAATCATCATATTCAATCCTATTAGTTCTTATCAAATTTATTTTTGTTGTACATTTTTCTTAGGAGGCCCATTTTAGACCTCAAAATTCCCCTAATGCTTGTCCAAGATCAGATGTTTTCACTGTCATGAACATGGGCACTATGCTAGAAATTGTCCATAGAAGAAGGAAAGAAAGAAGGAGGCTGCAGTTGTAGCAGGTGAAGCATTGGCTTCACAGTTCGAGCTTGATTTTACTCTCATTGCATAGATGGCCAACACTGTAATGGGATGCATGTGGTATTTAGACAGCGGCGCCTCATTCCATATGAGGGGGAATAGAGATCTCTTCAGTGACTTGGAGGAGAAGGACCTCCAACAAAGCATAGAGTTTAGAGATGATGAGAGGTATAGCGCTATCGGCATAGGTATAATTACTTTTTAGAGGGATAATGGCTCCCATCTCAAACTAGCAGATGTTTTGTATGTTCCAGGCCTAAATAAGAGTCGTGTCTCCATAGCAGTATTGGAAAACCATGGTTATGAAGTGATTTTTAGAAAGGGAAAAGTTTTAATTAAAGACATAGCCACGGGACAAGTGAAGCAGAGTGGTTCTAGAGTCAAGAACCCATATGCCCTTGAGGTTGAGGATGCATGCAAGGATTTGAGGAGAAAAGTAGTGGTTAATGACATGGTGGTTGAGAGGGAGCAATTATCTCTCAACATGCAGCCTTAGAAGCAGTCTCAGAAGTTTGTGGAGCAGCCACAATTGGAGAAGTAGAGAGGAGACCGAGTGGAAGATTCCACTCAAGAAGTGACCTCGAGGAGGGGGAAATTTCGAGCTAGATGGGCAGAGGGAGTACATGTAGCTATACCTACAGGTGAGAGGTGGGGCGAAGTGCAGAATTAATCCCAAGAAGAAATTTGGGCGGGGTTCATTGAGATGGTGTGTCTCATGGATTAAACCTACCTACAAGGAGCCCACAATACAACATTAGCAGGAAGGATTGGTTAGATTGATTTAGTTGTATGTCAGGAAGACAAAAATCAAGGTGACAGGTGTCGAATACTAGAGTGCAGATCAGAGTTGGTAGCAGTGCAGAGTGCATGGATGCAGATATCAGAAGCGCAGAGAGTCCAATATACATGTGTAGTAGGATCCAACAATCATAAGACTTTGATGACATATGCATTATACTGATTCATTTGTTTGGAGGCTATTCAATTTCAGGAGTGTTTCATGCAAAACATTCTAAAGGTACCGGATTGGGGCAGATTGATTCCTTTCTTCTTGAGAGGGAGTGTTGAAATTTGCAACAAGAAACAATGAAATTGGCATCCAGAAACAACATGACAACACACACACTAGTGTGGGATCACAGGTCACACAGTGATGGGTCCCAACGATACATTAGTGTGCAAGCCAATTTATTAAAATAAATTGGAAATGTGTCTAATTTAATTTTCCCTTAATTAAATTGGACAATAAAATCTAATCTTATCTCATAATCACTTGTAATATTTAACAAAGTGTGATAGACTCAGTTAGCTCATGAAATTTGAGTTGAGGGTGTTTGGTGAGGCATGTAGAATGCTTTTATTTGTGTAATATCCAAAAAGGGAGAATGCAGTAATACTAAAACACAATATAAGAACTCCAGCAAAGTAAACAATAAATCTATATACACATCAGAATGCACAGAAATAGTTCAGCCATTTTATTAATATAAGGTGGATAAACCAGTACAACAGTGCTCAAAATATGAGACACTCAAGCCAAATACATAGACTAGAATGACCTTGGAATGATCCCACAAGAGGAACTGCGTAACTGCTAGACTGCTGGAAGGTAAACTGTGTTGTCCTTGTTGCAACTGTTGGGATTGCAACTGCCAGAAATATGTAAAGTTAGATCTAGGTAGTATTGGAGCTCCGATGATGCTGAAAATAGAGATCCATGCTTTATGATGGATACCCAAGATAACCCAGAAAGGATTTTTCAGATCTATGAATCTAAGAAAATTACCCTCTTCGGGCTTCACATATACACTGATGGGTATGCAGATCTACTGCATAATCTGATCAAAGATGGTTGCAATATGATGTAAAATCAGATCTATGCAAGAAGGGTTGATCCCTTCACTAGATCCTGGGCCTAAAATCTCAAGATCTAGCTCCTCCAATCTCCACCACTGAAAATAGATGCTAGATGAACAACAGCTTCAGAAAACTGCACTGTAAGAGAGGGAGGTTTAATAGCCTACTGCTAGACATGTCAATACAAATATGTAATTATGGAAACAATGGATACAATGTGAGGACATGATCCCTCATAGGATTTCCAGCTGAAATGCTGAAAACTTCCTTCCTCCAATAGATCTACCAAAATGAACTGCAGAATCCTTGAAGGGACTACCACTGCATGGAGGTAAAACTCAATGGCATGAATGCCAGATATATATTTTCTCCTCCTAGAAGACTAAATCTAATGAACAAAGTGGTAGGATGAATCCTCCATCAATTTCCTAGTTGAATACTAGAAACAACCTCCTGAAGATGGCACCAATGCCTGATGAGGAATGCAACTCAATATAAACTTCCTAGATTAGGCACACAATTCCCCCATGGGTAAGGGTGGGATTCTTGCTCAGGAACACCCTCTGATAAACAACACTACAGACTTAGCTAAATAGCATAAGAGTGCATGGAATGTAAAAAGACAACTCCAAATCTAAACAAATCAAAATAATGAATAATCCAAATCTACCTTCTATTGTGCCTTCACCTTCATTATATAGATCATGAGCCTTCCATAGCTTAGGCCCACTCCATAACTGTGTTGTGCATGTGGACATAAGTCTCCATGGTTGACTGTGTTGTTTCTCCATGTCCTCCATCATGTCTACATGGGGTGATAACCCTCTCAATCATGTGTGCATGAAATGCATCACTTCCTCCACTAGCTTATCATAAGTGCTTTATGATCTTACCTTGAATGCACTATGATCTCAGTTGACCTATTCAAGATCCTCATGATTTTACATTTAAGATCCATGATCTTATTTGATTGTTTCATCATCCATGATCTATCTCATAAATGATACATGATCTCCACTTCTTTATCATTAATGGAGCTGTTCAACTACTCCATGATTTAGATCTAGATCTAGAATATCCACATACACACATCAAAAGTGGATTTTATTCATATTTTAGGATTATGGGTCCCTCCACCCTTTTATTTACTTAATTAATTAAGTTATTAATAACTCTAATATTCCAATTATTTTGTGGAAAATTTGGGAATATTACAGTCCTCCCCGACAAAATGTTGCTTTTCCTAAAGCAACTGCAAAAGTAGATGCTAGAGCAATCTGTCCCCCTCCAAATGGCATCCACACAAGGAAGGTCTACCCATTTTCTGCAATGAGTTATGTATGCCCACACCAAATTTTCCTCTTTGGAATGTCTAGAGTGATCTCTAACTGTGTAGCTAGATGTACCTCCTCAATCATGAAGCTCCAAGTGACAACCATAAGCTGTCCAACATCCTCCTCAATTAATGAGATACATAAAGATAGATGGTTCCTTCCACAAAAGGAAAGCTCCAACTCACAAAGTATACCTCCATCCCATGCTACATGAAGTAAAGAGAGGCTTTTCATGCCTCTATCCTTAGCCCTGTTGTCCTTGTTGGATCCAAGCACCATTCCAACATTGTCCAAAGAAGAAATAGAGACATATGGGTAGACAAAGATGTCAAACCATATTCTCCCATTAGTAACCAACGCGGCAATGCTCCCTGCTGCCACACCACACCATCAAGATACCAATTATGGTGTCCATACTCTCCAAGTAAGAGCCATCGGAGGAGTGCATCTTGCTGCCATCCCCCAACACTATCATAAAATTTTGGGGAGTATGTAGGACCAAAGTCCCCTAATAAAACCCAAAGAAACAAGATCTCTTGTTGCCTCTTCACACCATCATGTGAATCATGGAGTAACAACAACATACTGAAGGACATATGGAATGTCATATCAGCCCAATACAAACAAACTCCATTATCACACATCATGAGAGTATTCTGCCATATTACAAACAATACAAAACACATAAACATGGGATATTTAATGCGATGGCCAAACTCTCTTAAGGACAACAAACATGCCTTCCTCTGCTTCATTCTGTCATTGATGCACAAGGCATGAGTCAAATAAATATGAGCTATTGGGTGGTAACCATACTCATCCAAGAGTAGCCAACGTAGCCATGCCTTCTTCTTCATTACATGAGTGTTGTACAAGGCATGGATCATGAAAATATGTGATTTTGGGTAGCAACCATACTCACCCAAGAGAAACCAGCACAACCATGCTTATTTTTGGCCTATCTCATAGTTATGCAAGTGGTTTGGCAACCCCTTGCTCCACGTCATCAACCACTCATCCCAATGTGGATGATGGATCTCATTCTACAAAATATTGTCATCCTCCGATTGTAGGACACCAACCTCCTCAAACTGTTGAAGAACTTTTCACTCCATGATATTTTTAAGTTCATCTCCAATGAGATCTCTCCATGAGATTCTCTTTTCACCAATGGCCCTCCAAAACCACTAAGGTTCTAGTTCTGTTGCAGGTAGAAGTTTCTCTTTGAGCTGTGAGATGTTGATTGAGAAAGTGTCATCTAGAAAGGAGAAAATATTCCTCATCTCAAGATCTCTATCATCTATCATCTTTACCTACATTGTTTCATGAGTGAAGCTACCTTTAGAAGGCTTCATGAATAATGGGGCCCTCTTATCATCATTGCTACTAAGTGACAGCACTGCATATCTGCATGGTGATGCATATGTTGTCTCATGGCAAGGCACAATGCTGAACTCATAGCCAACCATTGTACATAGGATCATGCTCATCCCATCTTCTAAAACTCTACACTTCAACTCAAAGGGTTGAATGTATCTCAATAATGATGAACTGGGATAGCTCTTCACCTCCTCCTTGATTATATCAAGGGTCCTTTGCACTGTGATATGTTGCTGCTTCAAATCAGCATGTTGTTCTAACCCTTGGTTATGCATGGGCCCTGATGGAATGTTCCCATAAGCTTCAATAAGAGGTACTGAAACAATATGAGATGGAAATGGAATCATACCTTGGATCAACTGATATGTGGGAACCTCTTGCAAGACCACAAGAGTTCCTCCAACTGGGACAATGGTGTCTCCAACTACTGGTAAGAGTGATGGCTTCTCTTCTATCAATGTGCCAATGCTGGAATCAACCTCCTCTTCCTCATGCATCTCCTGAATCATGCATGGGACTCTTGCTGATAGGAAGTACTTGGACCTTCCTCATCAAATATTCTTCTTGGATCCTCCTTTTTCCTTTCTCTCTTTATTTTTTTGACCTCTTTGGAGAGATATTACATGGATCTAAAGAGAAGAGTGGAAAAAATACAATCCTCCTTCATGATAGATCTCATCTATCTGCTTCTTCTTTTGATGCAAAATATGAAGTGTCCACAAGCTGAGCCAAAGATCATGCTCTGATACCACTGTAATATCCCAAAAGGGAGAATGCAGTAATATTGAAACACAATATAAGAACTGTAGAAAAGTAAACATTAAATCTATATACACATCAGAATGCATAGAAATAGCTAAGCCATTTTATTAATGGGAGGTGGATAAACCAGTACAACAGTGCTCAAAATATGATACACTCAAGCCAAATACATAGGCTAGAATGACCCTGGAATGATCCCACAAGAGGGACTGCATAATTTCTAGATTGATGGAAGGTAAAATACGTTGTCCTTGTTGCAACTGTTGGGACTACAACTTCCAGAAAGATAGAAAGTCATATCTAGGTATTATTAGAGCTCCAATGATGTTGAAAATAGAGATCCGGGCTCTATGATGGATACCCAAGATAACCCAGAAAGGATTTTCCAGATCTATGAATCTAAGAAAATCACCCTCTAAGGGCTTCACATATACATTGTTGTGTATGAAGATCTTCTACATAATCTGATCAAAGATGGCTGCAATGTGATGTAAAATCAAATCTGTGTAAGAAGGGTCAATCCCTTCACTAGATCCTTGGCCTAAAAGCTCAAGATCTAGCTCCTCCAATCTCCTCCACTCAAAATACCTGCTAGATGAACAAAAAATTTAGAAAATTGTGTTGTAAGAGAGGGAGGCTCAATAGGCTACTTCTAAATATGTCAATACAGCTCTGGAATGATGGAAACAATGGATACAATGTGAGGAGATGATCCCTCATAGTATTTCCAGCTGAAATGATGAAAACTTCCTTCCTCCAATAGATCTACAGGAATGAACTATGTAACCCTTGAAGGGATTGCTACTGCATGGAGGTAAAACTCAATGGCCTGAATGTTGGATATAGATCTACTGCTCCTGGAAGACTGAATCTAAAGAACAAAGTGGTAGGATGAATCCTGCACCAATTGCCTAGCTTAATACTAGAAACTACCTCCTGAAGATGGCACCAATGCCTGATGAGGAAAGCAGCTCAATAGAAAACCTTCCCAGAGTAGTCACACAAGTCCCCCGTGGGTAAGGGTGGGATTCCCGCTTGGGAACATGATGTAATAGAAAACACTGTAGACTTATCTAAACAGCATAAGAGTGCATGGAATGTCAAAATACAACTCCAAATCTAAACAGATCGAAATAACGAATAATCCAAATTTTCCTTTTATTGTGCCTTCACCTTCATTATATAGATCATGAGCATTCCATAGCCTAGGCCCACTTCATAACCGCATTGTGCATGTGGAAATAAGTCTCCATGGTTGACTACATTGTTTCTCCATGTCCTCCATCATGTCTATATGGGGTGATAACCCTCTCCATCATGTGTGCATTAAATGCATCACTTGCTCCACTAACTTATCATAAGTACTTTATGATCTTACCTTGAATGCACTATGATCTCAGTTGACCTCTTCAAGATCCTCATGATTTTACATTTAATATCCATGATCTTATTTGACTGTTTCATCCTCCATGATCTATCTCATAAATGAGACATAATATCCACTTATTTATCATTAATGGAGCTGCTCCACTACTCCATGATTTACATCTAGATCTAGAATATCCACATACACATCAAAAGTGGATTTTATTGATATTTGAGGTTTATGGGTCCCTCCACCCTTTTATTTACTTAATTAATTAAGTTATTAAGAACTCTAATATTCCAATTATTTTGTTGAAAAATTGGGAATATTACAATTTGTTTTAGAGTCCAAGTTGTAGTAAGTGTATTAATTTAATGCACGCGAAATTAGTTAACTCAATTAAGTGAGTTAAAGTCAGTCTAACTAGTTGTAACTGATTGTTGTACTAGTGAGAGGTCAAGTGAATTAAATCGGAATTAATTCACATGCAGTGATTTGTCAAGTGACTGATGATTTACTATTAACAGTTGCATGCATGTCAGTTCAGATGAAAACCAAGTTGAGACAGAGGTTAAAGGGATGTTAACTATCAGTTGTATTTTTAGAAAACTGCCCAGATGTAGTTATATAACCATAGGATTTCCCACAATGTATTGCACAGTCAAGGAAGGCTAATTATCCTATTAATAGGGATTAATTTCCTAGGGATTGTGTAAGCAAGGCATGCTTAGAAGAGGTTGGAAATTGGCTAAGTGTTGGTTGATTTTTTCTAGATCAGTGTGAGACAGTTATTATAGTGAAATAGACTCTTGTGGGAGGAGTGCATTGTAATTGTTTCATGGTTCCTTGTTTGAATATAAAAGAAAATATAGAGGGGTTTCGAGTAGCAATCTTTCCCCGGGAAAATATTTGTGCTGTGGATTTATTTGCTTCTTTCTTTTACTTGGCATGATTGTGTGGTTGTGTTTAATTTATGAAAATGACTTGTTGGAAGGATTCAGTATCTTGCTTTAGAACATTGCATGATCGGATTGAATCGATTGATATACATACTATTTGTATAACTTCTACAATTATCTCTCAACATGTAGCCTCAAAAGCAGTCTCAAAAGGTTGTGTAGTAGCCACAATTGGAGAAGAAGGGAGGATACTGAGTGGAAGAATCCACTCATGCAGTGACCTCTAAGAGGGGGAAATTTTGAGCAGATGGGCAGAGGGAGTACATGCAGCTATACCTCTAAGTGCAAGGGGGGGTGATGTGCAGATATAATCCCAAGAAGAAATTTGTGTAGGGTTCCTTCAGATGGTGTGTCTCATTAATCAAACCTGGCTATGAGGAGCCCACAATAAAATAGTAGCAGGAAGATCAGTTAGATTGATGCAGTGTAATATCCCAAAATGGAATAATCCATTGATTCAAAAAAATAATATTTGAAACACAGAAAATGTAGATGTAAAGATTTAACAATCATAGAATATACAAAATAGGTTAGCCTTTTATTATCATTGGAGATGGATAATCAGTACAACAGTGCTCAAATAGATGCACTCAAGCGAAATACATAGGCTAGAGTGACCCTGAAAACATGCCAAAGTAGGCACTGCATAACTGGAGAGCTATTGGAAGCAATACTATGTTGTCCCTTCAATAGATGATGTACATATGAATGCTAGCGGAATAGGGAAATGCATATCTATGGAAATATGGATCTCTGATGATGCCAAGATTCTATATCTGGGCTCTATAATGGTAACCCAAGATAACCCAAAAAAGACTTCTCATATCTGTCAATCTAAGAAAATCACCCTCTTAGGGCTTCACTATACAATTGTTGGGTATGCAGATTTGAAGCTGGATTTGATAAATATATGGCTACACTATGTCATAATATCATATCTAAGATTGAAGGGCTGATCCCTTCACTAGATCCTCAAGCTAGAAGTTCAAGATCTATCTCCTCAATCCTCTTTTGAAGATTGTAGTTGCTGCTACACAATTGCTCACAAAGGCTGTGCTGTCAAGGATTGAGGCTCTCTAACCTATTGCTAAGATATGAAAATAAGCCCTAGAATGATGGAAATAATGAAGACAATGTGAAGGAATGGTCCTCCACTAGATTACTAGCTGAAATGCTAGCAACTTCCCTTATTCCTTGGATCTACAGGAATGGACTGCGCAATTCCTGATGGAAATGCTACTGCTGGGAGATGAATAATAGATGTCCTAATGCCTGAGATAGATTTTAAGCACTGGAAGGCTTATCTTGAAGCACAAAGTGAAAGGATGAACCCTTCACTGGTTCCTCAGCTGAAATACTGAAGGACAACCTCCTCCTCTCAAACCCTGATGCAAAAATGCATTATTTCTCAAGATAAAAGGGTTGTAGAAAGTAGGAACAATATGGAACCAATGCTTGATGATGAATTTAGCTCAATAGAAAACCTTCCTAGAGTAGGCACTCAAGTCCCCCGTGGGTAAGGGTGGGATTTCTTCTCGGAAACACCCTACACTAAACAACATTGCAGACTTAGCTAAATAGCTCAAGCATGCTTAGAATGCCAAATGACAAATCCAGATCTAAAAATATCAAAATCAATAATCCAAATCATCCTCTAATGTTTCCTTCATCTTCATTATATAGTTTGTGAACATTCCCATGCCTTGGACCACGTCATAACTGCACTGTGCATGTGGACATAGGTCTCCATGTTGACTGCGCTGTCTCTCCATGATCTCCAACATGTATGCATGTAATTATCACCCTCTCCATCATGTGTACATTAATGCATCACTTCCTCCATCATCTCATCATGAATGCTTTATGATCTTACATTTGATTCCCTCCATGATCTTAGTTTACTACTTCAACCTCCATGATATTTCTTATTAATAAGACATGATCTCCACTCCTTTCACATTAAGTAGCTACTACACGACTCCATTATGTAGATCTAGATCTAAAATATCCACATAACCACATCAAAATTGGATTTTATTTATCTTGGGGTTTATGGGTCCCTCCACCATCTTATTTACTTAATTAATTATGAAAATTAAGAACTCTAATATTCCAATTATCTTGTGGAAAATTGGGAATATTACAGTCCTCCCTAGAAAAATGGTGCTTGTCCTCAAGCAACTATAGAAGTGGATGCTACAGAAAACATCCTCCCTCTAAATGGCATCCTCATGTGGAAGGCCTTCCCATCTGTCACAATGTGTCATGCATGTCCAACTCCAAATCTCCCTCTCTAGAATGTCTAGAATGGCCTCCAACTGAAAATTTATATCCCCATCCTCATCAATGAATATCCAAGTGGCAACCATATGATGACCAAATATATCCTCTACACATTAGATACATAAAATGAAGTGGTTCATTCCTAAACTGAAAAGTCCCAACTCATGAACTATCTCTCAAAACCATGATACATAGAGTAGATTGCATCTATCAATTCTCACATCATTAGCCCTGTTGGTCATGCAGGAATCAAACATAACGTCAACATAGTGAAAAAAAATAAGTAGAGACATGTGGATAAACATGAACAATGTCAAACCATATTCTCCTAATAACAATCAATGCAACAAAGCCTTATGCTGCCATGCTAGATCATCATGAAAACAAACAAGAGAGCCATACTCTCTCAAAATAAGCCATCGCAACAATTCTTTTTGTTGCCATGCCAAATATACATCAATATAAATGTGAGATACATACTCTCTCAACAGAATCCATGGCAAAAATGCCTCTTGCTGCCACACCACATCACCATTGTACCAAATGTAGTGGCCATATTCTCTCAAGAGAAGCCACCTTAATAAGGCATCTTGCCGCCGCATCACATCATCATTATACCAAGTACAATGACCATAATCCCCCAACATAAGCCAATGCTGTAAGGCCTCTTGTTTCCATCCTCCAACAATGTCATGCAATGTATGGGAAGGATTCAGCCCATACTCTCCCAAAATCAACCAAAACAACAAGGATTCTTGTTGTTTCCTTACATCATCATGATGCAAGTCATGGAGCAACAATATAGTAATGGACATGTGAAATGTCTCATCAACATAATACAAACAAGCTCCCTTGTGCCACATCATGTGAGAGTTATGCTTTCTCCCAAACCCAAGTACATACATGAACATGAGATACATCCCAAACAGAAATATATGTAAATACATGAGACATATCCCAAACAAGAGTAAATACATGGACATAAGATATATCATGATATCTCCAAACTCTCTCATCAACAACCATAGTAACCATGCATTTTTATCCTGCATCCTTCTAGTGATTTGCAAGGCATGAATCAGAAAAATATGAACCACTGGGTGGTAACCATACTCACCCAAGAGTAACCAGCACAACCATGCTTCTTGCTGGCCTATCTAATATATTTTCAAGTGGTTTGGCAACCCCTTTCTCCATATCATCAACCATTCATCCCAATGTGGATGATGGATCTCATTCTACAAAAACTTGGTATCCTCCCATTGTAGGACACCAACCTCCTCAAACTGATGAAGAAATTTGCACTCCATGATATGTTGAAGTGCACCTCCAATGAGACCTCTTCGTGAGATATTATTCTCATCAATGGCCCTCCAAAACCAATAAGGTCATGGATCTGCTACAGGTATAAGTTTCTCTTTGAGCTGTGAGACGCTCATTGAGAAAGAGTCATCTTGAAAGGGGAAAATATTGCCCATCTCAAGATGTCTACCATCTATCATCCTATTCTCCATTGCTTCATCAATGAAGCTACCATTTTATTACTCCCATAAGGAATGGGTTCTCTTCTTCTCACTGCTGCTCATTAACGACGTTGTATATCTAAAAGATTATACATGTGTTGTCTCAAAGCAAGGAACAATGATGAACTTGTAGCCAGCCATTGTACATAGGATCATACTCATCCCATTTTCTAAAATTCCACATTTCAACTCAAAGGGTTGAATGTAGTTCATCAATGACAAACTAGGATGGTTCTTCATCTCTTCCTTGATTATATGAAGGGTCCTCTACGTAGTGATATGATGCTTCTCCAAATTAGAAAGTTGTTCTAATCCTTGGTCATGCAATAGCCCTGATGGCATGTCCCCATAAGTTTCAATAAGAGGTAGTGAAACAGTATGAGATGAGAGTGGTTGCATACCTTGGATCAACTAATGTGTGTGAACCTCTTGCAATACCATAAGATTTCCTCCAATCAGAGAAATAGTACCTCCAACTGTTGGTAGTGATGATGGCTACGTCTCTACAACTGTACGAATGCTCGTATCTGTCTCCTCCCCATCATGCATCTAATCAATCATGCATGGGGATCCAAATGTCAAAAACTCAAGACCATATTACAAAGATGCAAGTGATCCTCCTGTTTATGTAATCACATATACAGCTGATGGCGGTGGTAAAGGCTCCTCCTCCTGAGTGATAATGAGTACATCTTCTCTTGAATTTTCATGCACTATCTCCTTGATGATAGGAGATATCACTATGTGATATTGCTCTGGTTTCCTTCTACCATATCTCTTATTCAGTCTTTGAATAAAATATGCATAAGAAGACACTTTCATATGGGATAAGTGACTAAACCACCAATCTCTTGCTTCACCTTCTGGGTACAACGCTGCAAACTCCACAACCTCTCTTTCTGATATAAGATATTTCAGAAAGAAGGTAGCCAATTCTTCCCTCCAAGCCCTCAATGTTCTTGTGGAAGATCCATCAAATTTAGGCAAGAAGAATCTATGCCTCTTTCTTCTATTGATTTTTATGGATCTCCTCTCTTCTTTGAGTTTCAGAAACTATTGGAGAGAGAGATTCTCCTTCAATGCTCTTGGTTGTGACTTGTGCTCAGATAGATATTTACTTAGGGTCTCATGCCCAAAGCCTTCATCATATTAAGACCATACCTCTTTCTCATCAAATAAAGGGGATCTAGTGGAATAATGTGAAGCTCTTTGCTTCTCTAGTTTCTTCTTCCGCTGATAAGAAGTACTGGGACCTTCTTCACCTTAAAACCTTCTTGAGGTTTCTCTTTGCCTTTCTCTTCTTGTTTCATTAATATGCTCAGAGAGATCATTCATATCTCTAAAGAAATATGAGGAAAAACTTAATCCCTCCATTATAGTATATCTCTACTATCTTCTTTTCATATTTTGTCAATAATGTCAACAAGATGAGCCAAAGATCATGCTCTGATACCACTGTAATATCCCAAAATGGAATAACGCATTGATAAACAAACACAATATTTGAAACACAGAAAATGTACATGTAAAGCTTTAAAAATCATAGAATATAAAAAATAGGTGAGCCTTTTATTATCATTGGATATGGATAATCAGTACAAAAGTGCTCAAATAGATGCACTCAATCCAAATACATAGGCTAGAATGACACTGAAAACATGCCAAAGCAAGCACTTCGTAATTGGAGAGTTTCTGGAAGCAATATTGAGTTGTCCCTTGAGAAAATGATGTACATATGACTATTGGATGAATATGGAAATGCATATATATGGAAATTTGGAGCTCTGATGATGCCAAGATTCTAGATCTGGGATATATGATGGTAACCCAAGATAAACCAGAAAGGATTTCTCAGATCTTTCAATCTAAGAAAATCACCCTCTTAGGGCTTCACTATACAACTATTGGGTATGAAAATATGAAGATGGATCTAAAAAATATATGGCTGCAATATGTCATAAGATCAGATCTAAGCTTTAAGGGCTAATCCCTTCACTATATCCTCAAGCTAGAAGCTCAAGATCAAGCTCCTCAATCCTCCTTTGAAGATTGCAACTACTGCTACACAACTACTCATAGAAATTGCACTGTCAAGGATGGAGGCTATCTAGCCTACTACTAAGATATGCAAATAATCTTTGGAATGATGGAAATAATGAAGACAATGTGAAGGAATGGTCATCCACTAGATTACTAGCTGAAATGATAGCAACTTCCCTTCTCCCTTAGATCTACAGGAATGGATTGTGAAATTCTTGATGGAAATGTTGTTGCTGGGAGATGATTAATAGATGTCCTGATGCCTGATATAGATCTAAAGCACTTGAAGGCTGATGTTGAAGCACAAAGTGAAAGGATGAACCCTTCACTGGTTCCTCAGCTACAATACTGAAGGACAACCTTCTCCTCTCAAACCCTGATGTAGAAATGCATTATTTCTAAAGATAAATAGGCTGCAGGAAGTAGGAAAAATATGAAACCAATGCCCGATGATGAATGTATCTCAATAGAAAACATTCCCAGAGTAGGCACTCAAGTCCCCTGTAGGTAAGAGTGGGATTTCTTCTCGGAAACACCCTGTGCTAAACAACACTGCAGACATAGCTAAACAGCTCGAGCATGCTTGGAATGTGAAATGACAAATAAAGATCTAAAAATATCAAAATCAATAATCCAAAGCCTCCTCTAATGTTGCCTTCATCTTCATTATATAGTTTGTGAACCATCCCATGCCTTGGCCCACCTCATAACTGCGATGTACATGTGGACATAGGTCTCCATCTTCATTGTGTTGTCTCTCCACGATCGCCATCATGTATGCATGTAATGATCACCCTGTCCATCATGTGTGCATTAATGCACCACTTCCTCCATCGTCTCGTCATGAATGCTCTATCATCTTACATTTGATTCCCTCCATGATATTTCTCATTAATGAGACATGATCTCCACTCCTTTCACATTAAGTAGCTGCTCCATTACTCCATTATGTAGATCTAGATCTGAAATATCCACATACACACATAAAAAGTGGATTTTATTTATATTGGGGTTTATGGGTCCCTCCACCCTCTTATTAAATTAATTAATTATGAAAATTAAGAACTATAATATTCCAATTATCTTGTGGAAAATGGAAATATTACATGCATTCAGACATCAGGAAGACAAAAATCACAGTGATAGATGTCAGATACTGGATTGCAGATTAGAGTTGGTAGCAGTGCAGAGTGCATGGATGCAGATTTCAATAGCAGCGTAGATATTTCATTAGACAGTGCGGTAACTAGTAGCAGTCAGAATACTCTTATGACATATGCTTAATACTAATTCAGTTGTTTGGAGGCTATTCAGTTGCAGGAGTTGCACGTGCAAACAAAACTAGAGAAGTGTTGCATGCAGAACATTCCAAAGGTACATGATTAAGATAGATTGAATTCATTTCTTGTTGAGAGGGAGTGTTTAAATTTGCAACAAGAAACAGTGAAATTGGCATCCAGAAAGGACAAAAATTGACCACATAACTGGTGTGGGATTCCAGTCACACATGAGTGAGGAATTTAGTTACACATTAGTGCTAAATGTGGGCATCTAATTTATTTATCCCTTAAATAAATTGGAAAAATAACTTGTAATTTCATCTCATAACAACTCGTATCAGTTAACTAACTTAGAAAGACTGAATTAGCTCAAGAATTTCGAGTTTAGGGTCAAAGGTGAGGCATGTAGAGTGATTATAATATTTTTGGTGTCCAGTTGCAGTTAATGCACTAGTGGGGTGCATGTGTAATTAGTTAACTCAAATTAATTGAGTTAAAATCGATTTAACTAGTTCTAAATGAGTGATGAGCTAGTGGAAGGTATAGTGAATTAAATTAGATTTAATTCACAAGTATTGATCAATCAGATAACTAATGATTCACTATCATTAGTTGCATGCATGCCAATTCTGATGACAACCCAGTTGAGATAGAGGTTAAAGGGAAGTCAACTATCAGTTGTATTATTATCAAATCGCTCAAGTGTAGTTATAAATTCAGAGGAAGGCTCATGATTGATTGCGCAGTCAAGGAAGATTTATTATCATATTTAATAGGGATTAATTTCCTAGGTATTGCGTGAGAAAGGATAGGCTAAACAGGGGCTGAGAATTTGCTAAGTTTTGGTCAATTTTTCCTGAGAATTGCTAGTCACTTTTGAGCAAGATCAGAGCGAGACAATCAGTAGAGTGCAGGATTTTCTCCATGTGAGAAAGAATTGTATTGTTTCATGATACTTTGAGTATGTACAATATATGATAGAGGGGTTTTGAGTAGGTTCTTTCCCCAGATACATGTTGTGTTGTGTGATTGATTGTTTATTTCTCTTACTTGCATGTGATTGAGCGATCATGTTTTATATTCGGAAAATATAGTAGAAGGATTTAGTATCTTGTTTTATTGCATCACAAGATTGGATTGAATCCATTGGTATAGAGTTTCTATATAATTTCTATAGAAACTTGGTTCTGACATCCCCCAATATTGTCTTGGGTGAGACTACAATCTGTGCTATAGGTCGATGCTGAAAGGGGCCCGAAAATAGAGGGTTTTGTTGGTGCACAGTTAAGTACGAACCTTGGTCAAGCCCAATCCAATCAATAGATACTGCATAATGCATAGTCCCACATATGGATAGTCAATGTGAAACATTATTTGAGAGTCTCTCACTATTATTTGTGAACATATCATCATCCCATGAGTTTTCTCAATTATCGCGTTTTCATGCTTTTGCTTTCATGAGTGTCACTTTCACTTTTCTGACTGTCGTTCTAGCTTACTTTCACTTTCACAAGTGTATCTTTTTATTTCTTTATCTTTTTCATGTGTATCTTTTACTTTCATTATATTTTTTAAGTGTCTTTTTACCTATTTTTATTGTTGCAAGTGTCACTTTTGATTGTTTTCACTTCTGCATGTGTTGCACTTTAGCACACCACTAGAGGTAACTCTAACACACTCTTCTACCTTATTTTCTATTATATATCATAATAATATGTGCTAGACATTCACTCATAGATTAGCACATTTCTTGGTTGTAGTCAACAATTTTTGCACAACTTGTATTGCAAGTGTCATAAATCTATGTTTCAATTATTGCACTTAGAAATATGTGTCACTTTTTTTTCCTTTCAAGGTATGAATGTGGATCTTGAGTATTGTTCATTCTATATTATTTTCTTTGATGTAATACATGTGTGTGATTTTTTTCAAACTTTTTTAATTCATGTTTTCTCTCTTGTTCCATTGATCCCACACTCAACCAATTTTGGAGTTCATCCCTATCCTCACATATTGTGAAAATTGCAAACATACTTAATCCCCCAGACAAGTGATAAGTAATGTAAACACTCCTAAGTATCAGTCATGAAATCCTTAACCTGTGCACTCTACTTCATCTTATTGGCAACCTCTTCCACCTACACATAGCACAACCTTGGAGTTTGAACCATCAATCTAATTGTTTAGCCTTGCCAACTGTGCAAAGTTTGATTCCTCCTACCATGTATTGTGCATTGCATAGTTGCAATGGATATTAGGGTCACCCCTATTTCACTGTCATGCCCAATTTCATAGTCTCCTAAGCCTCCTCTCCAACTACTATGCATTGCTCAGTTGTAGTGAACAACCTTCCCTCCATGTCTCCTTAACTTGCTCAACTTCGCAATCCCTTCATTTGGTAGGCCTCCTACTATTAATTACATAGTTTTAGTAGACATTAGGTCATATATAAGTAACTACAACCCTCAACTGTGAAATCCTTTGATTTTACCGCATAATCACTGCACAATGCACAATTACAGTGGCTAGTCATGTCCCTCTTGTTGACTGAAACCCCTCACTGCATATGTTACACCATTTTTTGGTCATCTAACCCATTGGTATTAGATGGACCCAAGTACACCATGTAAGACCAATTTTACCCCAAGTATAATTGCATTCACTATGAAAATAACTTAGTAAAACCACCTTTATTAAGATGTTTATGGTCTAAACAGGAAACCCCATGGGGAAACATTAAATAGATCCATATCTCTTTGATTTTCCTCAAGGAATAATTAGTTAAACAACAGTTTAATTAATATTACTAGTTGTATTTAACACAAAACAAGGAAATTAATTAGATAAATCATTATTTATCTTATTATTTTCTAAGAATAATTATTTAAACATTACTTAAATAATATTATTTGTTAAATATGACTAAATATCCCTTAAATAATTAAATAAATAATTATTTATTTTATTATTACTCAACCACATCCTTAAAAGGATAAATAAATAATTTATTTATTTATTATTACTTAATCACATCCTTAAAATGATAAATAAATCAGTTATTTATTTATTATTTACAAATAAGGGGATTTGACTGAAGTCAAATTTTTTTTCCCTCCAACAAATATAATAAAATATTCCATAAAAGTTGGATCTTGATTTGGTTAATAACATTTTAATTATGCACCAATATCTAGACTAACTCAATATTTTGTTATAAATAGAAGGGTTTTCCCATTCATTTGTCACCTTTTGTTGCCTAAAGATCACTCTTGATCTCAACTCTTGGTCTGACTATTGATCCACCATCATAGCCATATTTTTCCATTTTTGTCTGGGTTTTCTACACCATCAAGAGAGAGGAAATCTAAATCTGAAGTTTTGAGGACTTATAAGAACCCATCCCATTGAGGGGAACTGAGAACACCCTCCTGTGCTTTCCTCCCAAGTGCCATTAATACAAAATTCATTTGATATATTCTTGTCTTGTCTATTGGATGCATGGAGTAAATCGTGTTTTTCTACTGTTTAATGTCTTCTAATGCATAGATCTAGACTTTTGTAGCATTTATCTTGATCACATAACTGCAGATCTGAAGATATTAGCAGTCATTTCTGATGTTAAGGCTATTTATTATGCACATCTAAAGTGGTCTTTTTTCGTACGCTTGGAATTAAGATTCATACTAACAACTGGTGACTCCACACGGGTTTACGATTACGACTGTTGTTGTTTTTTTATCCTTGAATATCTATCTGCTTCAAACCCTAGGATTTCTCTTCAACCCCTTGTTTTTTATTTATTGATGTTGTTTTTAACCTATAAAACCATAAAACGATAAAAATTCTAACTTCCACGTGTTTTCGGACCCATTGCGCAGGTGACAGACATCAGTCATAGCTGAGATGATAATTCTTTATGAAATCTGCTGCCAAGAGTGCCAGAGGTGCAGGTCGCACCTTTCAGCCCAAAACCTATGACCTGGACCCTTAGGGCACACATTACAGCCCAAAAAGTGCGACCTCTGCTAAAAACAGGTCAAAAACTGTGACCTGGACTTTTTGCGGGAATTTTTCTGAAAATTTTCTGGGTTTTTCTGAGCCTCTGTTCAAGGTTGTCTGACCTTCGTCTCTGCCCGTTTTGGACCTGTACTTGTTCTGTTTTTCTCAAATAAGTGGGAACCTAGCCCCCTAGGGCTTCAGTACCCTCCACTTTTTGTGGAAGAGTTTTTGCTATTGCAGGTTGTCTGAAATTTCTGAGTCTTCAGCCATTTTTTCAGATCTGATACCTCACCTTCAAATCCACTTCAGATCAGCTTGTTATCCATCCAAAACTCCTAATTTAGCTTTGTTTGGGTTTTCCTTTAGGGTACACTTCACTTCCCTCCTAGAGATAGCCTTTCGCCACCTCTTTTTACAACAATTTTTCCCTCTGACCTGTTGTTGTTTCTGCACCACTTTCCAGCAGAGTTTTGTCCTTTAGATCCCTGTCCCTTCTGACCTTAGATATATTGGATGTTTTAGTGTGTTTTGATTAGTTTTTTCACTTAGCTATAGACTAGTTGTTGAGAGGCCCGCCTCCTTGGGTGTAGATTATTGCATTATTAGTTGTTAATTTTCTATTTTGTAGGCTTATATACTGCCATTTGTAGGTTATTTATAGCTATACAACACACTTTTTATTTTTCTCTACAAACGTCTGGGTTTAAAAATTAAAATTTACGCACTTCACACACACACCCTAAGCGAAAAAGGGCTTCGTTAACACCGCCAAGAAAAGACTCTAAAACATTGACATCAACTGATCCTGCACCTGTCTGCCCTTGTTTTGACATTGTAATCGATTGATCTTTCACCTCCCTGCCCTTGTCGGTCCCTTTTTCCTTTTTTCCGTGTTTGTGTTGTCATCATTGCTAAACTTCCCATGGGCTCTAATTTTCCTCAGGGGGGGCCAGCACCTCTTGCATTTCTCCCTTCCTGGTAGCACTTATTCAGGATACGGCATGCCTCCTCTTTTTTCCCAACCTCCTGGTTACCACACTGTTACCCAACCTCTTACATTTGGTTCCCCTGATTACTAGATTATCATGATGAAATTCGATCAACCTTCAACCGTAGACATCAATCTTCAGACTCGATCCCGTCAGTACAACAAGCCTCCCGCTACATCTGTCTCTAAGCTACCTCCTTCGGTTTCTACAGAGCCTATTTCGACACCTAAGGGTCCCTTGCAGATCCCTCAGCCTAGGGCAGAGGTTCATACCAAGAACCCTAAGGGACCACTATGTCGAAATTCTGCTTCTATCAAAGTTGCCCATTCGTATAGCATAGTCGATGATTTGTCACAATCTCTTGCTGCCATTTCAATGCTGGAACTCCTCCAGTCATGCCCTTCACAAAGAAAATCTCTTCTATCTGCCATGGGCGCTGTAGATCCTTTCGAAAATCGATTGATTGTCTTTGATGTTGATTGGTCAGAAAATCCTCCTCTCCCTGCTTTTGTCGCTTTCCAAATCCTAGTCAAGATCCGAAACGCTAACGTTTCTCAGTGCATTATTGATGAGGGGGCATCCACCTACATGATGTCTGCTTCGATTTGGAAACAAATCGGATCTCCTGAGTTGGCTTCTTCCATGATCACTCTCCAAGCGTGGGATGGCCATGCCTCCAAGCCCATTGGCTTATTCCAAAATTTTCCTATCACTCTTGCGGGGAAGATGGTTTGCGTTGACGTAGAAGTCATAGACGCCCCCTTAGATTACAACATTATATTGGGTCGTAGCTACACTTATGCGATGTCTTTTTTCCCTTTCGTGATTCACCACAAGATGTCCTTCCCCCATAACGGAAAGATAGTCACCATTGACCAGTTGACATATTACGAACCGAAGTCTCAGACCTCCCCTGAGTCCACTATCTCTTCAGTGGCCAATAAGAAAACCATCGACCCTTTGACCAGTGTCTCACCTGGCGTCTACAAGGATTCCTCCTTGCTTGGTACATTCCTTGGTCTTCCTCCTCCCATCTCTGATCCCATCTCATCAAATGTTTACATGATGCAATTGTCACGGGCTTCTCTCAAGCGGCCTGCCTCGGCTATTCAGCAGCCCCCTCGCCCTCCACAAATGTCTCCTAGCCCTCTGATGCAGCCTCTTGGAACTCCTCCTCCTGGCCCTTCATCTCGTACTCATGAATCTATTTATCCTACTAGGTCGGTTCCTCTAGGCCTTAACCATTTAGGAGTTGTCCCACCTGGCCATTACCCCTCTGGTCAGATACCATTCCTATTCCCTCCACTAGGCATCTATACGGCACCTGTCATGGCCACCCTCTCTCTTCCTAACTTGACCATTGGGATTCTGGTTTGGTACCTTGATCCTTCAACCGCTACCTCGCCAAGTCAACCTAAACCTTATCTTGCTTTGACCCTGGTTCAACCGGTCCCCTTGACTTCTCCCGTTGTCATAGTGCCTCAGCCACCTCAACAAGAACTACCTCCTGTTGCAACTGCTTCGGGTAAGAAGGACAGAGCTTGTAAAAGGGCCTCAAAGGACAAAGTTGCCTCGACTGACCCTATGCCTCCTCCACCTCCAAAGCCCTGCGCTTTGTGTGATGTCGTTGGCCATGCCACCCATACTTGTCCTGAGTTGCCCTGCATTAAGCCCATGGTTAATGTCATGTTCCCTGAGCCTACGGTCCCTGAAACCTCTGCTTCTTCATTGACCGCAACCAAGAACACCAAGACTATTCACACCAAACACCCTTGTGATTTTTGTGGTCTCCATGGCCATTACTCTCATCATTTTCCCCAACTTACGCATTACCGTGCCTCTTTAGAGGTATTTTGGGAGTACTAGCACAGTATGCTACAGGCCCAACTGAGGATTTACCCGCTCCTATTGACATTCCCCCCTTGATGTCGAAATGATGGAGCATGCAGCCACCATCCTCTACCTTTCATCATCCTTGAGACCCTCGACAAAAGATCCCTCTGAATCTTCTCCTGATGTTTTGCTTGACCTCCTTTCAGCGAACACCTCGGGCTCAACATCAGTGGATCCTTTATCTGCTTGTTCTTACGTCATCCCCCCGTGACGATGTGCATGTGAGCCTTTCTTCTCATAATGATGATTCAAGTCGCTTTTCCGTGTCACGTGGTATTTCTTCCTCCCATCATTCCACCTTATTTTGCGATGACGACATCATGGAAGCCATGGCCACCCCTGATCTCATCTTTCTTGCCTATAAACGGGATGCCATCATTCGTACCTTTGGTGACTTGCATTGCCTGAGCTCAAGCTATGCTTCTGGTATCTCTCACACTTCCCCTCCCCAGTAGCATGTGGGTATTAGACATCCTACCCAAATCATTCCCTTCCACAGAGTGCGTTCGATTGATACTTTGTGCTCATGTTTTCAGCATTGTTCTTTATCCTCCTATTTATTGTCTTATGGCACCGTTCAGAGGGACCCCCCGTCCACACCTTATATCGGTTTTTCCGATGGTGCAAGTCGCTACTCCCGGAATTTAGCCTCGGTAGGTTGGGCCATTTTTACCCCCTTGCATGCACTTGTTCTTTCGAACGGTGTATGCATTGGTACTGCTACCAATAATCAGGCCGAATATGATGCAGTACGAGGTTTATTAGCCGATGCCCTTTCACATTGCATCCTCCATCTTCATGTTCATTTATATTACCTGCTTCTTGTCATGAAATTGAATGGTTTCTATCGCGTGCATAATCCTATCCTTTTTAGAAGATATTTACGAGTGAAGCTTTTGATGCGTGAATTTGAAATCGTTACTTTCAGTCATGTACCTAGAGCACAAAATCACTATGTAGATAGCATTTCAAACTAGATTCTAGATTGGCATTTATCACACACATTTAACACAAGAAAATAACATAAAAATATCAAAATGATGCATATCCATAGTATGTGTCGTATAAAATGTTTTAGAGTTCATCAACTCTGATGCATATGACATGCCCATAGCATGTTACAAAAACTCAAAACTGGGGGCACCACCTGCCCCTACACACTAATCACTATCTGGAGGATCTCGAGTTAATGGCTCTGCCCCCGCAGCTCATAGATCACACATACCCTGTCCAGCCATCACCATGCGCCACATGACACCTCACCATTCTAAGGGTAAGCCAATACATGGCTCTATGTACTGGTCATCTAGTTCTTGCTAGTCGCACTCTGAGACAGCGGTCAGAATCCTCTCACATCTATGACAGATGTCCTCTAAAAGGGCTTCTGCATCATCATTTTGCAGCGCCCTTGATCCACTAGATCCTCTGGCCCCCGATACTGCAGGACGTCCCATGTACCAAACCGGTTTTACCAATGTTGTATCTGCATACCAAAAGTAAAATAATCAATAACACATACAATATTCTAGAAACTTTACATGCACATAAAATATTAGCAATTTGTCACTTTCCATCGGGTCCCCATATATTACCAAGCGGTAGTGGCAGATCCGGGTCCCCACAATAACTCATCCCACCATAGGGATAGTCGTCTATATACAGCGGAATCTGATCCCAATGAACAAAGAAATGAGGACGAAACACCCGTCCAACTGCTCCACCTCCTCCTATACATTGTAGTCGCCCCCACCGGCGCATCCTAGGTTCTCTCGGGCCCCCATCTTGGAGCTGTATGCAAGGTCGAAGTGTCAGGATCTTCTCAAAGAAGAAAGAGCACAAAAATGTACCATATGCATAGTCATGGTTCACTTACCGCTTAGATAGCGACAAATATCGTTTCAATGATGACAACATCATCTAGGCCCACCCATAGTAGGTCCCACTCAAAACACTCTCCACAAGCATCATTTTCCCCCCAGTAATGTGATGGAGTGCCTGGTTGCCCAGGATCTGCAGCATCGCTGCAACCATAGCATGGGTTTCTAACCTCTCCAAATCCCCGATGGGTATCTGAGTCCCCTTAAATTAGAGACCTGGCTGACAATGGCACTCTACAAACTCTATGATATTCTGCCCACGTGGTAATATTGGCTGAGTATTCCCTACCATCCCAAGTGGTGGGAGACCAGTCAGGAAATATATATCCTGGACCGTCAACTCGATCCGATGCCCATGCACTATAAAGACCTCATGATTCGGGTCCCAATAGCTGACAATTCGGGCCAATAAGGGCTCCCCATCTCTCATCAAAGGGTTCTCCACAAACTTCAGAACCCCAAACCTGGCCAAAGAACTGCGGACACCCTGATCCTCCCAGATCTCCAACTGTAATGCGCCCAGGTCTCTCTCTCTCTAGTTGATCCATAATTCTGCCATATCTACACAAAACCATCATACTTGTCAGTATACAGATAGGAAATACTATTTCTCATCACAAAATCCTAGTGCTCAGCCAAAAAAAAGCACAGAAAAACCCCTCCCTAATAGGTCGCACTTTTCAGGCCCAAACCTAGGACAGGTCGCACTTTTCTGCCCAAAACCTGCTACTGAGGTCACACTTTTTGCCCCAAAAAGTGCGACCCGGCCGTGAGGAGGAGTAGGGGGTTGTTCCTAAGCCCTAAGGACCTAATCTGAACTTTTAATCCACTAAAAAGAAAGAGTAGGGTTAGGCCTCTTACCCGCAACTGACAGATCTCAATTCCAACGGTCAGTTTGCTTGCTACGATCACCACAAGATTTAGGGCCTTCTCTCCTCTCTAAATTCACCACAACTCCACATGCAAATGAATGAATTTGGAGGGAAAATTCCTTATTAAAAGAGAAACCCCTATTTTTTCTTTCGCTTGCTGTGACCCAACTGTAGCTCCATTCACCAAACCGTCCACACCATTGGAAAGCTCTCACCGAGCCCTCAAATGGGTATATGTTAGTTTTTAGTGATTTAATACTTCACCTAGACACATTTTCCCAAGAAGTGCCACTTCACCCTTCCTCAAAATTGAATTTCTTCACTTGCAACACTTGTACTAGGGGCACCACTTTGTCTCCATACTTGTCCATGCTCGTGTCGAATTTCGTCGTGAGTTACCATCTTGTACTCATGCTTTTATGGTCCCCACTGGACCCTTTTCCTGTGTGGCAGCACCAACGAGTCACCCTTGTTTAGAGCATCCAAGTTGAGTCATCATTGCATTCATGGAGTCTATCCTGGGTCCCTTTGCATCCCACTATAGTCCTCCATCCTTCATTGCTTGGTCCCTCTCTCGTATCGCATATTATGGCCTTTAGCCCCACTGTCTCCCATCCCTCATGATGTCATGTCAGTCGCTGCTAGGTCATCGATGCCCTTTATGCTCTAACAAAGGAAGTTGTCTGTTCGCTACTTAGTTCCCCCCATTTCATCATCATCATTGGTGTCAGTCTGTCAGTCACTCTACTATTTTCTCTCATGCCTTAGTTAAGGACCCCTTATTGCCTCACCTATGGCGAACCTCATTCTGTTGACATCAACTCATTCATTCCAGAAGATAGGTCTAGAGGGTGGTGTACCTTGGTTCCATCTTCCACTCTTGTTCGGTGCCTCGGATCAGGCAAAGGGACTCCTTATTGTCCTTTGACTTGATTGTTTCTCAACTCCATCTCCTTTCAGCATGATTGAGATCCGTATACTTGATGGTTTAGTGATGCAGCAGCTGGCATCGGTGATTCCCGGGTGTGTGTGAGATGTCTCAGCCCTCATGAGGTGGTGGCCCTACAGGTAGACCCCCACACACTCGAATGACCTCGTCATCACAGCCTTCGATGCATCTCCATACATTTAATGATTTCGGCCTCAGCCGCTTGCAGTGCCTTGTTGTTTGCATGTATCATTCAGATTTTCAGAGCCCTTTCCTATGTTCAGGGGCATCTGGGTTGCATTTATATCTCATGTACTCAGATATTATTGTATAAAGTCCTAGCTGTTATCCGAGGCACAATATGTATGTGGGATTCATTGTCATTTTATTCATCTAGCTCATGTTTATGCAAGCATATGCTTTATTATTTCGTCCCGTGATTTTCTGAACGCCTTATTGTTTGTACTATTGCCTCGGCGGGCATAGGTATGCCTCCCCCGCTGCCTATAGTAAGTACTCACTCATCAAAGAGACTTTTTGCACCTGTTAGTCTCGCCTCCTCAGGGTCTAGTTCTTTCAGCACTTTGGTCTACCTTTTACTCCTCTCTCTTTGACTTCCCCTTCAATGTCTAGTGATTGAGTTCTTACAATGTACTTTGGTCATACGATTAGCTCCTAATGCTCGCACACTGGGGGGCAATCTGTTACACCATTTTTTGTTCATCTAACCCATTGGTATTAGATGGACCCAGGTACACCATGTAAGAAATTTTTTACCCCAAGTATAATTTCATTCACTATGAAAATAACTTAGTAAAACCACCTTTATTAAGCTATTTATGGTATAAACAGGAAACCCCATGGGGAAACATTAAATAAATTCATATTTGTTTGATTTTTCTCAAGGAATAATTGGTTAAACAGTAGTTTAATTAATATCCCTGGTTGTATTTAACCCAAAACAAGGAAATTAATTAGATAAATCATTATTTATCTTATTATTTTCTAAGAATAATTATTCAAACATTACTTAAATAATATTCTTTGTTAAATATGACTAAATCTCCCTTAAATAATTAAATAAATCATTATTTATTCGATTATTACTCAACCACATCCTTAAAATGATAAATAAATAATTTATTTATTTATTATTACTTAATCACATCCTTAAAATGATAAATAAATCATTTATTTATTTATTATTTACAAATAAGGGGATTTGACTCAAGTCAAATTATTTTTCCCTCCAAAAAATATAATAAAATATTCCATAAAATTTGGATCTTGATTTGGTTAATAATATTTTAATTATGCACCAATATCTAGACTAACTCAATATTTTTTTATAAATAGAAGTTTTTTCCCATTCATTTGTCAGCTTTTGTTGCCTAAAGATCACTCTTGATCTCAACTCTTGGTCTGACTATTGATCCACCATCATAGCCATATTTTTCCATTTTTGTCTAGTTTTTCTACACCATCAAGAGAGAGGAATTCTAAATATGAAGTGCTGAGGACTTACAAGAACCCATCCGATTAAGGAGAACCGGGACCACCCTCTTGTGTTTTCCTCCCAGGTGCCATTAATAAAAAATTCATTTGATATATTCTTGTCTTGTCTATTGGATGCATGGAGTAAATCTTGTTTTTCTACTATTTAATGTCTTCTAATGCATAGATCTAGATTTTTGCATCATTTATCTTGATCACTTAACTACAGATCTGAAGATATTAGAAGTCATTTCTATTGTTAGCATTGTTTGTTATGCGCAGCTAAAGTGGTATTTTTTCATATGCTTGGAATTAAGATTCATACTAACAACATAGTACCTTGTCATATATTTCCTCTTATTTCACATTATGCAATTCAAATGGGTAGTGAAGTCATACCTCAGTCCCCTTGAAGCTCAATTACATAATATTTTCCTCTTCTTCCTTCAGAATTGTGCACTATGAATCCTTAGTCAATAAGCTCATTACCTTGTCTCCTAGACTTCCCTACTACATAGGACCTTGAAGAGCCTCTCCTTATTACACATTATGCATTTCTAGTGGACAAAAAGATCATCCCTTGGTCACTGTTGACCTCAACTGCACAATTCTTAATCTGTCTCTCTCAAAGCCCTTTCATAGTTTTTGAAATGATGTTGGATTTCCATGAGTGGACTTCATGTGTAGGTGATATCATCTTAACATGTGAGGGTTATGCTCAAGTGAGGTTATCAAAGGAGAGGTTACAAGAAGGCACGTGTGAAGAAGAAGTGAAAGCATGAACCATCATGAAGTATATGAAGGAATATTGGAACAATGCAAGGAGGTGGAAACTCTTCTTTGACTTGGAAGATTCTTGACTTTTGAGGATCAAGATGAAGAAAAAGTAAAGATCCATCATGAAGAATTCAATTCAAAGCAGAAAGGAGAGAAACATGGTATTGATACATTATAAAAAAACTAAGTTTCATGTCATCATTTCTAATTTATGGTTTATCCATGTGTCACCATAAAATTTATACGTGTCAATTTATTTTGACACATAATTTGTGGAATGTAATTATGTAATTTCCGAAATGATAAAATGTAAATGTGTGGAATCCCAAGGGTCCCACATGGAATTGGAAAGGTCACTAAAAAGTTCTAAAGTCATGTATAAGCTCAAAGGTTACATAGGAATTCAAAAAGTCATAGTATGAGCTCAAGAGTTGTTGGTCAGATTAATTGTCAGATTAAACCTCTCAATATTAATTATCAATCTGGGAGTCGTAAACGTGATTTGTGCTGCGTATTGGCTCAACTTAATGATCAGAGTATAAATATATTCCTTTGTAATGATAAACTAGGCACTGGAATGAAACACACATTTGCTAGCAAATAAAAAATCTTGAAAAGGGAACCTATTTAACCAATTTCATTCACTGCAAACTGCATACTACAATTAAACTAAAAGAGATACAAAGAAATCCTAAATCATATGAAATTCTCACACTCAGATTCTACTTTTTAAATCTCCTATGCTAGCTTGAAAAACCTAATCTATTTTCTCCTCTCATTAACTTGAAACTATCACTTGAAACTAATCTTGAGATAAGAAAAAAGGTCACACATATTATTCTAATGATAATTTACTCCTGAAACTAACTATCTAAACTGCTCTTGATAACAAATTCCAAATTCCAAATTAGCAAAGGACAATTCTAACTATTTCTAGAAGAAAACTACTTTTCTTCATGTAAAATAACACTGAAAAGATCCTATTAAAAATCGCATTGCAAATAATCTATGATAAACTTCAATTTAAATATTTTAATCCAGGTGAAACAAATTATTAAAAGACAAGCTCACTGTTCAAAATCATGCAACTCATAATGAAAAATAAATCGAAATCATGTATATCAATAATAAAAACTAAATCACCATTCGAATTGATATCTCTACCTACACAATAAAATCCACACTCAAACTTGCTCTTATAAACAAATGATTACACTACAAAAACAAGAATAATTCTAATTTAAAAAGAAATTTGATTATTAAGTGAAGGGATGCATAAACAAATCAAATTCACATTAAGTCCTACAAACATTCAAAGAGATTATGTAATGCAAACCAAACTCAAACTCAAAGCATTAAATTATGTTTTAATTCTGATCCAACTAAAAAAAAATCATTATATTCCTATATCTTAGATTCTCCAATTGTAAATATAAATAAATGCAATCCAAATCGATAAGAGAGCTTGGCTCTGTGTCAAAATGTGAACCAGGTTATAAAACGAATCAGAGATCTTGAACGTAGGAGAGAAATCCTTAAATTATATAATCTAGCTACCTCACTGTTTGATGAAGCTTATCTCCAGAGGTGGTGGGCCCTCCCACGCTTGGAGTAAGCCTACTTACTACAATAAAAAAAGAGATTCAAAACATCAAAGATAGAATTCGAAGTGGATCAGGGCGACAACGTTTCTGCTTATGGCTTGTATATTTAAAACAACATCTGGAAATCGATTTCTACAAATCACAAGCTAAACTATAATTCCACATCGTTACAAAGCAGTCCCTATCTCTATTACATTGCTCCTACAAACTCGGTGCCTATTCTGCACCTGAGAAATTTGAATTTACATCTAAGGAAGTCGACTTTTACATCTGAGAAATTCCCTTTCTCTAATTGACAGACTATCTTATTATTCATTTGATCATGGCAACTTGTATATATACTGGATTTACAAATTTGGGCTTCAATCAGCCAATTAAAATATAGAAGATAATTGGTTTAACAATTTTTCAGAGTAAGAATTAGTTTTGAAATAGAATGTCGAATTAGGAAATCACTCCTCTTTTCGTGGGACGTTTCTGTTCCTGGAAGGTGCAATATTGGTTTCTAGAGGAGATTTGACCTTTGTTCCTTTTGGTAGAGACAACGCACATCCAACAAGCTTCAATCTGGGATTACGATTTCTATTGCAACAAAAAGGCAGACTACGCATTCGTTTTCACCACACATTCCAGCAGATGAGACCATCTAGGGCACCTACAAACCTGACATTCACGTGTGTTGTTGGCTCAGATGTTTGTGTGACAAGAGCTACGCAGTTGTATGATTTGAATGCAAACCCAACGTCACTGCTTCACAAGCATCAATATGTCCAATTGTAAATAGAGATGCATAGTGACATAGTCATGACTGATAGTCTTGATCAAGGGAAATCTTGTGCAGTATTGGGCTAATTCCTTCAAACTGGAGTTTTTGTGAATAACCTCTGGTTCACCATTCTCCAACACCCACACTAAATGCTCGAACACAGCCTCAAAAAAATGGTAGAAGTCGTCCTTTCATCAACGATTGCCCTCAACAATGGATGCTACCTTTAGATTATTTTTGCGCTACCTAGCGATCTACTCTTGATTAGAACCTTGGGCAGCCGGGGGTGTCACAATGGTGAGCGTTGAGGCACAACATCGAGCTTAAGTTCCTGCTCGACAATACCCTTCATCTGAAAAACTTTACTATACCCAAAAATCTAGTTCATTGAAATCAATCCTCGAACCTTGCATCCATGAAGTTGCTTGGATGGATTTTATCTAATGATCTGCTTTAAGTGCTTCATATCAAGCCCTCTTCCTCACCTATGGTATAAAACTAGAGGCAGAATCTTTTGGATGGCTTCTTTTAAAAGAGACATTCAAGAACATCATCAAAACATGATATTGTGTGGTTGTTGTTTCTGCACAATCTCATCTTCAGGCACAACAACAAGAAAGACAGTTATTATTTTCATTACCCATATTATCAATGTAGCCTCATGACCATTTGAGAATGGAAAATCACAACAATGCGTATATGAATTACAAGCCCAATTCCTTGCATCGAATACTAACGTGGATGCCTTTTCCTTAGGAAAATGATTTGAATTAATCTCTTCCTGTTGTTTTTGATGTGGATTTGTCCCAGTTTAATGAAATTACTGCAGTGAAAATTGTTATGGTAGAAACCTTCGACATGAAAGTTAGCACCACAGGCAATGATTGATTATTTTGTGGTTAAAACTTTCAACCTTTCCTGCCTTGCAATAAATAGTCCATCATTCAAATTATCCCTCCACAACGACTGTGACCAATAAAAAAGATATGCTCAACCTTGGGAGAGAGAGAAAAAAAAATTCCAATGTAGCACTCATTCCTGAAATGTCATTCTCCTTCTGTTTGGGAACCAAATTGGCAATACTGCGAACCACAAATGCTTCCCCTAGCTGAAAACCCAAAATGTGAATGCGTTATGTGCTTTGTATTAATGTGCTACACACTTATAATAATTTTTGTTTCTTCAATGACATGAATCCATGCCTAATCTTTCCAAATGGATCTGAATCAATATTCATAGACACATTTATGTTTCCCTTCACCAGGTCTTTAGCCAGTTCCTGGTGTTTCTTCGCAGCAACTTTCCTTAAAACAGGAGTTGCCCTTTGTTGTAGTACACATGTATTTCAAGAAGAATTCCAGCACTACTGGTAATCAACTTATTCTCCTACCATCATGAAAACCTATTATTATTACACAAAACAATTAACAAGAAGAATTTATGAATTAATAACTATTATCTCTAAATGCCTCTAATTAACAACTTAATAATATAAAACAGATTGAAATACTAGGTACAATCATGTATTTATTTGATAAGAAACCATAAAAATTTGGACAAAGATGCAGCTCAACATCCCCCCATGCTGAACTTCTTGCACGTCCTCGTGCAAGCCAAAACTATAAGACTATGAAATGAGGTAGGGAAAATGTCAGCAAATATTTTTTCAAGCAAAGATGAAGATGCCTGATGTTGTAATGCATTCATTCACTCACAACATTACTATTACATTACCAGCTAAAACCAGGTGAAATGATAAAAAGAGATTAGGTATCGAAAGTGGACATTATGGAGAAAATAGTGTTGCACAAACTTGTTACCTTGTCCCAAATAAATTCCCTATTTTTTTTCTATCCAAACTCTTATGACAAGAATCAAATTTTGTTGAAAAAGTGCAGTTTCAAAAAGATAAACACAAGATTCCTGCACCTATTAAAACAATCTCGTACCTAGGTCATGCATCACATATTTAGAGGCAACTACAATCACTACACATTGTCGGCAACCAACACCTTATGAGTGGTCATCATTGAGTAATTCATCACTTTGAATACCATGAGAATTAAATTAAGTTACGATACCAATAAAAAACCTCTTTATTGAACACTCTAAATTTTGTTGTTATCCGGATTCAAAAATAAATTTCCTCTTAATCTAGTACAAAGGATTACCTTCACTAAGGGTACCACATCATTCAAAAATTATTGAATTTTGAAAGATATAACTCAAAGAATCATGTTCAAATTGTCTTAAAACAATTTCCCAAGAAAAATGATGAGTCTTAGGGAAAGAGAAGGATAACCAAGAAAATCATAGTATGCAGTTAACTTTAATACTAGAGACATGGCCCTGCTGCCTGCAGATGTTCATAACCTTGGCAAGGATGTCTTTTGACCCATCAAAATTTCTTTCTCCCACTTACTAGGCATGGATTCAAAGTTAGCTTATTTTACTTTTTAGATGAAGGGCACTATCCTAGCTTGGTAACCAGCTGATGGTAGTGCCACTCACAAGAAATAACATGGATGAACATGCCAGCTCGTGATGCGACCTCCTATCTTCCAACTTTTTGGCTGAAAGCCATTACTCTAGCTTGGTGAATAGTAGTAGTAATGTCATGCATGTTAGGTCTCATGATCATGGCAGATCGACTCATCAAGAGACCTCCTATCCTTCCCTAAATATTTGTAAGCTCTAATTATGATTAACCTTAAAGGTTACTTAATAAGTGGGGAGACAGATCTACTCCTTAATAGTACAGGATGGTATGAAAATTTTTTAATGACTAATCATTACTGGCTAATTCCTCTACCCTAAGGACTTATTAAACATATCTCAGACAATGACTGAAATATTCCTTGAGTTAATAATGCTAGTGTTCTCATGAATAGCTCATTATGATCTTAACAAGAGTGGTCCACCATAGGGGTTATCCAATAGTACCTTCTATGGGAAACTGAAAATATATATCCGAGACGACAACTTATTAGAGTGATTAATCATGGTTACTTTTGCAAAATCATGAGGTGTTAGAGTGAATTGTACTCAACAAGATTTGTCACAAATGTGTGTGTTAACAACTAATGTGGATCAAAAGTAGTTTTAATAGCCATGATTTAAAATTCAAATACCTATAGCATTGTAACTGCTTTATTCATTTATTCTCCTACACTATTTTACCCTAAGAGGTGAAATACTCCCTTTTTAAGTATAGGAGTACTTCCAATGTGTAATATTCCCAATTATCCACTGCTACTTGGAATATTATAACTGCAACATTTTTGGAATAAGAAGTAGGGAAGAAAATAAAACATATCCTAGTGTGAAAAGGGATTAGATTAGGAGGACAAAATAAATCCACTTACATGTGAAATAAGGGCAAAGAAATGAGCTAGAACCAGTTGCCCAAGTCAACAACGTTGTCACAAGAGAAGGGAAAGCTACTAGGGTAGCGCAGTTTTGAAAGGGGAATATTCTGAAGGAAATCACATCACTAATGAGTGGGGCCCAGGGTGGGGAAGCTCACCAAGGATAAGAAGGAAGAGAGAGAAGCAAAGGATTCATTCATTCATCTTGTTTGGTCTTATTACTGATTTCAAGCTTTAGCTATTTAGCCGGAGTTGCAGCACTATTTAGTGCAAGGAATTCTCATGCGGGAATTCCATCCTTACCTTTGGTTTAACTGATTAGGAGATCTAAGGAGGAGGTCCTGAGCTCACTTTTCATCATTTTCCTTGAGGATATATATTCTACATCACATACAGTGCAGTCACCTTCAGTAACTGTGTCATTTCTACAGCAGCAGCAGCAGCTGGGTGAAACCCTCTTGTTTTATGCTTGTTTCAGAGGAGGAGGCGTCTATTTCACTCCGAGAGATCTATTGAGGGAGGCCTTGGGCCAATTTATATATTAATTTTCTATTTCAGATTACATTTAGTATTTCCTAATATAGATTTGTTGGGTACAGTGTTATTTTTTGCAGTGCTGCATCTTGTGTTACTATTTTTCCTCAAACCCTTGCCGGGGTGCTCTGATGTGCTTGTAAAAGGAGTCAAAACTCTCATTTCTGATTCTATGATGAATGAAAGCTCTAGATATGCGATATATTATCTTTTTCTATAGATTTCATTATAAAAATAATGTTGTTGCAGTCTCCAACATTTCTATTTTATGAAGTAGTGGGATTGGGGTGCTTTTGAGCATATTTGAGCTGGGAAGATCTGTTTATTGTAGCTAGAATGATTTATTTCTGATGCCAATTTATATTTAAGCTACATAAAACAAATACAAGAGGAAATAAGTCCTGTACAACATTTTTTATTGCATGGTTTTCCTTATACAACGTCCCCATTGAAAGAATTGCAGAAATTCTTGAAAAGGAATATTACAGTGGTATCAGAGCTCTACTCTTGGCTCAGCTTGTGGGGGAGATTTATCTTTAGCATGGAGGAGGAAGAAATTTAAAATCTCCTACTTCACACCCTGCAGAACATTGCAAGGGACCTCAAGGAGATGAGACATGAAGGGGATTCTATAGAGTTTTTCCATGAGGCAAGCACCAGCACTAGAAATAGGATGAGGCATTCAGTTGTATCAAAATGCTCTACCATGCCTTCATTTCTAACTGGGGGAGACAAGGAGGGAACCCTGGGATAATATTTTGAATAATATGAACTCCAATCTCAAGGATTCGAGGAGCACTTGAGCTTTCAGGAGTTTGGTCGAATCAAGGATGGGAGGAGGAATAATCCTCATCAGAAGGAGGAAAACTTGATGCAGGGATCAGCCCTACAGCATAGTATGGTAGGGTTCTTCTTGCTGACATTTTATGGGACACCTAAGTGCACAACCAAGGCTTGGGTGGAGAAGCTGGACACATACTTCCAGCTCAACAAGGTTTCTGAGATAGAAGCAATCAAGATAGCTGCGCTACACCTAGAAGGGGAAGCTCAAGAATGGTGGTTTCATGGACTGACCACACTTGGGCATCATCATATTACTTCATACTCAGCTTTCACCAAGAATCTAGTGGACAGATTTGATCCAAGAGATCCGGAAGCCCACTTTGCCAAGTTAACCAAGCTCAAGCAAGAGGGAGATCTTGAGGATTATATTGCTGAGTATTTGCAGCTTTCAGTGATGGTATCCAACTTCACTATGAGCAGGAAGGTATGCATGTTTATGAATGGGATGGCTGAACCATTACAAGGGCTGGTCAAATCCACTAAACCAACCACACTCCTTGAAGCTATGAAGAAAGCTAGAGATCTACAACACATCTTGCCGAGGGCAAGAACCTTTTTGCAGCAAGAAACTCACTCAAGACCAAGGAAGACAACCCATGTTCAGTATTTGGAGGGAGAATGTGTTGCAAGAAGGACACATCATGTGAATACCTTCTCCAAGAAGGATGCCATCACTATACAATCCATGGAATACTTTGCTCCAAGAGGGGGAGCTATTGCAGCGTTAAGAGGAGTCCCAAAGTATCTAACCTTGAGGGTGAGAGGTACTATCATGGGGCAAAGAGTTTCTGTGTTGACATATAGTGGAGCCACTCATAATTTTATTGATGCACAACTGGTACAAAGGAGAGGAATCCACATGGAGGAGTTTGAGGGATTTTCAGTTTTGGTCCCAGTAGCTATGACCCTACAATGTGCCAAGTATGTTCCGACACTAACCATTACTATGGGGACCTATACATTGAAAAACCACTTCTTTGTGGTAGATATTCCAGACACCAATGTCATCTTGGGAATCTAGTGTTTAATGACTCTTGGGAGAGTTACCACTAACTGGAGAACCTTGGAGATGGAATGGACAGAAGGGAAGGATGGCTAGCAACAAAATATCAAGGGTATAAACACATACCCCCCTTAGGTTGTTTCAGCACATAGGATGGAGGCAGATCTGCATAGAGGGGATATTGAATGGGCTGTGGAGCTGCATATATCAGAGGTGAAGGGAAAGGATTCACCAATGCATCCAGATGTTCAGTCCCTCTTGGACCGGTATTCTACAGTATTTGGAGATATCCCACTAGGGAGACCTCCTGACTGAGGGTTTGAACACACCATTGAGTTGGAACAAGGGATCCAAACAGTAATCACCACTCCTTATAGGCACCCCATGGCTTATAGGGATGAGATTGAGAGAGCTATCCAAGAAATGCTAGCTCTAGGACACATTCGGCCTAGTACTAGTCCTTTTGCTTCCTATGTGGTTTTGGTAAAGAAGAAAGATGGCACATTGAGGATGTGCGTTGACTATAGGGCCTTGAACAAGAAGACTATGAAGAATAGGTATCCTATACCCAGGATCGATGAAATCATGGATGAGTTGAGGGGATCTAGATACTTCTCCAAGATTGACTTGAGATCTGTGTATCATAAAATCAAGTTAAGGGAGCAAGATATCCCCAAGACAACGTTCAGATGTCACTATGGGCAATTTTAGTTTCTGGTAATGCCCTTTGGATTGACCAATGCTCCAGCAACTTTCCAATCCTGCATGAACCACATCTTCTGTGGTCGTTTGAGAAAGTTTTTATTCGTCTTCTTTGATGATATTCTTATCTACAGCCACACTTGGGAGGAGCACTTGTGTTAGTATGAATCCTTTGTCGAAGTGTACGAAAAAATACCACTTTAGCTACGCATAAATAATATCCCTAACATCGAAAGTGGCTGCCAATATCTTCAGATCTGTAGTTAGTTGATCAAGAAAAGAGCTGCAAAAAACCAGATCTATGCATAGAAAGACATGAAGCAGTAAAAAGAAGGGTTTGCTCCATATATCCAATAGACAAGACAAGAACAATTTTTGAAAGAATTTTTGTATTAAGGGCACCTGTGAGGAAAACAAGAAGGCGTATCCAATTCTCCTCAATGGGATGGGTTCTTGGAAGTCCTCGGCACTTCAGATCTAGAATCTCTCTCTCTTGTTGGTGTAGAAAACCCAGACAAAGATAGAACTCAAAGGGAGCTCACACAGCAAATAATGTAGAAAAATGTGACCAAGTGTATAGATCCAGAGTGATCTAATAGGCAACAAAAGGTGAAGAATGGTAGGAAAATCCCTCCTATTTATAACAAAATATTGGGTCATTCTAGATCTTGGTGCATGATTAAAATAATGTTAACCAAATCTAGATCCACCTTTTATGGAATATTTTATTATATTTGTTGGAGGGAAAAAGTATATGACTTGGGTCAAATCCCTTTATTTGTAAATAATAAATAAATAAATTATTTATTTATCATTTTAAGGAAGTGGTTGAATGATAATCAAATAAATAATGATTTATTTAATTATTTGTGGGTGATTTGGTCATATTTAACAAGGAATATTATCTAAATAAGATTTAAATAATTATTCCTAGAAAATAATAACATAAATAAAGGTTTATCTAATTAATTTATTTGTTTTGGGTTAAACATGACTAGGAATAATAATTAAATTATGGTTTAATTAATTATTCCATGAGGAAAATCAAACAAAATAGGTTTGTTTAATATTTCCTTTTGGGGTTTCCTGTTTAGACCGTAAACAACCTAATAAATGTGGTTTATTATGTTATTTTACATAGTGAAAGCAATTTTACTTAGGGTAAAATTGGTCTTACATGGTGTACTTGGGTCCATCTAATGATAATAGGTTAGATGACCAAAAAATGGTGTAACAACTTGCATCAAATTGAGACAATTTTACATATCTTCAAGGAGTAGCAATTCTACGCCAAGCTCTCCAAATGTGAATTTGGCCTCACAGAGATGTTTTATTTGGAGCACATCATAGGAGTGGATGGAGTGAGGGTAAATGGGGAGAATATCTAGGCTATCGGAGATTGGCCTGAACCTAGGAATGTTACAGAACTCAAAGGGTTTGTGGGCATATGCACTTATTACTGGAAGTTTGTGAAAGGATTTTCACAACTAGCAGCACCACTCACCGACTTGAAAAAGAAGGGAGCTTTCCATTAGACACCTACAGCGCAGAGGGCTTTTGATAAGCTCAAAGAGGTAATGGGTAGTTGTCCTATTTTGGTTTTTCCTGACTTTTCTCAACCTTTTGTGCTAGAATGTGATGCATCAGGTGAAGGTATTGGGGTAGTCTTGATGCAAGGTGGGCATCCTATAGCCTTTGAGAGCAGGAAGCTGCTCCCTCATGAGAGGTTATACCACATCTATGATAAATAAATGTTGGCTATCATGTATGCATTAGCCAAATTCCGAAAATACTTGGTGGGGAATAAGTTCAAGGTGAAGACTGATCATAACAGTCTTAGATTCTTCCTTGAACATAGAAAAATCCAGGAGAGACAATAGAAGTGGGTGAGAAAAATCCAAGCTTATGATTTTGACATAGAATATGTCAAGGGAAAGAGAAATGTAGTAGTTGATCCACTATGCAGGAGGCCTACAACGTTGTCTTTGAGGGGCATGGACACAAATTGGAAAGCTCAACTTTTAGTTGAGTATTCCAAAGATGACTTTGCATGTGAGATACTTGATGGGGTGGTATTGGATGAGAGGTTTAGAGTGATGGACGAGGTCATCTATTACCGGGACTGGATCTTCTTGGTGAAGAACTCCAAGCTCAAGGAGAAGATCTTATTGGCCTCACATGATTCCCCACTTGCTGGGCATCAAGGTTTCACAAAGACTTATAGGGCTATTAGAGAGAGATTCTCATGGAAGGGCCTCAAGGAGGATGTGATCTGACATGTCAAAGGGTGCACCATTTGTCAAAATAACAAGGGAGAACACACTCACCCTGCTGGGTTATCGCAGCTACTACCTATTCCAGATGGGAAGTGGGAAATTATCTCTATGGACTTCATCATCGGCTTACCGACAGTGCGGGTTAAGGATTGTATCTTTGTTGTTGCTGATAGACTAAAAAATTACTCTCATTTCTTTTCCATTTCTACACATTATACTGCTTCACAGGTAGCTGAGCTCTTCTTCAAAGATGTATTTAGACTCCATGGTCTCCCAAGGACCATAGTGAGTGATCGGGATAGCCACTTCATGGGTGGATTTTGGTAGGAAATTTTCCGATTAGTGGGGACTGATTTGACTCCAAGAACTAGCTATCATCCCCAAACTGATGGACAGACTGAGATAGTGAACAAGTGGCTAGAAGGCTACTTGAGGAACTATGTGGCAGGGCAGTAGAGAGCTTGGCTGCATTGGCTCCACTTAGGAGATTATTGTTACAACAATACTCACCATACTTCTATTGGAATGAATCCATTCTGAGCTTTATATGGGTATGAGGCACTCTCATTTGATGATGTTATGTTTGGGGCAAGTAAAGCTCCAAGGGCAAAGGAATGGATTCAGGAGAACCAGGATATAATAAGGGCACTCAAAGACAACATTGCCACTGCCCAGAACTAGCAGAAGATGTATGCAGACCATGGTCAGATAGAAAGATAGTTTGAGGTGGGAGATCTTGTCTATCTGTGTCTTCAGCCTTACAAACAGTCCACACTCAAGGAGAAGGGAGCTGAGAAGCTCAAACCACGTTTCTATGGGCCATATAGGGTGGTCAAATGTATTGGTAAGGTAGCATATGAGTTGGAGCTTCCTAAAGGGAGCAAGATCCACAATATTTTCCATGTCTCTTGCCTCAAGAAGGGCATTGGGAGGAATGTAGCTGCCAAAATGGATCTCCCCCCCCGTTGATGATGAGGGCCACTTAATCTTGTAGCCAGAAGAAATATTAAACATAAGGGAGAGGCAGCTGAGAAACAAAGTTATCAAGGAATATCTGATTCGATGGAGGAATCTACCAGATGAGGATGCCACTTGGGATGGAGAGAAGATATTGCAGCATCCTTCTTTACTATTTCTTGTGGGCAAGCAACTTTTGAGCGGGGAGAACTGTAATATTCCCAATTAGCCACTGCTACTTGGAATATTATAACTGCTCCATTTTTGGAATGAGAAGTAGGGAAGACAATAAAACATATCCCAGTGTGAAAAGGGATTGGATTAGGAGGAAAAAATAAAGCCACTTAGGTGTGAAAGAAGGGAAAATAAATGAGCTAGAACTAGTTGACCAAGTCAATAGCGCTGTCACAAGAGGAGGGAAAGCTACTAGGGTAGTGCAGTTTCGAAAGGGGAATCTTCTCATGGAAGTCACATCACCAATGAGTGGGGTCTGGGGTAGGGAAGCTCACCAAGGATAAGAAGGAAGAGAGAGTAGCAAAGGATTCATTCATTCATCTTGTTTGGTCTTATGACTGATTTCAAGCTTCAGCTTTTTAGCCGGAGTTTCAGCACTGTTTAGTGCAAGGAATTCTCATGTGGGAATTCCATCCTTACCTTTAGTTTAGATGATTGGGAGATCAAAGGAGGAGGTCCTGAGCTCACTTTTCATCATTTTTATTGAGGATATCTATTTTTCATCACATACAGTTCAGTCACCTTCAGTAATTGCATCATTTCTGTAGCAGCTGGGTGAAACCCTCTTGTTTTATGCTTGTTTCAGAGGATGGGGTGTCTATTTCACTCCGAGAGATCTATTGAGGGAGGCCTTGGGCCAATTTTTTTATTATTTGTCTATTTCATATTACATTTAGTATTTCCTAATACATATTTTCTGGGTACAACGTTATTTTCTGCAGTGTTGCATCTTTTGTTACTATTTTTCCAGGAACCCTTGCCAGGGTGCTCCAATGTGCTTTTAAAAGGGGTCAAACCTCTCATTTATGATTCTATGATGAATGAAAACTCTAGATATGTGATATATTATCTTTTTATATATATTTCATTATAAAAATAATGCTGTTGTAGTCTCCAACATTCCTATTTTATGAAGTAGTGGGATTGGGGTGATTTTGAGCATATTTGAGCTGGGGAGATCTGTTGAGTGTAGCTAGAATGATTTATTTTTGATTCCCTTTTATATTTCTTTCTGATGCATATACAAGAGGACCTAAGTCCTGTATAGTTTTTTTATTTCATGGTTTTCCTTATACAGTGTCCCCATTGAAAGAATTACAGAATTTCCTGAAAAGGAATATTACACAATGAAGCCATGTGCGTAACAAAATGCTGGTGATACCCACACTTAGTTTTAAAGAATATACTTCAAGACATACGAAATCATGAGAAACTGTTGCTTCAATTGATATGGTACCAAGAGTTTCTGAATGCTGAGGAAATAAGATGGCTTGATGACTGCTTGAAACCATGATTCAATGGAATCCACATATTTATTATTCTCCAACTAATGCAATTCTTCAACAGTTTGATATTCACTTTCTTGGAGGAAAAAAGGATGAGGTGAAAGACAAAAGATAAATCCCTCAATTTCAGGCTCAAATACCTACTTTTCAAATTGACAAGAATGGTTCAGAGAGATTCTAGGGTTTTTAGTTTCAAGAATATTTTTAGAACAGGTCCCAATGAAGGATTGCTCCTCTAGTGGTCTTTGAATTACATCTTCCCAGGGTGAATTTTCTGCAGTAATGTGGGAAGTTTCTAGATTAATACCCTTTTCAAACATGAAAGGTGTAACATTTTGTTTAATAGGGGAATCAACGGGAATAATAGGTGGCTCAAACTGCTGTGCAACCTCATGGTTTATATTATGGTTTAAAAGATGGTTTGGGTTAGGGTTTTGGTTAAGGCTTGGCCAATGATTTGGATTTGGATTGGGGTTAGGCTTTGAACTAGGGTTAGGTCTAGGTTGTAAGTTAAGTTTTGGGTTTGAATAAGGGCTAGGGTAAGGATGAGGGTTAGGGTAAGGTTGCACATATGGCTGGGACCATGGAAGAGGATAACTTAATGGTGCATTGGAAAGAAATTGTGGCTTTTGTTGGTGCTCATATGATTGAATTTGCATGGGATATTTCCCTAGAGAGAAATATCCAAACGATTCTTGAGGCCATGGAGATATCTGGCTCGAGGATGAGGGCCAAGGTGAGGGCCACTACGGCCATGAAGTAGGATATTTACTTAGAGGAGGATTAAATTTTTTCCATGGAAATGCAGGATTATAAACATGTCGAGGAACCTGCTCAAGAGAATAAGAATTATTCCAGGTATAAAATAATGTTTTGTTTTGAGTTATACCTAGAGGTTGATTCGATTCCTTACTTGATTCCCTGAGTAACTTTCATAATCGTGGCAGTGATGGGAAATGTTCAGTTGCATGACCATCCTCGCAAATTTTGCAAATTTTTAGACTGCTAAGTGGACACTTTCCAAGGTAGTGTTTCTTTCGAAAATTGGTGCAAAGGATAAGAAATGGTTCTTCATCCTTATCTTGCTCCTGCAAATCATCCAATTCCGAAATCAAAGATTTATTAATATTGAATTTATGTTCAAGAAAGGGGTTAAATTATATACTTATGAATTCTTCATCAGATGAGTTGTTCATTTATGTAGTAGCATGAAAACTCCTCATTGAATGATTCCTCAAAATACCATCTTCTTGTCTTCAACAAGAAAACTGGTGCATTTTGTCATCACATGGATTAGTATGCAAGGGTTCTTACAGTACCCCAAAAATGATATAACGTTGAATATTGGATTCTTAAGATAAATGAATTTTAAAAGCTATTGGTTGAAATAAAGCTCACCACACTTGCATGAAAGGAAAATGTTGAATCAAAGTACTATTTAATCTATGAAAAGCAAAGCAATTTGGAAATTAAATGTCTAAAGCCTGCTTCTACTTCTACACATAAAGGAAATAAAAATTTCAAGAGATACGCAAGATGGCCACACTTTGTGGCAACCCCACAAAAGTGGATGCGTGGCTCTTCAATCACGTCTTACCATACACTCTCCGCCCTCTGACGTCCTACAATACCCTTGAAAATCTGTAAGAAAATTTTTACCTAAGCCAAAATACAACTCCCCGGCAACGGCGCCAAAATGTTGGTCGGTTTAATTGTCAGATTAAACCTCTCAAAATTAATTATCAATCCGAGAGTTGTAAACGTGAGTTTTATTGTGTATTGGCTTAGCTTAATGGTCAGACTATAAATATATTCCTTTGTAATGATAAACTAGGTACTGGAATGAAACACACCTTTGCTGGCAAATAAACAATCTTGAAAAGGGAACCTACTTAACCAATTTCATTCACTGAAAAATACATACTGCAATTAAACTAAAAGAGATACAAATAAATCCTAAATCATATGAAATTCTTGCACTCAGATTCTACTTTTTAAATCTCCTATGATAGCTTGAAAAACCTAATCTATTTGTTCCTCTCATTAACTTGAAACTATCACTTGAAACTAATCTTGAGATAATAAAAAAGGTCACACATATTATTCTAATGATAAATTACACTTGAAACTAACTATCTAAACTACTCCTGATAACAAATTCCAAATTCCAAATTAACAAAGGATAGTTCTAACTATTGCTAGAAGAAAACTACTTTGCTTCTGTTACACTAAAAATTGTCACCTTGAAATTTTGCTGACTGTATGAGCTCATTAACACACATACATACCTCCTTTGCAATTCTTACAACCTCTACTCCTCATGTCAAGCCCTGAAACTGGAGGAAAGACCCTAAAAATCTCTAACTTTTGGTATGCAGGTAACATGAATCCTGCCTGCGTTCCTAGCTTGGGTACGTAGGTAATACACTGCTTACCAGCATTCTAGAATGCAGTTTTCCTTTGCAATGCCTGCGTACCCTCCTCAAGGTAAAAAAGGCAAGAAACTAAAGTAAAAAAAGTGGTTTGAGGTCAATTATAGAAGTTTCTAGATGAGAATTTTTGGGGATGAGTATGCTTTGATAAGGTGCATATATCCCTCACCTTAAGGAACTAATCCCTTGATGTGAGGAGTCTATCCCTTTGAAGGAGGATTCTATCCCTTCAATGGTGGAATCCTAACCTCCTCATCTGCTCTATAAAAGGAGGCATTGGGTAGCCTCAAATGGTGAGATTTCGGAGATTAAGAATTGGAGTTCAAGCTTTATGTGTGAATGAGTTGAAGTGTTGTTGAGATTTAGTCTTCTTTCTACTGAGCTTTTGAGAGGAAAGATCACATACCTCTTTGTGCTCCTGGAGGAAGAGTGCAAGACTTATCAAAGTAGAGGAGACTCCTTCTTTGGACCCTGGGAAGGCCTTTCAAACATCAAGGCTAAGGTTGTAAGGTTCTTCTGTCATTTTTAAGATTAATACAATCGAGTTTTGTTTTTCTCAATAAATTGTTGTTCGATTGTTTATTTCAATAAGCTGTCGTTTAATCATTTATTTCATAGATTCCTTGATCACTATGATGAATATGTTTTCTAATTATTTGTAATACAGGTGCTATTGAATATTTTCTTGCTTGTGATTGCAAGTCGACAAAAGACGACACTTTGTTGCAACGAAATAACTATTGTTGCTACAGAAGGACTCTTGCTGCGACGGAAGGATTCTTGTTGCGATGGTAGGATTCTTGATGCGATGGAAGCTTTACGACTGCAAATAAGCATTTGGATCTAAGGTAGGATCGACACCTTCATAGCATTTATTTGTAAAATGAATATATTTAGATAAAGACAATCTTAGTTGTTCGTCTGTTGCTAGATTGTCTTCTGACACTAGGGAGATCGATCTTGTCCGCAAGATCGATTTATCCGGCCAAAAAATTGGCGACTCTACTGGGGAAAGAACTTGTTGTTTTTGGTTCTCTTTTATTTTGATTTAAGGAAAATGCTTTTTCTGATTTTTGATTGATATCTGCCTAGGTAGCTTAGGTTTTCTCTATTTTTGAAAATTTTGAAATCTTTTACGTTTTTCTTGAACTTTTCTGGGGACCGCACTTTGTTCTTTTGCACAGTGCAAGTAGTTTCGCACTTTCCTTGAGTAAACAGTGCGGGACCGCACCTGTTACTTCTGGGAGCCTGCAGACCCTGTTAAAATTTTGGAAAAACTCTAGATTTCTTTTTTTCAGTTTAGTTTAGATTTAATTTAGGATTCTTAGCATCTACCCAGATCTGTATTTTTCTGTCAAAAATCCGTGTTTATGAGTTTCTTTCAGCAATTTTTCATCTCATCAATCTCCATTAAGTTAATTGGGTGTTTTAAGTCTCTTTTTTGAGAAATTCTTAATTTGATTTCCTTTGGTCATTACTTGAAGGTTTGTCTAAATTGTGTATGAGTGTTAATCGCCTTTGAGTATTTTTATTTTTGATCTTTGGAACTCTCACCCAATTTTATTTTCTTGCACTTGATTGTGTTTGAGAATTCTCTTGCATAGATCACATTTGCATAATTAGAATTCTCATTTTCAGAATATGAATGAAAAATGTGCATAGATTACATTTGCATAATTTTCGAGTAAAATGTGCATAGATTACAACTGCATAGTTTACATTCTCAAAAATCAATCGTAGATTTAGATCAATTTTCTTTGATTTGAATTTAGATTTTTTTATGCTTGTTTTAAAAACACAAAAAAAAAAAATTGTTTTGGAATTTATTTGCATTAGTTTTTCTTGATGAAATTAGTGCATTAGATAATTTGTTATATTTTCTCTTAATGATCAATTTTATGTATTGTTGGAAGTGAGTGGAAACTCTCTCCTTAATTTAGTTAGGATTCATCGAATTGAAAATATTACATTATCATATTCGATTGCATTCAGTTTTGGGTCGGGTCATAACACCATTGGTTTCATATCCATTTACCCTTTTGAGTAATAACAGCCTAAATAACACAGCGCTTAATTAAAATTCATCTAATAATTTTTACATTTTTAGGGCTCTTTCCACCAATCTAGCTCAGGATTAGTGCTTTGGGATAGGTTGTAGTTAACTTTCCAAAGCAACAAAAACAAACAAGTAGATAAATCTTGTGGTAGGAAATAAATCCAATTGTAATTGGTATAATCTAGGACACTTCTCTTAAAGGAGTTAATCACGAGATCATGTCCGAACCTTTGATACAATCAATTCAGTTTCATTGGGAAAGATAGAATATTCTGTGCGCATTACAAACGGTAAACCTCGGATTAACCATTGTCGAGGAGCCTGGGGTCAATTGTCGGTAAACCTCGGATTGACCATGTCGGGGAGCCTTCAAGGGGATTGAGCTTTGTTACTCTACCCTTGCGCATGGAATCGGATCGTAGACTGTTCCCCCAGTTGTATTTGTTACTGTTGGTAACCTTAGTGTCTATAAGCTTAAGATTATTTCCTAAGGTGACGGTGAAGGAAAGATCTCACTGTACTTGGAGTAGACGTCGAATAGACTCACTTGGACACTCTGGGGGGTTCTCTTCACTCGAGATGGTTTTGTGAAGAAACTTGTGCCAGTCTATTTCATTAAGCAGGTTGTCGGGGTAACTGTTCCAACAGCCCTTTCTGTATTAAATTCTACGATGTTGTATTTCACCACCAACTAGTGTTTTTAGTACGAGAAGTTACTGTTTGTGTGTGGTTTGACTCCTAGATTTGATAGCGCATGTTAATTTGTTTGTTTTTACTTTTAGAGACCATAGGTGTGAATTGTGAATTTTAATTGTTAGGTGTGAATTGTGAATTGTTAATTTTAGTTTTAAATTATTAATAAAATTCACTGAAGTTGAATATAATGGCAACTGTTCTAGAATTTACCAACCATGGAACCCCTCTTAACGAGAATCCTAGTACTTTTCCTTGCTTTGGAAATGTTGGTCCTCCTTATATGGCTACTTTGTCATTACCTAGATTTACAATAGGTTTACCGATATGGTTATTTTCAACTTCGTTGGCCCCGAATACTCCAATTGTTCCACCTCAACCGGATGCTTCACCTCAACAGAGTTCACCATCTCAACATCACCAACCTTCTGTTGACCCTTTACCTTCTTCGCCTAATATTTCTTCCTCCATTTATTCCTCTTCGCTTGGTAAAAGCCTTGATGCTAGTAACCAGGTGGCTAAGAAGAAGAAGAAACGGAAGAAGAAGAAGAAGAAGAAGCAAGATAAGAAAGAAGTCAACCAACCAACCATGGCTGTAAGTGTTAGTTGTGTTGAGGAAACCTCCAACATGCATCGTAAACCCAAATACCCTTGCAGGCTTTGTAAGGGTGACCACTTCCTTATCAATTGTCTCGCTATTCCAAAGGTCTTGGAAATATGGTCAGAAAAATCTCATCAACTTTCCGTTGATCCATCAACCAGTGATAGTCAGGTTCCTGGGAAAAAGGGTAAAGTTAGATTTCCTTGTAAGTTATGCAAAGGGAGTCATCAAACTCACATTTTCTCTCACATGGATGAAGCCTCAAAATTGTTGGAAAACCTTACTATTCCACAGCAAGAATTTCCAACTAGTTACTGTAAACTTTCTCCCAACCTACAGTCAACTGACGGAGTGATTGATCTAATTTCAAGTACAGACGATCCCACTCTTCCATTGGAGAGTGAAACGCATATCACTCAGGTTTATGATCCATTAGTTGATCAAGTGGTCGGTTCGATTTCAAATTCGGTCGATCCCATTTTCCCTATAGAGAGTGAACTTCATACCGCTCAAGTTCTTCTTGTTACATCAGATTCTTCTATGTCGGGGGGAATTTCACCTGTTTCTACAGAACCCCCTCCAAGTACTGAGGTCTTTTCCTTTCATTGGAATAGACTGACAGAACCTTGTCTTCCTTCCTCCATCCCTTTCCAAATCATTGTAAAGTTTGGTGATAGGGACATACATCGCACACAGGTAGATGAAGGTGATTCTGTTAGTATTTTATCCTCAACTTCTTGGAAAGCTTTGGGTTCCCCTCAACTTGTGCCTATTATGCAGAATCTGAAAGCTTTTAACAGAACCATTAGTGAACCTTTAGGGATCCTTCCTAATTTTTCTATTACTTTGGAAGGTAAAACTATCTGTATTGATCTTATGGTAGTTCGAGTTCCCTTGGATTTTAATTTACTTCTTGGGCGAGACTATGTATATGCAATGAAAGTTTTAGTATCGACACTCTTTTGCGTGATGTATTTCCCTCACAATGGAAATATTGTGACTGTAGACCAACTTTCATTCCCTAGTCTTGATTCGACTACCAATTATCCGACACCTCTAAATGTTCCTAATAATAAAGTGGTATCTACCCCGCCACGGGTTAATTATGTGGCAACTAATCCCATGTTTTCAATTACCGATGTAAGCGAGACTCTCATTGTTTGCTCATCTTCCTTTGACTTAGATATGGTAATTGACATGGAAAACTCTATGGGATTATTTGAACATGATCTTCTTATTCCTTTTGAGTCCCTTGACATGTCTTCCTTTCATAGAACTGTTCTTCCATCTGATGAAGACCTCTTGGAAGCCATGATCGAGGTGTGTCCATTGACATGTCTTTTTTCTAGTTGGAAGCCATAATCAGTGTCCCGAGGATAGTTCCTTTTACTGTGTCAACCTCATTAAAAAATGAATTAGTGATTCCGAGGATAGTTCTTTTCCTGTGTCAACCTCGTTAAAAAATGAATCAGTTGGTCAGAGGATAGTTCCTGTTACTGAGTTAACCTCGCTAAAAAATGAATCAGGTATGAGGACAGCTCTTTTCTTGTGTCAAGCTTGTTAAAAAATGAAATGTGTAGGTGATATTTTGGAGATTGAGAATTGGATTTCAAGCTTTATGTGTGATTGAGTTGAAGGGCTGTTGAGATTTAGACTTCTTTCTGCTGAGCTTTTGAGAGGAAATATCACATACCTCTATGTGCTCCTGGAGGAAGAGTGCAAGACTTATCAAAGTAGAGGAGACTCCTGCTTTGGACCCTGGGAAGGCCTTTCAAACATCAAGGCTAAGGTTGTAAGGTTCTTCTGTTATTTTAAGATTAATACAATCAAGTTTTGTTTTTCTCAATAAATTGTCGTTCGATTGTTTATTTCAATAAGCTGTCATTTGATCGTTTATTTCATAGATTCCTTGATCACTATGACAGGTATGTTTTATAATTATTTTTTATATAGGTGCTACTTAATATTTTCTTGTTTGTGATTGCAGGTCAAAAAAATATGACACTTTGTTGCAACAAAATACGACACTTTGTTGCGACGAAAAAATGACACTTTCTTGCGACGGAAAGGATTATTATTGCGACGAAAGAACTCTTGTTGCGACGGAAGGATTCTTGTTGGGACAGAAGGATTATTGATGCGACGGAAGCTTTACGACCACAAATAAGCATTTGGATCTAAGGTAGGATCAACACCTTCATAGAATTTATTTGTAAAACGAATATATTTAGAGAAAGACAAACTTAGTTGTTCGTTTGTTGCTAGATTGTATTCTGACACTAGGGAGATCGATCTTGTCTGCAAGATCGATTTATCTGGCCAACAAGATATTTTCCACAAGATCTTGTAGAAATTAGATACGAGGAAATTTCTTTTCCTGTGCCAACCTTGTTAAAAAATGAAACAGGTGTCTCTGAGGATAGTTCCTTTTACTGTGTCAACCTCGTTAAAAAATGAATCAGTGGCTGGTGAGGATGATTCCTTTTACTGTGTCAACCTCGTTAAAAAATGAATCAGTTAGTTGAGAGCATAGTTCCTTTTCTTGTGTCAAGCTCATTTAAAAAATGAAACAAGCTTCCATGAGGACAGTTCTTTTCCTGTGTCAACCTCATTAAAAAATTAATCAGTAGGTAGATTGTAGAGAGTAGATTAATAGATTAGAAATAAGTTGTTTCTGAGGATGGTTTGTGTTACTGAGTCAACCTCATTAAAAAATGAATCAGATATGAGGATAGTTCTTTTCCTGTGTCAACCTCGTTAAAAAATGAATCACTTGGTCAGAGGAAAGTTTTCAACCTCGTTAAAAAATGAATCAGGTATGAGGATAGTTATTTTCCTGTGTCAACCTCATTAAAAAATGAATCAGTAGGTTATATATGTAGATTGTAGAGAGTAGATACGAGGATAGTTTCTTTTACTGTGTCAACCTCGTTAAAAAATGAAACATTTATGTGAGGATAGTTCCTGTTACTGTGTCCTCCTCGTTAAAAAATGAAACACATTGCCATGAGCATAGTTCTTTTCCTGTGTCAATCTCATCAAAAAATTAAACAAATCCTCCCTTAATTGAGTTGAGTCTTTGACTAGATCTCGTAAATGTTAAGTCATATATTTAAGTTAGTTATTTTAGCTTTTGCATAATTTTCTTACAGTTTTAGGTCAGGTCTTTCAATTGATCTCATAAATGAACCTTCATTCCATCCAGCTATTAATTACTATTAGTGTAATTAGTTGAATGAAATGAAGCTGGGGGGGCATGCGCTCTAGCAGTTATGCTTAGGGGGCATCAAGCACAATTTTCTCTCTGTTTCAAGCTTGTGTAAAAATGTAACCAATCTAAAGCATAGTTTTTCTCTGTTTCAAGCTTTTGTAAAAATGAAACCTATCTTGAGTCAATTTCGGTTATTATTTTCAAGACTCGTTAAACTCATGAAAATCCCAATATTATTTTGCTATCTTTCATTCTCATAAAACACATGGAAATGCCGAGTTATTTCCATCTTTTCCTTCTCGTAAATGAAATTTAAGGTCAGCCACAGGAGTATATTTTTATCCCTTTTTCAAACTCGTTAAAACTTACGAAAAAGTGAAAATTAAGAGCATACTTTTATCACTTTTTCAGACTCTTTCAAAAATTTACGAAAAAACGAAACCCTAGAGTCCTCTTTTAAGTCTTTTTTAGACTCTCTAAACATGAAAAGATTGCTGAGCACTTGATTATTCGAACTCGTTAAAGTAAATGAATGATCGTCCCTTCAGTATAAGTTTACCCCTTTTATGGACTGAAATGGACTATTTACGAGAAAGGTACACGTTGACTAATTACGGTCAATAGAGTTCTCTCCCGCATCATTTTATCCTTTTTCAGGCTCGAGAGACTAAATTTCTGAAAAATTACACCCATGGAGTCTTCTTAATTTTTTTCTTCTGACTCTCTAAAATTGAAAAAACACCGAGTTTCTCCTATACTGGACTCATTAAAATTTAACAGTAAAAGGACCTGTTCAATTTTTAAACAGGAACGAACCACTCCTTCTTAGGGTTCAAATATTAAATTAAGTTGGAATCATCTGAAGGATGAGCTTATAAACAAGCAAATTTTATCCTCCTCAAGCTTGTCAAAAATAAAGATGTACTTTCCAGAAATGGTGGGGGAAAAGAGAGAAAAACGAACCTGTTTGTTACATTTTGATTATTCGGAAAGCCATTAACCACTCTTGAACACGACACTTTTGATCACCTGGGTTGGGAAATCCTTTGCCTAACAGTTAATCAAACTATTTTGAAAGTCTTCAGTCGGTTTCTGGGTATTAGCTTTGGGTTAATTGTCACCAAACCATCTGCAGTGTTGTTCTGTGTTCAAGGGGACAGTTCAAACAAACCATTCATTTGCGAAATATTTTTCTTCCATTTTGACCATCCCTGAGTCAGTCCTTGCCAATATATTTTCAAAACTTGATCTGTGATTTCGTGTTGTGGGCTTGCCTACGACGGATCACTTTCTATTGACGACAACTCTTTATCTAGGAAGTTGATCCAGAAATCATCAGTACCTTGAAATCTGCATGCCTCAATCGCGGGTTTCTCGCCTTCGACGATAGGTTGCATCATTTACCTTCGATCGAATGATTCCGTGGCATTTTCAAATTCAGCTCATTCATTCACATTTCATGGATTGTACTGAGTACTTTGAGAGCCATTGACATTACTGGTGGTTACTTTCACACTTGTTAACAGTTTACATTATTCACATGGATAGAATCGTACTGGTTCGAGAAACAGAAATCAAGACCCTGGATCTAGATTCTACCATCTAGGTTGAAAGTAATTTTGTTATCATTTATACAGTAGATTATTCATAAACAGATGGCTACGTCCATACTATGTCTACACATGTCTATACTGTGATATATCCAAAATAATTCCTGTATTAGAACAGTTTGAATCATTTTCTAGTTAGTTTTGATCTAAGTATGGGAATGCCTACCTCAGCGATGATATGACTACATATATATATTTTTCATTAGATGTTTTTACAGGTTCTGACCGGGGTGTCCATGGGATGATCATTGAAATAATAAAGTACTTCACTCTTCATATATGACAGACTTCAGCTTCATCTATTCCAGACTTCACACTTTAGGGGGAAATCTATTACACTAAAAACTGTCACCTTGACATTTTTATGATTGTATGAGCTCATTAACACTCATACATACCTCCTTTTCAAGTCTTACAACCTCTACTCCTCATGTCAAGCCCTGAAACTAGAGGAAAAACCCTAAAAATCTCTGAAACTTTTGGTACGCAGGTAACATGAAGCCTGCCTGCGTTCCTAGCTTGGGTACGCAGGTAATACACTGCTTACCTGCATTCTAGAATGCATTTTTCCTTTGCAATTCCTACGTATCCTCCTCAAAGTAAAAAAGGCGAGAAAGTAAAGTCAAAAAAGTGGTTTGAGGTCAATTCTAGAAGGTTCTAGATGATAATTTTTGGGGATGAGTACGCTTTGATAAGGTGCATGTATCCCTCACCTTAAGGAACTAATCCCTTGATGTGAGGAGTCTATCCCTTTGAAGGGGGATTCTATCCCTTCAAAGGTGGAATCCTAACCTCCTCATCTTCTCTATAAAAGGAGGCATTGTGTAGCCTCAAATGGTGAGATTTTGGAGATTGAGAATTGGAGTTCAAGCTTTATGTGTGATTGAGTTGAAGTGCTGTTGAGATTTAGTCTTCTTTCTGTTGAGCTTTTGAGAGGAAAGATCACATACCTCTTTGTGCTCCTGGAGGAAGAGTGCAAGACTTATCAAAGTAAAGGAGACTCCTGCTTCGGACCCTGGGAAGGCCTTTCAAACATCAAGGCTAAGGTTGTAAGGTTCTTTTGTCATTTTTAAGATTAATACAATTGAGTTTTGTTTTTCTCAATAAATTGTTGTTCAATTTTTTATTTCAATAAGCTGTCGTTTAATCAATTATTTCGTAGATTCCTTGATCACTATGATGAATATGTTTTATAATTATTTGTTATACTAGTGCTATTTAATATTTTCTTGCTTGTGATTGCAGGTCAACAAAAGACGACACTTTGTTGCGACGAAAGAACTATTGTTGCGATAGAAGGACTCTTGCTGTGACAAAAGGATTCTTGTTGCGACGAAAGGATTCTTGATGCGATGAAAGCTTTACGACTACAAATAAGCATTTGGATCTAAGGTAGGATCGACACCTTCATAGCATTTATTTGTAAAATGAATATATTTAAAGAAAGATAAGCTTAGTTGTTCGTTTGTTGCTAGATTGTCTTATGACACTAGGGAGATCGATATTGTCTACAAGATCAATTTATCCGGCCAACAGCTTCATGTAAAATAACACTGAAAAGATCCTATTAAAAATCACATTGCAAATAATCTATGATAACCTTCAATTTAAAGATTTTAATCTAGGTGAAACAAATTATTCAAAAACAAGCTCACTGTTCGAAATCATGCAACTCATAATGAAAAATAAATCAAAATCATGTAGATCAATAATGAAAACTAAATCACCATTCCAATTGATATCTCTGCCTACATAATAAAATCCACACTCAAACTTGCTCTTATAAAGGAATGATTACACTACGAAAACAAGAATAATTCTAATATAAAAAGAAATTTGATTATTAAGCGAAAGGATTCATAAACAAATCAAATGTGCATTAAATCCTACAAACATTAAAAGAGATTATGTAATGCAAACCAAACTCAAACTCAAAGAATTTAATTCTATTTTAATTCTGATCCAACTAAAAAAAAATCATTATATTCCTATATCTTAAATTATCCAATTGTAAATATAAATAAATGTGATCCACATCGATAAGAGAGCATGGCTCTGTGTTAAAATGTGAACCAGGTTATAAAACGAATCAGAGATCTTGAACATAGGATAGAAATCCTTAAATTATATAATCTATCTACCTCACTATTTGATGAAGCTTATCTCCAGAGGTGGTGGGCCCTCCCATGCCTGGAGTAAGCCTACTTACTCCAATAAAAAAAAAAAGATTCAAAACATTAAAGATAGAATTCGAAATGGATCATGGCAACAACACTTCTGCTTATGGCTTGTATATTTAAAACAACATTTGGAAATCGATTTCTACAAATCACACGCTAAACGATAATTCCACTTCGTTACACAGTAGTCCCCATCTCTATTACATTGCTCCTGCAAACTCGATGCTCATTCTACACCTGAGAAATTCGACTTTGCATCTGAGAAAGTTGGCTTTTACATCTAAGAAATTCCCTCTGTCTAATTGAAAAACTATCTTATTATTCGTTTGATCATGGAAACTTGTATATATATTGGATTTAAGAATTGGGGCTTCAATCAGCCAATTAAAATATAGAATATAATTGGTTTTAACAATCTGCCAGAGTAAGAATTAGTTTTGAAATAGAATGTCGAATTAGTAAATCACTCCTTTTTGTGGGATGTTGTTGTTGTTGGAAGGTGAAATCTTGGGTTCTGGAGGAAATTTGACCTTCATTCCTTTTGGCAGAGACAATGGACATCCAGCAACATTCAATCTGGGATTACAATTTCTGTTGCAACAATCAGGCAGACTATGCGTTCGTTTTCACCACGCATTCTAGTGGATGAGACTGGCTAGAGTGCCTACAAACTGGGCATTCACGTGTGTTTTTGGCTCAGATGTTTGTGTGACAAGAGCTATGCAGTTATATGATTTGAATACAAACCCAACATCACTACTTCACAAGCATTAATATGGCCAATCGTAAATAGAGATGCATAGTGACATAGTCATGAATGATAGTCTTGATCGAGGGAAATCTTGTGCAGTATTGGGCTAATTCCTTCAAACTGGAGTTTTTGTGAATAAATTTTGGTTTGCCATTCTCCAACGCCCACACTAAATGCTCAAACACAACCTCAAAAAATAGGGAGAAGCTATCCTTTCATCAATGATTTCCCTCAACAATGGATGCTTCCTTCGGATTATTTTTGCGCCACCATTTTGATCTACTCCTGATTAGAACCTTGGGTGGCTGGGGAAGTCACAATGGTGAGCGTTGAGGCACAACGCCAAGCTTAAGTTCCTGCTCGAAAATACCCTTCATCCAAAAAAATTTACTATACCCGACAATCTGGTTCATTGAAATCAATCCCTGAACCTTACATCCATGAAGCTGCTTGGACATATTTTATTTAATGATCTGCTTTAAGTGCTTGATATCAAGCCCTCTGCCTCACCTATGGTATAAAACTGGAGGTGGAATCTTTTGTATGGCTCCTTTTAAAAGAGACATTCAAGAACATCATCAAAACATGATATCGTGTGGTTGTTGTTTATGCACAATCTCATCTTCAGGCGCAGCAGCAAGAAAGACAGTTATTATTTTCGTTACCCATATTATCATTGCAGCCTCATGACCATTTGTGAATGGAAAATCACAACAATGTGTATATGAATTATAGGCCTAATTCCTTGCATCAAATAATAACGTGGATGCTTTTTTCTTAGGAAAATGATTTGAATTAATCTCTTCCTGTTGTTGTTGATGTGGATTTGTCCCAGTTCAATGAAATTACTGCAGTGAAAATTGTTATGGTAGAAACATTAGACATGGAAGTTAGCACCACAGGAAATGATTGATTTTTTTGTGGTTAAAATTTTCAACCTTTCCTACCTTGCAATCAATAGTCCATTGTTCAAAGTATCCCTCCACAATGACTATGACCAATAACAAAGATATGCTCAACCTTGAGAGAGAGAGAACAAAAAATTCCAATGTAGCACTCATTCCTAAAATGTCATTCTCCTTCTGTTTGGGAACCAAGTTGGCAATACTGCGAACCACAAATGCTTCTCCTGGCTGAAAACCCAAAATGTTAATGCATGATGTGCTTTGTATTACTGTGATACACACTTACAAGAATTGTTGCTGCTTGAATCACATGAATCCATGCCTAATCTTTCCAAATGGATATGAATCAATATTTATAGGCAGCTTTGTGTTTCCCTTCACCCGGTCTTCAGCCAGTTCCTGGAGTTTCTTCACAGCAAATTTCCTTAAACCAATAGTTTCCCTTTGTTGTAGTACACATGTATTTCAAGAAGCATTCTAGCACTGCTGGTGATCAACTTATTCATCTGCCATCATGAAAACCTATTATTATTACAAAAAACAATTAACAAGAAGAATTTATGAATTAATAACTATTATCTCTAAATTCCTCTAATTAACAACTTAATAATATAAAACAAATTGAAATACTAGGTACAATCATGTATTTATTTTATAAGAAACCCTAAAAATTTGGACAAAGATGCAGCTCAAAAAGAGTCATGAAGGAAGTCAAAAGTCACATCGGAAGTGGAAAGTCACCGTATTTGTTATAGATACACCCTCATAGCTCAAGAGAAAGGACTTTTGACCTTGGCTTATCTAGTTAGCATAAGAGAGAATATCATTCTTTGGAGAAGCAAGTGGTGACTTAATGTTCCACTATTGGGACTAGTGTGGCATTGATGTAATCATGTATCTTGGGAATTTCACTTAATATATGAAAATATTAGAGATGACACACTTTCATGCATATGTCATGAATGATTGTAAGACTATTATTTCATTGTTTTTCGCGTATGTTATGTTAACACATACTAATCAAAATGATTCATTGGATTTGGTATGCATGTTGTTGAATGTGCATTGTTACTTGCTTTTATGATCATTGTAATCTTGTGGAATAATTAGTGTAGAGATTATAATATATGCATGTATATTACCAGACTCTCTTGATCTAACAATTTAATCCTTATGTTAAATATAGAATCCTTCCACTTAATTCTTTGTGTAAATTAAATTTCCAATTGAAAACACATGAAGAAAAATCAATCGCACATAACAAGATGTTTTACTGGGAAATCTTAAAGCTAAAAACCCAAACTATAATATATTATGTATATCAATGGATCATGAAACAATCTCATACAAAGCTCAGCTCATAAAGCTCTCAGTACAGTCTACAATTGTCTCACACTGTCTTGTAGAAATTTTCATATCTATGCACCAATTTCTTGCCTCCTGACAACCTGCCTCCACTGCGCAATCCCTACTAAAGAAGAACCCTAAATGAATTCGATCTTTCCCCTCCTGTACTACGCAATCCTCATAAGCATCTCCAATGTGTGTGTGGATGCATTGAATGCTCCACTATAGTCACAACTGATAGTCCATCACACCCTTTCACCTATCTCTCCACTGGATCTGACATGCAAGTAGTTAATTGTTGTATTTCTTCAGTTGCAAGTAAGACACTACTTGTGAATTAATTAATAATTAATTCACTCATCTATCACTAGTGTATGTTCAGTTACAACTAGCACAACTGAGTTTAACTTACTGAACTGAGTTAAACTAAATAACAACTCACATAACTACTCTTCCAACTCTGTTACAACTCTGCCGCAGTCAGTTATAACAAAGTCCTCTGCATGAGTCACCAACCAACCTTGGAATTCGAAATTTCTTCAATCAACTGGTTTGCCACATCAGTTAACTGAAATCAAGTGCTCCAAGAGAATAAGTTATTATTTATTATCTGATTATTATTAAGGGCTAATAATAATCGACATGCATTCTAATTTTAGACAGGCGATCTATAAATAGACTTCGCCCATACATATACAAATATAAACTCATCTAAAAATAGATTTCACTCAACCATCTAGAATCAGCCTCCTGCTAATTTTAGATTTTGCTCAACATGTCTATTTTTAGACATACACCTAAAAATATCCTGTGTAGGCCCCACCTAGTTTAGGTGCTTATTTTTCACTAGGATCAAGGATGATGTTTCTAGATGCCAATTTCATTGTTTCTTGTTGCAATCTTCAACACTCCCTCTCAACAAGAAAGGACTATCTTTGCAAGCGACATGCAACTCCATCCATTCGCCCTACAGCTCTTGCATGCAATACTTCTGAAACTGAAAGGCCTCCAAAAAATTTAATCAGTATAATGCATCTGTCATCAAAGTATTCTGACTTCTACTTAGCTACTGCACATGTATTCAGGAACCACTATGTTGTCGAACTCTGCACCCATGCACTCTACACTTGCTGTCAATTCAAATCTGCACTCTAGTATCCAACACTGTCACTTTGATCTGACTAGATCAATCCAACTGATCATGCTACTGCTACTCTATGGGCGCCTCGTAGCCAGGTTCAATTCACGAGATCCACACCATCTCAATGAATCCTGCCCAGAAATCTCTTCTTGGGATTACTCATGCATGTCACCCCACCTCTCACCTGGTGGTATAGCCGCATGCACTCCTTTTTCCCATATGGCATGAAATTTCTCTACATGAGTGGTTTCTCCCACTCCATGATCCTCATCTTATGGCTGCTCCACATCCTGAGGTTCACTCTTACCTGCATGCAAATCCTGCTCCCTCTCAAGCTTCAATTGCATGGCTTTCTTGCACTTCCCAACAGTAGGAAGCTCCATATAAATCCCATCTACTTCAAGTTTGTAGAGATTCTTAACTCGAATCCCAACCTTCTTGGCTTTCCCTGTTGATTTGTGTCGCAGTAAAACATTTCCTTCACTAAAGACAAAATCATAGCCTCTATCCTCTAACATTGCGACTGAGATTAAATTCTTCTTTAAACCTAGAACATGCACAACATATTTTAAATGAAGGAGTTTACCTGATGCCCTCTGAAAGGTAACGGTACCAATGCGGGTTGCACTATATCGTCCATCATCACCCAACTCAACATGCATATGGAGATCTTTCTCCACCAAGTCACTAAAAAGTTTCTCATCTCCCGCCATGTGAAAGGAAGCATCACTGTCAAAGTACCATCCTGATCCCAATGCACTAAACACCATGCATGCGATCAATGAGAAGTCAAGCTCAAATTGCAAGGCAAGAGCCTCACCAGCTGCAGCTCCAGCAACCATCTTGTTCTTCTTCTTATGTTGAAAATTTGTGGCAATATGTCCAAACTTGTGATAGTGAAAACACTTCACTTTGGACATGTTCTGCTCCTTGCCATCTTCTCCAGCCTCAGATCTAGAATGGAATTTCTTCCCCTTATTCTTCTTCACCTTGGAATCCAAATCACATTCCTCTTCATCATCATGCTTTGATGAAGAGCCATCTCTGGTGTTCTGCCTGATCTCCTCCTACACTAGATCCGACCAAAGTCGCTCCCAATCTGACAGTTTTTCCCGTCCATTAACAGAGTCTTCATAACTATACCAACTCTTCAGAAGTCCAACGAGAGCCAAGCTCACAAAATCATCATCAACAACACTTACTCCTACACTCCCAAGCTCATCCCTACATTGGACAAACTTTTTCAGGTATACCAGAATAGTGTCATTCTTCTCCATCTTGATTTTTATGAGTTTATCCTTTAGCGCCAATTTCCTATGGTCGCTACTTCTTTGGAAAAGATCCTTCAAAGACTTCCACATAGCATATGGAGTGGCTTTCCCATGAAGGCTTTAGACAATATGGTCTTTCACACCTTCCAATAGAATCCTCCTCGCCCTTGCTACTTTCTTTTTCCATGCGTCAAGTACTACAACATCCGTCGAAGTAGGATTAGGAACATCTTTCTTGATGAATTCTATTAGCCACCAATAAAATTTGTCATGTCAAAATGGTGGCTAAATTTTTTTTTGGAGCCTTCAAGGAACAAGTTTTATTGCTAAAAAATGTTATCGCTTGAAGACTCTTGAAGACATCATGTCCCTTGTTTCAATCGTCACTGTTGTTTCCATTTCAAATTTTGTTGATTCCATAAGAAAAATACTGCTGCAAAGGCCATTTTTCCATTCCCTCCACCACAAAAATAACCTCATTATTTTACCCCTTTCATTCTCATGAAATTCTTCTATTTTTCATTTTCCCTTATTCCTCTTTCCTAAAATCCTATCTACAGAGTTTAAAACTCCTTTTTTGACTCTGCCAAAACCCCCAAATCCATTGAAAACTTGAAAAAATTTCATTAAAAACACCTTTTTTGTATTACAGACTTAAGCCCCCTTGGGCTAAGTCCTAACCACTTCCCCATTATATGCCCTGGTGCTAGAACCAGGCACTAAGCCATTTAAATGCTTATCGCATCACAAAAATCCGAGTACATAAGTCTATTTGCCATGATTCATGAGTTCCGATGCAATTATGCCTTTGTACACAACCCCTGATCCTATTATTGTTTTATATAACTCGAGCGCCCACAATCGGGCACAATTTTTTTTTTTTTTTTCATCTCTGATCCATTATTTCCTTTGGTAAATCAAAAAACCCACTTACCTAAAGTTTTGGTCTAAAAACCTACTGGGGCCATGTTTTTAATATCAAATGGGTAGATTAAAAATCCCAAGCCTGAAGCTCCGATTGCGATTGGCCCTTTATTATATACGCCCCGGGCCTATGTCTTTCCATATAAACCATGGGCCCTACAATCGGGCACCATGCATTTCATATATATACATATTCCGCCCCAATGCATAAAAACCTTTGTTTTATTAAATTTTTGTGTTTTCATACATTATAAAAGGTTTATGTTGGTTCTCTTTTAAAAATAAATCTCCACCATTGATCTTGAGCCGATCAAACGACCTGTGCTATATCACATCTCAATTTTAGTTGGGTTCATTTGTTTCTTCCCCCCGATTAGCGATTCCCTGATCAGTCGTCAGTTTTTGATCTCCTCCCCCCTTTCCTTTGATCCAACGGCCCATACTCGCTCCGATCATTAGCCTTGCCTCCGCTTCAGAAACCTTCGATTCATTTCCCACCATCAATTTGATCTGTAGATTGACAGTCAGTGCTCAATCACATCGGCGTTGTGCAAAGTCTTTCCCCCGCTGATTGAATGCCTCCGATTGCATCTGGACCATCCACGTGTCCACATCGGAAGGTCCGGATCGCACCTCACGACTTTGGTTATATTTTATGCACTCCGCTCCTAATGTTTTTTCAACCAATACCGACTGTTGATCTCTGTAGATCAATGGTCCTCATTAATCCTTCTTCCACCATTGTATTATTTCCCTTTAACCCTAGATTCAATCTTGGCCGTTGATGATGCTCATCCAACAACGCATATTTAACCCGACAGGCCTGCCTCCTGTGGGTCCTGAATTTTTCGAGAATTGATCTCGGTCATCCGTCTCAGATCCTACGGCCCGAATTAAATCCACCCTTTCTCTTATAACCCGCACATATGTTTCATATCCTGCACATTTTCCCACAATTAGATCTATGGTCCCAAATCTAACGACCCACATCACAAGTCACATAACTTTCAGTGCGGAAGATAATTTCTCAAAGGGCATGCGATATGGGTGGTTTTCTGATGCCACGTGTTGGTCGAGGACACATATCGCATTCCAAAAGGAAAAACTGCCTGCCCGTCGTTCCTCCGCGTGAAAACAGTGGTTTCCATCCCCAAAACTGCTTTCCCTCTTTCCATTAGAGTTTGTCGCATGCCTCCTCAGCCGTTCATCATATAGGGTCGATCTCATCCGACGGCCCATGATCACCTCGAGCTCCCAAAGGCTAATTTCAATATATTTTCCTCCTCACAAAGGTTTTTTAACCTTATTTCATCAAATTTTTTCCATTTCTTATAAAGTGACTCCCTCGCTTTATGTTTTCCTGATTAATCCTGATCGTCAAATCTCTGCAGATCGATGGTTACAACTTAAAAACACCCTCTGCTCTCCTTCTAACCTCCGCAAACAGATCTACGCCATTGGATGATGCCATCCAATGGCCACGCTCTCTCCCCACACCTTCTGAAGCAGTTTACCTCACAACGCAGGATTTCATAACATTTTTATGTATTTTTGTAGGTGTTTAATGGTTTTTCCATTATATTAAAGAAAATCTGAAGGCTGGGGATGAAGATTCCCATGCCTTTGATCCATAAAAGGGAACCATTCACAGGGTTCTACACCACGTCTCATCGATGCTTCATGGGCATTGATGCCACATGAGCCCTGTGCGGCCCTGCACATCAACAAGACATAGAGAAATGAATAAAACAAGAGAGTATCAGTGTTGAAGACTTGCCAAAGAAGAAACAGAATATTGAAGATAATTTTGAGGGGATTATGACTAAGATTAATTATCAAAAGCCTAATCCTTCAGATTAAAACACAGTTAAATAAAATCATAAGTGTTTATCAGACAAAAAGGCCTCCACGGCCACAACAGAGGAAAATTGATTCCTCTCAGCTACCATAGTGCCACCTAGAGCCATAAGCATTCAACAAAGGCCGAAGTTATTAATCAAAAAATCAGATATTTGCCTCAGCATAGCCAAATAGTTAATTATGCCAAAGAACTTAATGCAAAAAATATCAGCAGAGTTACTATAACATGACACAGAGCCTTAAAAGTCAACATAAGCTTTCACCGAGCTTAATTCTTAATGTAAAGTATTTAATACATAGGACACATATTTAAGCTTCTTCATCGAGCCCCTCAAAGGCTGAGAAGCCTTAAATACTGTATTAAATACCCTTGGAGATCTTCTATCAGATCCCACCTCCTCATTCTTCTATAAATACTTTTGTAGAAGATGAGAGAATGTTGGTTGTTGAACTTTGAAATATACTTGAGCTTGAGACTTCTACTTGTAAATAGTGTTCACTGGCTCTTGAAGCTCTGCTTGTGATAGAATAGTTAGGTGGAGAAGTGAAGATGATTGCTAAACTGAAACATTGGACTTAAAGCTGTAAATGGTTTGGAGCATCATAACACTCTTTCCTTTATAATTCATCGCACGTGCTCTCCGCCATTGATCTTTATAGATCAATGGCCTAGATATGATCACACCTTACATTATTGCCCTCCACCTTCGCCGAAGGTTTTTTTACGTATGATCTCCACTGTCCATCTCGTGGGCCGGTCTCATCCGAAATAAAGGTTTTTACCCCCATTTATTCACATTTCTCTTATTTTCCAAACAGTGTGGCTCCTTCACACTGTTAAATCAAAACTCATCCCGACCGTCGATCTCTACGCGATCAATGGATCCAAATTATTTTCTCCCTTTGCTCTCCTTTTGACCTCATCTAGACCAATCCAAACCATTGGATGATGCCATCCAACGGCCACGCTCCTCCCCACACCCTCTTAGAAGTTTTTCCCAAAAAAACGCAGGATTTTATAAATGTTGTTTGTATTTTGCAGGGATTAATGGTTTTCCATTATATTGAAAGAAAAAGCCAAAGGCTGGGAATGACGATTCCCATGCCTTTGATTCATCAAAGGAAAGCCATTCATGGGTTCGAATTCCACGCTTCGTCAATGCTTCATGGGCATTGATGCCATGTGATCCCTGTGTGGCCCTGCACATCAACAAGACACGGAGAAATAAATAAAACAAGAGAGTATCAGTGTTGAAGACCTGCCACAATAGAAAAAAAAGATTGAAGACAATTTTGAGGGGATTACGGCTAAGATTAATTATCAAAAGCCTAATCATCCATATTAAAACACAATTAAAGGAAATCATAAGTGTTTATCAGACAAAAAGGCCTCCACCGCCACAACAGAGGCAAATTGATTCCTCTCAGCTACCATAGTGCCACCTGTAGCCACAAGCATTCTACAAAGGCCGAAGTTATTGATCAGAAAATTAGATATTTGCCTTAGCGTAGCGAAATAGTTAATTCTGCCAAAGAACTTAATGCAAAAAATATCAGTAGAGTTACCATAACATGACACAGAGCCTTAAAAATCAACATAAGCTTTCACCGAGCTTAATTCTTAATGTAAAATATTTAATACAGAGGACACATATGTAAGCTTCTTCATCGAGCCCCTCAAAGGCCAAGAAGCCTTAAAGACTGTATTAAATACCCTTGGAGATCTTTTATCAGATCCCACCTCCTCATTCTTCTATAAATACTTCTGTAGAAGATGAGAAAATGTTGGTTTCTTAATTTTGAAATATACTTGAGCTTGAGACTTCTACTTGTAAATAGTGTTCATTGGCTCTTGGAGCTCTGCTTGTGATAGATAAGTTAGGCTAAGAAGTGAAGATGATTGCTGACCTGAAACACTAGACTTAAAGCTGTAACTGGTTTGAAGCATCAATACAAGATTATTTATGGGATCCTGGTCTATGTCAACGGTGATTTTTTTCTTATTGTAAATCATTATTTTAATTCTGGTTTCACCTTGTTCATCTTCTCTTATAAAGAAGAGCAAGCATAGAGCTAGGATTTACTTTATATCGATACCCTTCTCTGACTAATAAGATTTATCTAAATGTTTTCTTCCAAATTGTGTTATTTAGGAATGATTTAATTCAGTTCAGGAAGTTAGGAATGCTGGCGTTCCCTCATCCTACTGTTTAGATAAATATTCTTCTTGAATGTAACTTTCAGTTTATGTTAAGTAGAGATGAACTAAGGAAGATATGGTGAGCCCTGGTCCTAGTTTTATCCCCAAAGACTATCTAAAAGTTTCCCTTGGAATGTGTTGAAAGCTGGCTAGTTTCAAAGTACTTACCAGATCTTAGACCATTCTTTGTTATCTTTGTGTTTGTCTTGAAAGTTTACCAAGTAAAGTAGAGCTAGGAGAGGTTTATGGTGAGCCCTGCCCTCTAGTTTCTTCTCCAAAAATTGCCTTTAAGTTTCCCTTTTTTTTTGTATGTTTTCTATTGAAAGTGTATCAAAGGCTGGCTAGTTTCAAAGTGATAACCAGATCCTGGATTGCTTTTATGTCTTTCTTAAGTGTTTTTCAGAGGCTGGCTAGTTTCAAAGTACTTACCAGATCCTGGGCTGCTCTTTGTTCTTCATTTGTTATTTCTCCTTCTTGTTGTATCATTTCATTCCATAAATCAAACTGTAAAGAGATCCTTAGACATAGATGACTTGCCCCATGGACCACTCTTGCTCCTTGTTGTTTCAATTAAACCCTATTATGACTCCATAGCCCAATGGACGAAAACCTGCAATTATCCATCTTTTTGGCCAAAGCTTGTTCTTTTTTCTTGCAACTTCTCACCTTTGAAACTATTTGCACTTAGAACTTTCCCCTCAAATAATAATCATGCTCAACCATCCAAAACAAAACAAAACCCTTGGCCTTCATAACTAGCCTAATATCATTAGCCAAACTTCAAAGACAAATCCATATTTGCACTTATTGGAGAGATCCCTCTCTGGATTCAGGAGGGCTAGACCCTAGAATCCCAAAGTGGTTGAAACGATGTTCTACCTGCAGTCGGAATTTTTCCAATCTTGCTGATTACAGGTGCCAACATTTCTGGCAACTCCGCTGTGGATTTTGAGTATTTTTTTGGCCTAGGTACCTTTAAGACCTCAAAAGACCCTTGATTCATGAACATTTTGTAGTGAGTAAAAAGTAGTCTTTTCAAGCACTACCAACTACCAACTAATGGTAATCATGATAAAACTTGTTTGAATCAGTGACAAACTAGGAAAACCCTAGGATTCTCATAATACTTTATCTAACCTTGAAATATCAACTAGCTTAGCCATAAGATAAAGACTGTTTTTGTCTCATAACCGTAGCTAAGTTTTGAAACAAATTTAGGACACTCTTAACAACCAATAGGACTGAAAAATAACTTAGAAAACCCAAAAATATTTTATATTGGAATTCAATAAACATGGTGGTGGACCATAAAACCTTTTACCTCCTTAGGAGCTAAAAACTTCCACTTGGTGACTCCACAATCCTAAACAGACCTTAACACTCCACTGGGAAGAACCCTAATCATTGTAACATCATTCAAACTCAGTTAGAGGACTATAGGATTAAAATTTGTGTAAAAAAGATTAGTTGACCTCTTAGAGATTGTCATATCTGGCCGAACTTTTATTGTTTAGTTGGGTCTAAAAACACAGCATAGTGGCTCCTAGAAAGATTCATACTAGAGCCCATCCCGACCCTAACCCATCTGAGATAGTTGATAACCCAGAAAGTATCCTTGGGAAGTCTCCTAAGATTAAATTTTCAACTGTTTTTAGATCACCCTTGAGAGCTAATTCAGTTCCTGAAAACCTTGCAGCTCTACAAGAAACACATGGTGGTGGAACCATAAAACATTTTACCTCCTTATGAGCTAAAAAATTTCCACCTGGAGAATCCACACTCTGAAACTCCCAAAAGACCAAATGACTCCACTGGTAGAAGACCTTGAACTGATTGAACAGACACAGTGACCTCTTTTTTTGATTTACAAACATGGATTTAGATATAGATCCAGATGACAAACATATGATCATGATGGAAAAAGTTGATGTACATGCTTGGAAGAAGGGTGGATAGGTTTATGGCTAATTTAAATGTTGGTGATCCATAAAATCATATGCCTTTCCCTGAGCAAACGCAAAGTCTACCACTACAAGAAATGTATGATGAACATGATTACAGAGAAAATAATTAAGGAAAATTTCTAATCATGATGGAAAAGATGATGCATATTCTTGGGAAAAGAATGGATAGGTTGATGGCTAATATGAAAATGGATGATCTAGAGTGAGCTATGCTTTCCCTTGATCAAACACAAGCCCAATCACCTCAAGATCAAGACAGTGACCAAGCTATGAATTATGATCAACACCTTATAGAAAATGATGAGAAAACTTATAAAGAAAGCAATAAAGAAGGCAGTCAAGAAATTTTTTACTGCCTTCCTATATCTTGTACTGTGCTGATAGGAGATCTTCACAATCAAATTTCGAATACTAATAATGAGCAGTGCTTTGAGGAAATGACATAAAATCCTCAAATTTTTCCTGCAAGCACAAGTCAAGATCCCTTAGAAGATGCTCAAGAGAACATCCAGCCTCAAAATCAGCCTTTACAAGAGACAGAGAAACGTTGTAATTATTTTCAAAGGGACATAGAAATATTTTCCTCATTGACAGAAGAAGAGATAGATCAGACCATTAATAAATAGTCAGTCTCTGAAACATATTGCAAAATAAATACTCTTTCTCATTCACGAAGAGAACTCTGTTGTAAAGATGTAGAGAGTTCTTTTGTTGGTCATAAAATACAGGGCAGCTCTTCTTCTATTTATACTCAAAGAAAAATCTCTCCTTTGATATAAGAACGAATTGATCAAATACTAAGCAAACATCTACCCTCCAAACCATCATCTAAACCAGACATTCATGAACATGGTGACAATTCCACATAACAATCCAATGGCACTCGAGACAAAGAGGATAGTAAAGAAATCAATGATAATAATGAAACTAGTCCTCTTTGGAATATGAATTTTGATGGGTTATGTACTAAAACTAATGTAGGTGTAGGAATATGGCTTTACAATACAGGAAAAAATTATTCTAAAGCCTATTCATACAAACTGAATTTTCATTTAACAAATGACATAGTAGAGTATGAGGCACTTCTATTAGGGCTACACTTATTGAAAAAACTAAGAGCCCAGAAGATAATAGTTCATGGAAATGCAGAATTGGTAATCATGCAAGTGAAAGAAGAATGCATGGTTGAACATCCCAGATTTAAAGCCTACAAGGATGATACCATAGATTTATTAAAATATTTTAAATATTTCCAACTTATCCTTGTTCCTAAAGACCAAAAAAGTTTTTCTTATGGATTAGCCCTTGTGGCTAGTACATGTCTAAGACCTTGGGAGAGCAAAAAATATACAATTCAAGAAAAATTCAAACCAGCTGTCCCAAAAAATAAAATATACTAGAAAAACTTTGAAGGAGAAAAACAAATAGCATACCATCCTACTGAGGATATACTTTCTTTTCAAGAAGATACTTCTCCATTCAATCATGTTAATCTGCCATTCAAAGAACCTGAATTTATATCAGAAGTAAGCATAGATTTAAAGAAAGAAGATATTTCATTGTTTACTATTTTACAGGTTAAGGATGATGATACTTCCAAGCTACATACTGACAACGCAGTCCTCAAAGCTGAAGTCTTGGAAACACACAATCTACCAGACATGGAGAGCCTAAAAGAAGAGAACCTTCATCTTTTCTTTGTTGATCCTTTGGAAAAGTGTGTGGAAGTCCCAACCGGCTCAAATTATCAAGCATGGATTCTTTGCAAGAGCCAGAGACATGAAAAGTTGTCACCTCCTATGATAGTCTTTATTTTGAACATTAATCTTCAAAATGTACTATGGATACCTCTAACAAGAAGCCAGAGTTTCTTCTTCTTTATGACATTACTCAACTGGCTACATTGGCACTTTTGTATCATATGAAGATGTAAATACTCCATGTTAGAATAGGTTAGATAGGAATGTCAATATAGCTCATTTTTAAGCATTTAGATAGTTGTTTATTTTTTGTCTCCGAAGAAAAATAAAAAATACAAAAATACAAGAACAACAAAAAGAGAAAAGAGGGCAAATTGCAAAAATAAGAAAGGTATAGCCCCATACCAAAAAAGAGAAAAAAATCTGAAAGTGTGCAAGCTTAAATGCCACTCCTGAAAAACACACTCCTAGTTAGTCATATAGCCTAATCATGACTAATTAGTTTTAAATTTACTGCTGATAGGCTAGTGAATTCAATTTTCCAAACAGCTTAATCTTGGCATATTAGTTAGGAAGATTAGGATAGAAATTGGAGGTTCAAACAAGCTCAAAATCTGGACCTAAGTTTTCAAAAGAAGTGACTCAAATATGTTTATTTCTTGAGTCAATAACAAAGGTAAAAAAATGGTTCTAATTAGCTCAAAATCTGAACCAATCAACAAAGGAAAGACAACTCAAACAAGAGTCAAAACAGAGCTGTAAAAAAGATGAAGGAAGTGCTTTGAAATTTCAAATCTTAAGCCTTCCATTTTTTCTTTTTTGCAAAATAATGTCTATGTGCAGCTTGTTTTTATGCCATAGATCAGCATCAAGTTAGACTGCTCAATCCTGACTTGTATGTTTTTGAATTTATGTTGTAGAAATTAGAGAATAAAAATCTGTTGGACTGTCTAATCCTAACATATTGGTAGACTAGGTAGAGAAGCATATGGACTCAACTGTTTAATCTAAGTTCATGAAGAAATAAGGAGTAGAAATAGATTATTTTTTTACTATCAAAAGAATAAAATGTTGTAAAAATATTTTTCCAATCCAAGTGCACTCTAAAGAAGAAAAAATGTTAGATCAGTATGATTGGGTAGGTAGAAATCTAGTTGATGAAAGATCCATTGTTTTTATGGCTGCTAATATGTTTTCATAACAAAGAAGATCATCCAAGTAAATAAAGGTAGCCCAATGGATGAGGCACTGATCATCTTTCCAGAGAATGCAGGTTTGAAGTTCTTGATGCCTTCGAGAAGGCACCATCCCCAAGTGGAGCCACTGTTAGCCACCAATAAAATTTGTCATGTCAAAATGGTGGCCAAAACATTTTTTGGAGCCTTCAAGGAATAAGTTTTATTGCTAAAAAATGTTATCGCTTGAAGACTCTTGAAGACATCATGTCCCTTGTTTCAATCGTCACTGCTGTTTCCATTTCAAATTCTGCTAATTCCATAAGAAAAATACTGCTGCAAAGGCCATTTTTACATTCCCTCCACCACAAAACTAACCTCATTTTTTTACCCCTTTAATTCTCATGGAATTCTTCTATTTTTCATTTTCCCTTATTCCTCTTTCATAAAATCATTTTTATAGAGTTTAAAACTCCTTTTTTGACTCTACCGAAACCCCCAAATCCATTGAAAACTTGAAAATTTTCATTAAAAACACCTTTTTTGTATTACAGACTTAAACCCCCTTGGGCTAAGTCCTAACCACTTCCCCATTATATGCCCTGGTGCTAGAACCAGGTGCTAATCCATTTAAGTACTTATCGCATCACAAAAATCTGAGTACATAAGTCTATTTGCCATGATTCATGAGTTCCGATATGATTATGCCTTTGTACACAACCCCTGATCCTATTATTGTTTTATATAACCCGAGTGCCCACAGTCAGGCACTAAAAAATTTGTTTATTTCATCACCGATCCATTATTTCCTATGGTAAATAAAAAAACCCACTTACCTAAAGTTTTGGTCTAAAAACCCGCTGGGGCCATGTTTTTAATATCAAATGGGTAGATTAGAAAGCCCAAGCCCAAAGCTCCGATTGCGATTGGCCCTTTATTATATACGCCCCAGGCCTATGAGTTTCCATATAAACCATGGGCCCCACAATCGGGTGCCATATATTTCATATATATACATATTCCGCCCCAATGCATAAAAACCTTTGTTTTATTAAATTTTTGGGTTTTCATACATTATAAAGGATTTCCGCTGGTTCACTTTTAAAAAGAAATCCCTGTCATTGATCTTGAGCTAATCAAATGGCTCGTGCTACATCGCATTGCAATTTTTGTTGGGTGCATTTGTTTCTTCCCCCCGATTGGCGATTCCCGGATCAGTCGTTAGCCATTGGTCTCCTCCCCCCTTTCCTCAACGGCCCATACTCGCTCTGATCATTAGCCTTGCCTTCGCTTCAGAACCTCCGATTCATTTCCCACCATCGATCTAATATGCATATTGACGATCAGCGCTCAATCGCATCAACACTATGAAAATTCTTCCCCCCGCCAATTGAATGCCTCCAATTGCATCTAGACCGTCCACGCGTCCAGATCAGACGGTCTGGATCGCGCCTCACGACTTTGGTTATATTTTATCCACTCCTCTCCTAATGTTTTTTCAACCAATCTCAACAGTTGATTTCTACAGATCAACGGTTCTCATTAATCCATCTTCCACCATTGTATTGTTTCCCTTTAACCCCTATATTCAATCCTGGCCATTGATGCTGCTCATCCAATGGCTCATATTTAACCCGACAGGCCTGCCTCCTGTGGGTCCTACCTTTTTTGAGAATTGATCTCGGCCATCCGTCTCAGATCCTACGGCCCAAATTAAATCTACCCTTCCTCTTATAACCCGCACATATGTTTCATATCGTGCTCATTTTCCCACCGTTAGATCTGAGGTCCTAGATCTAACAGCCTACATCACAAGTTGTGTAACTTTCAGCGTGGAAGATAATTTCTCAAAGGGAACATGATATGGGTGGTTTTCTGATGCCACATGTCGGGCGGGGATGCATATCGCGTTCCAAAAGCCAAAACTGCCTGCCCACCGTTCCTTCGCACGAAAACAATGGTTTCCATCCCTGAAACTACTTTCCCTCTTTCCATTAGAGTTTATCGTGCGCCTCCTCAGCCGTTGATCTTATAGGGCCGATCTCATCCGATGGCCCACGATCACCCCGAGCTCCCGAAGGCTAATTTCAATATATTTTCCTCCTAACAAAGGTTTTTTAACCTTATTTCATCAAATTTTCACCATTTCTTATAAATTGACTCCCTCGCTTTATGTTTCCCTGATTAATCCTAACCGTAAAATCTCTGCAGATCGATGGTTACGACTTAAAAGCACTCTCTGCTCTCCTACTGACCTCCTCAAATAGATCTACACCGTTGGATGATGCCATCCAATGGCCACGCTCTCTCCCCACACCTTCTGAAGCAGTTTACCTCACAACGCAGGATTTCATAATATTTTTATGTATTTTTGCAGGCGTTTAATGGTTTTTCCATTATATTAAAGAAAATCTGAAGGCTGGGGATGACGATTCCCATGCCTTTGATCCATAAAAGGGAAACATTCACAGGGTTCTACACCACGTCTCGTCGATGCTTCATGGGCATTGATGCCACATGAGCCCTGTGTGGCCCTGCACATCAACAAGACATAGAGAAATAAATAAAACAAGAGAGTATCAGTGTTGAAGACCTGCCACAACAGAAAAAAAATATTGAAGACAATTTTGAGGGGATTATGGCTAATATTAATTATCAAAAGCCTAATCCTCTAGATTAAAACACAGTTAAAGAAAATCATAAGTGTTTATCGGACAAAAAGGCCTCCACGGCCACAACAGAGGAAAATTGATTCCTCTCAGCTACCATAGTGCCACCTGTAGCCACAAGCATTCAACAGAGGTCGAAGTTATTGATAAAAAAATCAGATATTTGCCTCAACATAGCCAAATAGTTAATTCTGCCAAAGAACTTAATGCAAAAAATATCAGCAGAGTTACCATAACATGACACAGAGCCTTAAAAGTCAACATAAGCTTTCACCGAGCTTAATTCTTAATGTAAAATATTTAATACAGAGGACACATATGTAAGCTTCTTCATCGAGCCCCTCAAAGGCCGAGAAGCCTTAAAGACTGTATTAAATACCCTTGGAGATCTTTTATCAGATCCCACCTCCTCATTCTTCTATAAATACTTCTGTAGAAGATGAGAGAATGTTGGTTGCTGAACTTTGAAATATACTTGAGCTTGAGACTTCTACTTGTAAATAGTTTTCACTGGCTCTTGAAGCTCTGCTTTTGATAGAATAGTTAGGCTGAGAAGTGAAGATGATTTCTAAACTGAAACATTGGACTTAAAGCTGTAACTGGTTTGGAGCATCAATACAAGTTGATTTATGGGATCCTGGTTTATGTCGACGATGATGTTATTTCTTATTGTAAATTTTTATTTTATTTCTGTTTTTACTTTGTTCGTCTTCTATTATAAAGAACAGCAAGCATAGAGTTAGGATATACTGTATATCAGTACCCTTCTCTGCCTTATAAGCTTTATCTAAATGTTTTCTTCCGGATTGTGTTGTTTAGGAATTATTTAATTCAGTTGAAGCAGTTAGGAATGTTGGCGTTCCCTCGTCCTACTATCTTAGCTAAATATTGTTCTTAAACGTTATTTCCAGTTTATGTTAAGTAGAGATGAACTAAGGAAGATATGGTGAGCCCTCGTCCTAGTTTTATCCCCAAAGACTATCTGAAATTTTCCCTTGGAATGTGTTGAAAGCTGGCTAGTTTCAAAGTACTTACCAGATCTTAGACCATTCTTTATTATCTTTGTGTTTTTCTTGAAAGTTTACCAAGTAAAGTAGAGCTAGGAGAGGTTTATGGTGAGCCCTGCCCTCTATTTTCTTCTCCAACATTTTCCTTTAAGGTTCCCTTTGTTTTTGTATGTTTTCTATTGAAAGTGTATCAAAGGCTGGCTAGTTTCGAAGTACTTACCAGATCCTGGATTTTTTTTATGTCTTTCTTAAGTGTTTGTCAAAGGCTGGTTAGTTTCAAAGTACTTACCAGATCCTGGGCAGCTCTTTTTTCTTCATTTGTTATTTTCCCTTCTTGTTGTATCATTTCATTCCATAAATCAAACTTTAAAGAGATCCTTAGACATAGATGACTTGCCCCATGGACCACTCTTGCCCCTTGCTGTTTCAATTAAACCCTATTATGACTCCATAGCCCAATGGACTAAAACCTGCAATTATCCATATTTTTGGCCAAATATTTTTCTTTTTGCTTGAAACTTCTCACCTTTGAAACTCTTTGCACTTATAACTTTCCCCTCAAATAATAATCATGCTCAACCATCCAAAACAAAACAAAACCCTTGGCCTTCATAACTAGCCTAATATCATTACCCAAACTTCAAAGACAAATCCATCTTTGCACTTTTTGGAGAGATCCTTCTCTAGATTTAGGAGGGCTAGATCCTAGAATCCCAAAGTGGTTGAAACGATGTTCTCCTCGCAGTAGGACTTTTGCCAATCTTGCTGATTACAAGGTGCCAACAAATTTCATCAAGCCAATATCTTCAAGCACTGCCTCCATCCTATCCTTCCATGAAATTTAGTTCGAGCTACCCTCGAGTGCAAACTCCAACCATAAACCATTTAAAGCCATTTTGATGTTTACTCAACTGTCACACCAAGAAATTATTGTAGCAATTTTGAATTTTTTCCACCAACAAAACTTAGCACTTCTTCACTATTGCAATCTCTTCAATGATTAACTTGCTCTTATACCATTTAGAAATTATAATATATGAATTTATATTACCAGACTCTCCTGATCTAACAATTTAATCCTTATGTTAAATACAAAATCCTTCCACTGAATTCTTTGTGGAAATTAAATTTCCAATTGAAAACACATGAAGAAAAATCAATCACAAATAACAAGATGTTCTGCCAGGAAAGATTAAATCTAAAAACCTCAACTATTATATATTATATATATCAATGGATCATGAAAAAATCTCATACAAAGCTCAAATCATAGAGTTCTTAGTACAATCTACAATTGTCTCACACTGTCTTACAGAAATTTTTATATCTATGCACCAATTTCTTGCCTCCCGACAGCCTATGTCCACTGCGCAATCCCTGCTGAAGAAGAACCCTGAATGAATTCGATCTTGCCCCTCCTATACTGTGCAATCCTCATAAGCATCTCCAATGTGTGTGTGGATGCATTGAATTCTCGACTATAGTCAGAACTGATTGTCCATCACACCCTTTCACCTATCTCTCCACTGAGTCTCCACTAGATCTAACATGAAAGTAGTTAACTGTTGTATTTCTTCAGTCGCAAGTAAGACACTACTTGTGAATTAATTAAATAATTAATTCACTAATATATTACTAGTGTATGTTCAGTTACAACTAGCACAACTGAGTTTAACTCATTTAACTAAGTTAAACTAAATAACAACTCACATAACTATTCTTCCAACTCTGTTACAATTCTGCCACAATCAGTTATAACAAAGTCCTCTGCATGAGTCACCAACCAACCTTGGAATTCAAAATTTCTTCAATCAACTGGTTTGCCACATCAATTAACTAAAATCAAGTGCTTCAAGAGAATAAGTTATTATTTATTGTATGGTTATTATTAAGGGCTATTAATAATCGACATGCATTCTAACTTTAGACAGGCGATCTATAAATAGACTTCGCCCATACATCTAAAAATAGAAACTCATCTAAAAATAGATTTTGCTCAACCATCTAGAATCAGCTTCCTGCTAATTTTAGATTTTTCTCAACATGTCTATTTTTAGACATACACCTAAAAATAGCATGTGTGCGCCTCACCTAGTTTAGGTGCTTATTTTTCACTAGGATTAAGGATGATGTTTCCGGATGCCAATTTCATTGTTTCTTGTTGCAATCTTCAACACTTAGCAAGTTAACCAATGGTCCTTCCATTCTCTTGTGTGTCTCTTTTAGGATAATACTATTAATTTTTTTCTAGAGGCTCACTCTCTCTTTTCCCTTCCATGAAAGTACCTCATATACATTGCAATCATATGCCTCACATTGTTAACTTTCTTGTTTCAAATATTGTTTGTAAAGTTCTTATGTTCATAATTGTAGCCAAGGTAAATATCTAATAATAATGGTGATCGGGCCTATTATTCAAGTAGGGATCCTACTCCAAACAGTTTGAGGGGTAATTGAGACTTCATATCATGGGAAACCCCCTTGTTGGCGAACTTCAAACACTATCAACAGGAAAAAAAGATAAAAAAAGATATATGTTTTTTCAATGTCAAATTGCAAAGGTCATTTTTTTTAATATTATACGAATACATTTCATTAATATGATAAACTAGTAATTTATGATTTCAATATTTTATTTAGGAAAATGGCATCAAATCAGGTATTCATTAATATGTTTGAATCAAGATTATTTGAAGTTGCAACTAGACCCTCTAGAAATGTTACCCAACAAAAGAAAAATAACACTTCTAGTCAAGGTTCATCAATTGACCTTTAAAAAGGAATTAATATTGTTATAGAATGAAAATGACACTATAGGAAAATAAAATGGAGTTTCAATTGTGTTAGTATTAATTTTAATCGCAAGCATATGAAAAAGGCTCACTAAAGTTGTGCATAAAAAACAACCCTAACATCAAATATGGTTGTCAATTTCCTTAGATATTCAGTTAGTGATCAGAATAAATGCTACAAAAATCTAGATCTATGCAGTTAAAGACATTAAACAACAAATAATAAGTAAGAGTTTCTCCATGCATCAAATGAACAAGACAAGAATTTTTGAATAATTTTTTGTACTATTATGACACCTGGGAAGGGAACACAGAAAGATGTTACCAATCCCCCTAAATGGGATGGGTTCTTGTATGTCCTCAGCGCTTTAGATCTAAGATATCTCTCTCTTGATGGTGTAGAAAACCCAGACAAAAATGGAACTGAAAGGGATTTCACAAGAAAAAAGTAGAAAATATGACAATTACGGAGGATCAAAGTCAGACCAAAAGTATAGATCTAGAGTGATCTTTAGGCAACAAAAGGTAGTGAATGAATGGAAAAACCCTTATATTTATAACAAAATATTGAGTTATTCTAGATATTGGTGCATAATTAAAATATTATTAACCAAATATAGATCCAACTTTTATGGAAGATTTTATTATTTTTGTTTGAATTTGGTCAAATCTCTTTGTAATATCCCAAAATAGGGATTTTCTACAACAATGAGAATATATTGAGATATTATAAAGTTGGAGATGCAGAAATATAGCTCATAAAATTTGTTAGATCACATTTCCATCAATCATATATACAACAGCAAGAAAGATGATCCATTCCCTTAATCAAAAGTGGGGAAAATCAGCATTTCTAGCACCAAAAACGTCAATTTCTGAGATTTGCATAAAAATAAGGGAAAATGACGGTGGGATCCTTTAGCTTATACCAAATTTCATTAGAAACAAATGACTCTAGCTATGTTAAACATATCTCCGGGTCCCGATACAGCTTAAAAAGGCCCAAATCCCATGACTTATTGTATGCAGAAATTACTGAAGCTTGCACAGCGTGATTTTATGAGGATTTCAGATGTAATATGATATAAATATCAGTTATAGAGTTTATTACATCAATACATGGAGAAAAACAGAGATCTAGCCTCTTTTATACAAAATGAGATAACCCCGCAAGGGTTTCTTGACAGCTTGAGTACAAAAGAAGTAGATCTGAATATTCAGTCTGCAAAATAATGTAGTTTACTGAAAATTACATGAATATCACTTAAATAAGTACAATAGGGATTAGAATCCCTTTTCCTAGCTTTCCAGGGGAAGTGTTGGCCCTTGCCCAAGGAAACTAGCCAAAAATCAAGGTATTAAACCTTGTTGCAGTTGCTGCCTAAAAAATGATGCAGTTCCTACAAGGGACTACGCTGTAAAAGTGAAAATATGATTTGGCCCAATGCCAAGATGTGAAAATATGCCTAGGAGCCTCCCTTGCTAATCCTCCAATGGATAGACAAGCTCTCCACTGTAAAAAAAACCCAGAAATGGCTCAAAGAGATCCGCCTTTGCTGCACCCTACAACACAACCCAGATCTAAACAGAAATTGTGCTGCAACTGAAGGAGGTAGCTTGGAAAAAATTCCAAAATGAGGAAATGAAGCTTAAGAACCTCTCCTTCACTGAGGATGAGGTAGGGATTCCCGACTAGGAACACCCTTGTGCTAAACAATACTACAACCCTGTTAAACAGTAAGAGGAAGCAAAGTCTCAACAGACCAAAGCAAATAATAATCCAAGCATGAATACAATGGTTGTCCTCCTCTCCATATATATCAAGTTCTCCTCTCCACAATGGATCCCATCCATATGTGCCACCTAGCCCATGTAATTTGTCCTCTATTAGAACTGGGCAGTCCATCATGGAGATACAATGTATCTAGACAGTGCATGTGAAATTGGTCAAATATGACTGAATCAACTTGATCCAATCTTGTTCACACCTGTAGGTGCTCAATACAGTGGCTTATTCTTCCCCTTTTCACATGAGGAATGTTATTTTCTCTTCTAAAGAGGTTAATGGGCCTCCCTACCCATTTTATTCATCTACCGCTAACTATAATGTTCCTTTTAGCTTGAGGCTAAAAATTGGGAACATTACAGTCCTCCCCTCCAAAATGTTGCTTGTCCTCAAGCAACTGTATAGAGAAAGTAAACTTTATCTCCTTCTCCTCTTGTGGCCTCCTCATCAATAGTCCCCACCACTGCTCAAGATTATCTGCTACAAATCTTCCCTCTAATGTCTCCTCCCAAAGATGCATGACCAAATGGCTAACATCATGAAAAGGTAGAAGGTGTAAGTGGAAACCTTCTTGTCATCTCGTGGCCTCCTCAAGGTAGGAGTGATGATACACATGGGAAATCTCATTCCATGCTATCATCCAAATGAAATAAGCCATCCTAGGTAGCTCATCAAAGAAATCTGCAACCCCGATTTTATGCAATGTGTTGGGCTGAATGAAGAGTTTATGTTTTCCCATCCAAGTAGTTCCTCTTTCCACTTATGGTAAGTATGAGGGGGCTGCTAACATTGGGCTGTAATGTCATGGCCTTCAAAAATGGCCCAAGCTACCCCACAAGATAAGTCAACCATGAAGTGCCTCCTCCAAGAATGCAAGTTCACCCAAGGGCTCCTCCTACATGAAGGAAAGAGGTGTGTTGTGGCAATTATGGTGTGCCCATTGTTTCTCCTGAAACATACAACATTTGAAATAGGGAGAATCATACTCCCAATGGGAATCTCCATCTCAAATTCCACTCTCCAAACAAAGCTTCCCATGAGTACAAACATATCAGCAATATATGGAAGCAAAATACTATGAAAACAAGCTATCAAATGACAACCGAAGAGTCAATCAAAGTTCCACACAAGGAACCAGCGCAGTGCATTCCATGCCTATCTAAAAAAAAAAAATAACAAGTGCTTCACCAGCTACTTGTTTACTGCCACAGTCATCTCATAAGATGGAAACATGAAGATACAATGTGGTGTCAATGGTGCACACCAAGAATCATGTAGCTTCCCCCACAAACCATCAAAAAGATAGCCAAAATCAATGCAACAAGTAGCTGCAAGTACATCATCATACAATATGCAAGAAGAAATAATTCTTCTTGATACATCATGCTGCTCAAACAAGGAAAATAAGTACAATACAAGATGTGAAATTATACCTCCTCCATCATGTACTTGAGATCTTGAGCTGAAATGGCTCAACTGGAATCTTTCCCTCACCTCCAATGAGTAGGGAAGTGGCTGTGACCTCCTATATATCACCATCCGGGCTATGCATCTCTCCTTATGCAGAAATGTGTCATGCTGGATGCCCTCCCAAGTGAACTCCTCTACCAAAGAAAGATATGCATCATAATGCATGGAAAGGAAGCCCTCATGTGCTGCAAGTAGCAACTTCTTCATGAGACTAGAAGCTCTAGTCAAGAAGACTCTTCCATGTGAATATATGACCATATCATCCACCATATACTCATCATATTTATCCGGGTCATCGAGAATCATGCATGCACCAAGATCCTTGGAGTACTCTACTAAGAGCTGAGATCTCCAATAAGGATCAATCCTCCTAAGAGACAGCGCTAGTGATCTGGCATGTGAAGCTCTCCTCATGCTGCTGCCTGCTACTTTGAAATCCCCTATGCCAAAGTCATCTTCCAAAATTTTCTCCCCTCCTGAATCTGAGAGTGGTGAACCAAATGACAAGGTGTCTCCCACCAACTCTAGATCTGGTGGCCTCCTAGGTGGAATGCCTCCATGTAATGATACATCAATGTCAAGAGTAGACTGAATATATGGATGGAAAAACTTGTCCCTTCTCTCACTGTGCAATCCAGCCTGCCTCTTCTGTTCATCAACCTTCTAAAATTGATAGGTGTGTATGCTCCTCATCAAATGATGTTGGTCATCCTCCCTATCCCCTCCTTCCATCTGCATGGTTTCACAATCTCTCAACATAGTCACATGTTGATCATAGGTTGTGCCTTGATCTCCGCACATGAGATCCTGGGGAATCCCTTGCAATGATACAAGAACCCCTCTTGTTGGAGCAAGTGCTCCTCCTTCCTCTGCATGAGGCACTAGATAATCTCTATATGTGACAATGTTGTTGCCCTCAACCTCTGCAACATGAATGGGAAACCTCCCAATGATTGGATCCTGTTTTGAGAAAGGGATCTCCATACCTCCTTTCTCAGGAATATGAGATAAATTTCTTGCCTCTAGCAATGTATGATGCAAGATATCAACCTCCTCCATGGGTTTCTAAAGTGGAATGGAGTTTATTCATCCATCACATGCAAGGTTTGTGTTTGTTTGATTTTTTTTTCCTTCTCCACATGTGTTTCAGAAATCTTCCCATCAAATCTTCCAAAAAATGCTTTAATGAACCTTGCATAAGAAGAAGTATTTTAATTCTTTAAAGAAAAAGACTCAAATATCCACCATGCATGGGCCTCACCTCCAAAATGCAGCGCTGCAACTTTGATGGCATCATCTTCAGAAATTTGGTACTGCTGCAAAAAGGTGTCTAGCTCCTCCACCCAAGCTTTGGCTGAACATGCAAGTGAACCATAAAAAGTAGATAGAAGAAATATATCCTCATGCTTGCTTCCCTTCACCTTGATCTTGCAAAACTTTGAAAAAGTAAGATGATATCTAAACCTTTCAGCTTGAGATTCATAACCTTGCAACAAACCACTAAGAGTTTCCCTCTTAGGCATTCCTCCATCCTTCATCTTTCTCTTGATAGATCTTGGCTCTTGAATGCACTGTGCAACATAGTGTGTGGCTGCATGCTCACACTCCTCATATGAAAATCTAGAGTTTGATTCAGATTCAAACCTTCTTGGAGATTCTCTGTACATCTCCCTTCTTATTTTCTTGAGATCTTCATGAATGCTCTTTATAGATTTAGGAAGAAGCTTTGAAAGCTTATCATCCTTCCTTCCTCCATATAATGGAGTCTTCTTTCTGCTCATATTTTCTTCTTTGAATAGCATAATGGTTGTGTTCCACAGGCTAAGCCAAGATTATGCTCTGATACCACTGTAATATCCCAAAATAGGGATTTTATACAACAATGAGAATATATTGAGATATTATAAAGTTTGAGATGCATAAATATGGCTCATAAAATGTGTTAGATCACATGTCCATCAATCATATATACAATAGCAAGAAAGATGATCCATTCCCTTAATCAAAAGTGAGGAAAATCAGCATTTCCACCACCAAAAATGTCAATTCTCGAGATTTGCGTAAAAATAAGGGAAAATGACAGTGGGATCCTTTAACTTATACCAAATTTCATCAGAAAAAATGACTCTAGCTATGTTAAACAGATCTCCCGGTCCTGATACAGCTTAAAAAGGCCTAAATCCCATGACTTATTGTATACAGAAATTACTGAAACTTGCACAGGGTGATTTTATGAGGGTTTCAAACATAATATGATATAAATATCATATATAGAGTTTATTACATCAATACATGGATACAAACAGAGATCTAGCCTCTTTTATACAAAATGAGATAACCCGGCATGGGTTTCTTGACAGCTTGAGTACAAGAGAAGTAGATCTGAATATTCAGTCTACAAAATAATGCAGTTTACTACAACATTACATGAATATCACGGAAATAAGTAAACTATGGATTAGAATCCCTTTTCCTATCTTTTCGGGGGAAGGGTTGGCCTTTGCCCAAGGAAACTAGCCAAAAATCAATGTATTAAACCTTGCTGTAGTTGTTCTCTAAAAAATGATGCAGTTCCTACAAGGGACTGCACTGTAAAAGTGCAGAGATACTTTGGCTAAATTCCAAGATGTGAAAATATGCTCAAGATCCTCCCTTGTTGATCTGCCAATGGATAGACAAGCTCTCCACTGAAAAACAAGCCCAGAAATGGCTCAAAGAGATCCTCCCTTGCTGCACCCTGCAACACAACCCAGATCTAAACAGAAACTGAGCTATGGCTAAAGGAGGTAGCTTGGCCAAAATTCTGGAATGAGGAAAGGAAGCTTAAGAACCTCTCCTTCCCTGAGGATGAGGTAGGGATTCCCGACCGGGAACACACTTGTTCTAAACAGTACTGCAACCCTGCTAAATAGCAAGAGGAAGCAAAGTCTCAACAAACCAAAGCAAATAATAATCCAAGCATGAATACAATGGCTGTCCTCCTCTCCATATATAGCAAGTGCTCCTCTCCACAATGGGTCCCATCCATATGTGCCACCTAACCCATGCAAGTTGTCCTCCATTAGAACTGCGTAGTCCATCATGGACGTACAATGTATCTAGATAGTGCATGTGGACTTGGTAAAATATGACTAAATCAACTTGATCCAATCCTATTCACACACATTGGTGCTCAATCCAGCTCTCATTCCTCCCCTTTTCACATGAGGAATGTTATTTTCTCTTCTAAAGAGGTTAATGGGCCTCCCTACCCATTTTATTCATCTACTGCTAACTATAATGTTCCTTTTAGCTCAAGGCTAAAAATTGGGAACATTACACTCTTTATTTAGAAATAATAAATAAATAAATGATTTATTTATAATTTTAAGAATGTGGTTTAGTAATAATTAAATAAATAGTGATTTATTCAATTATTTATAAATGATTTAGTCAAATTTATCAAGGAATATTATTTAAATAATGTTTTAAATAATTTTTCCTAGAAAATAATAAGATAAATAATGATTTATCTAATTAATTTTCCTATTTTGGGTTAAATATGATGAGGAATATTAATTAAAAATTGATTTAATTAATTATCCCTTGAGGAAAATCAAACAAATAATGATTTATTCAATTATTCCTCATGGGGTTCCATCTTTAGACTAGAAGCAACTTAACAAATTATGAATTATTAAGTTAATTTTCATAGTGAAAGCAATTTTAATATGGTAAAATTGGTCTTACATGGTGTACTTTAGTCCATCTAATAGTAACAGTTTATATGACCAAAAATTGGTGTAACAGGTTTCCCCCCAGCATGCGAGCGTTAGCAACTAATCGTATGACTAGAGTACGTTATAAGAACTCAATCACTAGACACCGAAAGGGGAGTCAGAGAGAGAGAAATATAAGGTAGACTAAAGCGCGGGAGGACAAGACCCTGAGGAGGTGAGACTTACAGGTGTTACAAGTCTCTTTTATCAGTGAGTACCTGATCTACTTGAGGCAGGGGAGGCATACCTATGCCCGTCGAGATAAAAAAGTACAAAGAATAATGATGTGTCTAGCAAACAAGGGACTGAACAATATAGTACATTCTACCATAAACATGGGCTAGATAAAAACATGATAATGGATCCCACATACATATTGGGCCTGGGACAACAACCATAACTTATACAATAATATCTGAGTACATGAGATATAAGTACAACCAAAGAGGCCCTGTAAAACAAGAAGGTGCTCTGAAAATCTGAATGATACATGCAAACTAAAAGGCATTGCAAGTGCCTGAGGCTGGAACCATAAAATCTATGGAGTTGCATCCAAGGCTGTAGTAGAGAGTTTATCTAGGTATGTGGGGGGCTACCTGCAGGGCCACCCCCTCATGAGGTCTGAAACATCTTCCACACACCCAGGAATCACTGGTACAATCTACTGCATCAATGAACCATCAAGTATACAGATCTCGATCATGCCATGTGGAGCTAGAACTGAGAAACAATCAAGTCAAAGGGAAATAAAGGGTCCCTTTTCTTGATTCGAGGCACCGAACAAGAGTGGAAGCTAGAACCAAGGTACACCGCTCTCTAGACCTGTCTTCTGGAATGAATAAGCTGATGTCGACAGAAGGAGGTCTTCCATAGGTGAGGTAGTAAGGAATCCTCAACAAAGGCATGAGGGATAATATTAGAGTGATTGATAAACTGATGCTAGGGAGGATGGTGGAATGGGGGGTACTTAGTAGCAGGCCGAAGACTTCCCTTGTTAGAGTATAAAGGGCATGGATGACCTGGCAGCTACTAACTCGAATGCAGAGGGGATAGGGGATAGTATGACTAAAGTCCAAAATGGGAAACATGAGAGAGGAACAAAGCAATGAAGGATGGAGGACTGTGGCGAGAGAAAAAGGGACTCGGTATAGGCTCCATGGATGTGATGATGACTCAAATTAGATGCTCTAAACAAGGGCAAATGAATGATACTGCCACACAGAACAGGCCTGGTGGGGGCCATAAGAACATGAGTACAAGATGGTTACTCATGAAAAAAATTGACATGAGCATGGAAAAGTATGAAGGAAAGGTGGTGCCCCAAGTACAAGTGTTGCAAGTGAAGAAATTCGATTTTGAGGAGCAGTGAAGTGGCCCTTCTTGGAAAAAATGTGTCCAGATGAAGTATCAAATCACCAAAAATGAAAGGATACCCATTTTATAGCTCAGTGAGAGATTTCCAACAGTATTTATGGTTTTTCAAACAGAGCTACGGGTTGGTCACAGCTAGCGAAAGAAAAATCTGTGGTTTCTCTTTTAATAAAGCATTTTCCCTACAATTTTATTCATTTGAAAGTGTAGCTGTGGTGAATGTAGAGAGGAGTAAAGGCCCTAATTCTTGTGGTGATCATAGCAAACAAACTAACCTTTGGAATCAAGATCTGTCAGTTACAGGTAAGATTCCTAACCATACTCGTTCAATTCAGTGGATTGAAATTTCAATTTAGGAACCGAGAGCTCAGGAACAAGCCAAGTTGCACTTTTTGGGGTTTGTTCTGCGACCTTGGTAGAAAGTACGGGGTAGAAAACTGCAACCTGTCCCAGGAAATGACTTGAAAAGTGTGACCTGTCAGAGAAATGAGTTTCAGTGTTGTTTTTGGTTGAGATCTGGGTTTTTTATGGTTGAGGGGCATAGGTGCCCCCAAGCATGTTATGTTCATGCAAAATGTAGTTAGAAAATGGGAATATAAACACAATTTTATGATGTGACGGCACCATTTGTTTACATTATGGTTATCTTCTGTTGGAAGAATGGATAGATGAAGTTCGAGAAAGGGAATGGAGTATTACCATTCTCTTTTTGTACCACATATATGAAGCAAATGGACTATATTTCTTGGTTCACATACATGGTGTCACTATCCCAAAGAGTGGATTTGGATATAATGAACTGGTACTCACCTAGAAACACATAGGTTGGTCAACAACAATGTCTAGGGGACAGGGTTGCTGATGTAAGATGAAGGAATGATGAAGTGGATCATCCCTAGAGTGATATGAAGTAATATGGGACTCTAGAAGTTCTTCTAAATGAGGAATAATAATGGTACTAGACTCAACACGTCTAGATGCACTAGGAGGGTTGTGGAGAATTGCTTCTCCTGGACCCTAAAATATGGGTGCCCCCTTACCCAAACATTGGGTGTCAATGTAATGGCCACAAGGTGTATCTAGTTCTAATGTATGGTTTCTACGTAAGGGGGCAAAGATAAGGCCAGGGGTGGTAAATTCTTCCATAATGTCATCATCATGATAGAATATGGGGTGATTGGAAAAAAAAAAACCACCTGACACAGCGAAGCTACCTGACTCATCATCATGAGAAATGAGGTTCACATGCACATCATCACGGAGGGTGACTAAAGAACAAGTAGATGAAGGATCCACTGATGTTGAGCTCAAGGTGATCGCTGAAGGGAGGTCAAGTGAAACATAAGGGGAAGTCCCAAGGGGGTCTTCCACAATGAATCTCATAGATGATGACAGGTAGTGGACAGTGGCCAATGACTCCATCATCTCGACATCAGGAGGGGGAATGTCAATGGGAGAAGATGTGCCCTCTAGTTCTGCTGAAGAAAAATGTGCAAATCAGGGAGAGGTGGACTCGTTGTGCTTGGCCTCGAATTGGAGAACCACTTCCAAAGAGGAGCGGTACTCTTTGAGGTGGGGACAGAGGTAAGTATAGTGGCCATGGAAATCACACAAAGAAGAGGGGTGATTTGCGCAAAAAGTCTTGAGCTTCTTGGCTAAATCAGGTAAAGTAACATGAACTTATGGGATATCAGGCTCATGAAATGCTTCGTTAACCATGGGCTTGAGACGAGGCAATTCAGGACAATTATGGGTGGCATGACCACCAACATCACACAAAGCATAGGAAGGTGTACACTTTGGAGGCTTAGGAGGAGTAGGTATTGTTTGGGAAGCCGTGTCATTAGGTTTTAGTATACGAGCTTTGACCCCATCACCTAAGGCTTTCACAGTAGGAGTAGGTTCCTATTGAGGTGGCTGAGGCACATAAGCAATAGGAGGGGTCATGGCGACTGGTTGGACTGAGGTCAAAGAAGTGTAAGTTTTGGGTTGACTATGTAGGGTATTGGCTGGGGGATCAATGTACCAGACTCAGATCCCCTTGGTCATGTTAGGAAGAGACAAGGTAGCCATAATAGGTACCAAAAATACTCCAGGAGGGGGAGAAATAAATGGTATCTGCCCAGAGGGGTGATGGCCAAGCAGAATATTTCCCAAATTTTAAAGCTAGGGGGAACCATTCCAGGAGGAAAAACTATTATTAGGGACACCAGCTACAGATGAAGCCTTGGGGAGGAGGTCTCGAAGGCTGAGTTGAAGTACTAGGAGCAGGTTGCAAAGGGCGAGCTTGCTAACTAGTCGAACTAGTCCATTTTAGGTCGGACCAAGATGATTACATCATGCAAAACTTCGACGAGCTAGGGTCAGAGATGGGAGGAGGGAGACCAAGGAATGAACCAAGCAAAGAGGAATCCTTAGAGACTACGAGTGAGACACTGGTGGAAGGTTCGATTATTTTTTTGTTGGCCACTGAAGAGATAATGGACTCAGGGGAGGTCTAAGACTTCGGTTCGTAATATGTCAAGTGATAGATGGTGACGATCTTTCTGTTATGAGGAAATCACATCTTACGTTGAACCACAGATGGGACAGTAGACATCGCATAAGTGTAGCTACGACCCAATATAATGTTGCAGTCTAAGGGGGCATCAATGACTTCAATGTCAACACAAACAAACTTTCCCGCAAGAGTAATAGGACAATTGAGGAACATGCCAAGGGGCTGAGAAGAGTGGCCATCCCACACATGGAGAGTGATAGTAGAATGGGCCAACTTGGGTGAACCAATTTGCTTCCAAACAGAAGCGTAAATCACATAGGTGGATGCCCCCTCGTCAATGATACAATGGGAGACGTTGGCATTCCAGATCTTGACAGGTATTTGGAAGGTGACTGATGCAGGAAGTGGAGGATGTTTGGAGCAGTCAACATCGAAGAAAATCAAACGATCATCTAAAAGATCCATAGTGCCCATGGAAATTAGTAGAGATTTTCGTTGTGAAGGGCATGACTGGAGGACTTCCAGAATTGACATGGCAGCAAGGGATTGCGCCAATTTGTCTACTATACTATAGGAGTGGGCAGCTTTAGTAGAAGCAACATTTTGGCATAATGTTCCCTTGGGGATCTTGGTATGAACCTCTGCCTTAAGTTGAGAGATATGTAAAGGACCATTGGGTGTCAAAAGAGGCTCTGTGGGACCTGAAGATGGGGACTCGATGGAAAACATAGCGGGGGGCTTGTTGTACTGATGGGACTAAGTTTGAAGGTTGAGCTCAACGATATTGGGTTGGTCAGGGTTCATCATGAGGATATGGTAATCAGAGGTACCAGATGGAGGAGGTTGAGTTCTCGCCTCACTTTTAGGGGGTTGGGCAGCCCCATATCATTTCTGAGGGAAAGGATTGGTAAACACAACCAGTTTGATATGGGCAGCATTGGGAGGAACCAAAGGGGAGGCTTGTTGTCCTCGGGATGTTGCTTGAGCTTCCCACATCTGACACATCTAAGGTAAAAGAGGACAATCATGGGTATAGTGACTATAGACACTGCAAAAAGAACAAGGCTTATTCGTGCGAATAGGCTTGTCCTGCTTGGGCTGAGTGCCCTGTTGCTGGTTGGCAGTGTTAGGTGTATTCCCTTGGGGATTATTTCCTGGATTACCTGGGGCAGATTATTTTTGGTTTCCTTTCCTCTTATTTTTTGAAGGAGGAGAATTAGTCGCACTCTGTTGTGCATACAGTTGACCCTGAAGGGGATGTGGCTATGGTTGTGGAGGTTGAGAAGGAAAGGGAGGCTGAGGTGCTAATGCTGGAGGAGTTGGAGCACCAGGATGCAGATACGGATAATAAAGAGGTTGGGCAACATTGGGGTAAATAGGTTGGGAAAAATGAGGCATGCCATATCCTGGATACATGCTACCGGGAGGGGGAAAAGTGCTGGAGGAGCTGGACCCTCCCTGAGGGAAGCCACAACCCATGGGAGGATGAGTATATGGATGTGAAAGGGATCCAATGATACCATCGGTAGAATGGGATGCCCCTAGTGTGTTGGCACCATCGGGTGTAGGGCGATCAGGTAAGACGGTATAAACATAACCAGACTATGTGTAGATTAAGTCATATTTTAACGCAATCTGAAGAGCAGCTTCCTCGATCTTCGAAGGTAGGGGCTCGAAATAGGCTCTTTCTTCTCCACCATTCTTGGATAGGATCAAATAGGCGGGTCGCAGATGATTTACAGAAATAGGTCAAGAGTTCAGTATCGATTTCATAATGAAAGGGAAGCTGGAAATAAGATAGAAAATCCCTGGCAAGGGTCACAAAATTAGTATGAGAGGAGGAGGCCTAGTCAACATACCACTTAGAAGATTCTTCAGTAAGCATGCGCTGGAATAACTGAATATGGACAGATTCATTGGTGATGGAGTTAGATGAACACCACATTTGGAAAGAATGAACATGGTTGGTAGGATCCTCTCCAGCAATTCCTTCAAATTTGGGGATGTATAAAGGGATCTTGCTTGGCATTGTAGGCCAACTAGGATCATCATGTATGGGGTCATTGATAAACTAGCTAAAATAGGGAAGGCTTAGGCCTGCCATATAAGGAAGCAAGGGAGAAACCGAAATAGTTCTTGTTGCGACACCACTAGTAACATTCCCAACATTAGGGTCGGGGTTGCTACCAGGGGTAGGTCCTGAACCAGACATAGTGAATTTGAAAGGTGGAGGAGAGCTGAGGATAGAACTAGAAGGGGAACCTGATGAACCAGAATCGGAGTCGAAATGGGGACTTGGCAGAGGACTAACTTTGACCCTATGTAGTGGAGTAAGTCTCCCTAACAGAAAATGAGGATGAAGGCCTTCGAGTCTCCGGCATAAACGTCTTGGGGAAAAAATGATTGAAATAGACACGGATCACAAAAGGAAGAGAGAAAAACAAGGGCAAGGAGGTGTAGTACCAATTTATTACAGTGTTTTAGGAACAAGGGCAGGGAGGTGCAGGATTAATTGATTACAATGTGTAAGTCTTGGCCTGGCGGTGTAAACTAGACGCTCTTCACTTAGGGTGTGCGTGTATGTGATAAGTGTGTTAATTTTAATTAAGCCTAGACATGTGTAGATAAAAAAGAAAAAATATGATTTATAACTGTAAATAAATATGAAAATGAAAGGGAACTAAATATGACAGAAAATAAATAGCTAAAGATGAATCAATTTAAACCCAAGGAGGAGGGCTTCCCAACAACTAGTCTATAAGTGGGTGAAATCTAGTCAAAACACACAAATTGGCCAATGGATCTAAAGTTGGGAGGGATAGGGATCTAAAGGTCAGATCTACTGGAAATAGGTGCAAAAAATAGAAAAAAACCAGAGGGGAAAATGCTGCAAAAAAGGTGGTGAAAGGCTACAACTTGAAGGGAAACGAAGGGGACACTAAAGGAGGACCAAAAAAAACTGAAAAGAGGTGTTTTGGATGGATGAATAACCAATCTGAAATGGATCTAAAAGTATAGTTTCAGATCTCAAAAATGGCTTAACACACTGAAATATTAGAAGACTCCTCCTAAGAAGGTGGAAGCATATTGAAGCCCTAGGGGGCTTGGTTCCTACTTTGACGAGTAAAACAAAGCAAGTACAGGTCCAAAGCGGGTGGAGATGGAGGTTAGACAACCTTGAATAGTAGCCCAGAAAAACTGTTGGGGCCTTTGTTTTGCACAAAATAGTTTTGGAGTTGCAGAGAGCCAGAAGACAGGTGGTGGAATGCAATCAAGGTACGCAAGAACCTGTCACGGCTGCGGAAAGCCAGAAGATAGGTGGCGGGGCATAGAAAGATAATGGTGCAAATAACAGATGTGGGAAATAAGAAACAAATAGTATAACTCTGAGTGATAATGAATAATCAGAAGGCAGTGGAGTGCATGAGAACAGATAAGCGCAAAAGAGGCAAGGACTAATAGTGTTAGTTGGCAGGAACAAATAGGTAGGAAAGAAGTGACTTCGTAGTTAGTTTGTTAGTTACCTGGTCAATCAGAAGGTGAGGTGGATAGTTAGTAGAGCCTCAAGAGAGATCTGTGGAGCCTTTTGTATTGAACTGAACTATAATAGACTCTGTGGAGTATGTGTATGTTGTTTTGATCCAAGTTAATGGAATTGGATTGTTGTTGTGCTGAATATTATGAATTGGTTGATTCTTACTTGATTGTCGTGAATGTATGCCTAGTTTAAATTTTAATTCGATATACTAAACATGTCATGATGAATGATAGCTTAATTCATGGAGTTGAGATATATATACGGCTCATGTATGATCATAAGTTATGATCTATGTTAGTAATATTTCCTCAACATAAAAAATATAGCCTCTAATCTTAGTAAGGTCGTGGCATGCCTCGGGTGATACTCTATGCTCCCTTGAGCAGGGTGAAAATTCCGGTGTTGTCCTAGACTATTGCGAAAACCTTGTTGGCCTCAAGCATGAACTTGGGTCTTGCCCAAAGACCTCCTTTTTCACCAACAAATGGTTTCGTTTCTGGGACCTAAAAATTTATTTAGAAGCTAGATCATGGTATCAATGATCTATGAGGAGGAACTACGAAGCTGGTGGTAAAATCACATAGATCAGTTCATATCGCAAGAAGTGGAGCTTCAGCAGTAGAGGGAAAAGACTATTAAGGATCAAGTCCTGTTTTCTAACTCTGCAAGTGACCTGTATGAAATTTTTTGGGCAAAGTTTCCTAAAGAGCTTACAAATAGTTGTGGAGACTCAAGATCAAGTCACTCCCTGAAGGATTGCGTAGAGTTTTTCGTAGTTGGACTCACACAAATCTAGTAACACCACATTGGCTAGATACAGATCTAACCTGAGCAATAAATTTTTGGGTACAAACTACCTTGGAGGGGTACATTATAGAGTTGCTAGCTGAGTGCTACCAATATTTTACAAAAGCCGAAGACATATGTAAATTTGGGTTGCGGGGAGAACTGTTGAAAGAAATCTCATTGTGGATTAAAGCTCTAATGGTGGACGATGGCCTGATGTCACTCCAAAACCCTGAGATGGAGACCTAAACCTCTAGTACTGGGGGAATGTGTTGAGGGAAATATGCTATGAGTAAAGAAAAGGGGGTAATAGGGATATGGATGTCGGAACCTCCAGTAGGCTGAGAGAGCGAAGAGCATATCAGAGGGCATAGATTGCTGAGAAGTGGCGGTAAAGGGCAATGAGAGAATTTGAGAAGTAGGAGAAGAATATGAAGAACAAGGAAAAGGCATCGTAGATGACAGAGGAAAGAGAAGGTTAGATGGGATCCAAAGGAATGGAAGGGATCGTTAAGGAAGTTTTGCAAGTTTGTAGGAGCCTAGCCCGAAGAGAAAAGGGAGAAAATTCCAATGAGGAGGACATGCGCCTCGAGGAGGATTTTGATGTGGAGCTGCATGTTTCGATGGAGCAACTATTCCAAGAGAGGTCAGCACCCATAACGCAACGTAATCCTATTCCCCAAGTTTCAAGTAGCACTAATCCTAACCTTCCTCTTGTACTCTATCATCCACCTAATAAGTTATTTATTAATTTACGAGAGTTTAGTAATTTGAGTAGTACTAAAACCACAATACAAGTATCTACTAGAAAGAGTGCTGGTAGTGTAATATCTCAGCCGGGAAGTAGAGGTTTTGTTTTAGTACCACCAACACAAGGAAAGATGGTGGGATCATTCACCCGATACCCAAAATTCTCTGGAAAAGGAAACGATGATGTAGAACAGAACTGGTATCTCTGCAAAGCAATTAGAGAGCTTGACAAACACCAGAGTTGGTCAAGTTAGTTGAATTTCAAACCACACTGAGGAAAAGAGCTTTGTGATGGTTCATGAAATGGTCAGAAGCACACCAGAACCCAGCAATAGACGATGTTAAGAAAGAATTTTTCCAAGAGTTCAAGCTACCTCAGACAAATCAGCAAGGATTGTCTGAGCTATGGGAAATCAAATAGCGGGAAGGAGAAACAACCTGGGATTTAATGAGAATATTTAAAGACGCGATTGGAAAGACAAGTTACCTAATAGATCCAAATAACCAGCGGGATTTGTTCATCAAGGAACTCCTACCATTGACAAGGACATCGTTGACATAATAGAAGACTGATACCCTTTAGGATGCTCTCGAGGAAGCCATGAAGATAGAAGCTATGGCAGGATACCCACAGGAGTTCAGAGGAGGGGCACGGTACAAGATCCATCCATACTAGGACTACAACATCAAATAGCTGGTTTTATGGAGAGACTGAAATATATTCAACCAGTATGACCTACAAGGCCCAACGTGTGGTGCACACACTGCTTGATGGAAGGACATGTGGCCACAGAATGTATGAGGTTGTGGGGAGAAAACGTTGGAAATTAGACTGCCGGAACACAAGGGGCCCCACCAGTTGGTGGAGTTGTGAAGATACGTACTGAAGGGCTATACCAACCACAACCCCACTTCTCGGGGTTCCCCAATCAACAGAATCAAACAACAGCAGAATGCGGTGAAATATGCAAAGGTATTGGTCATCCTCCACAACTGTGTCCAATTCTGCAAAAGTCCTAAAATGTTCCAAATAATATCTACTGTGAATTTTGTGCCTCTACAACTCACAATATGGAGCAATGCAGAGCCCTTGATGCATTGGTAGAAATATTAGGCAGGTTGTCTTATAGAGTAAATGAAACTCCAAGGGGGCGAGGAGGAGGAATGAGAAGTAGCAGAACTTGAGGAAGAGGACCAGTAAGGTGTTATAACTATGATCAAGAAGGGCATGTAGTGAGATATTGTCCGCTACCCAATAGAACATGGTGCTCTCAATGAAGAGTCAATGCACATGCTACTAAAGACTGCCCAGAGTTGATTAAGAGATGGGAAGAGAGAGCCAGACAAAGTGCAGCTAACCTGGTTAATGCAGAACCGAGGATAGTAGAGGCTTATCCCATGCAAAGTGTAGCTATAGTCATGTGAGGAGGGAATAAAATAGGAGAGGATTCACGAGACATGGACTCGATAAATCTAATCAAACCTGCATCCCCAAAGAAAGCTTTCAGCCCAGACCGACATAAGCTGTATTTCAAAGAAGCACTAGAAACATTTTCACAGATAGGAAGACATCAGAGTATGGAACTTTGGCAAAAATCCAACGAATAAGGGAAGGGAATCCATACAATTGCACTGATAGAAGAGTGGTTTCGACTATTCCTAAAAATTTTGAACAATGGACAAATGCTGGAACATTTAAAGAAAAATCTAGAAATGGTCATGCAAGGAGAAGGAGGACTTGGAAATTCAGGTAATTCAACTGAAAAATAAATAATAAGAGTAGAAAGAAATAAGAGAAGAACTGGAAAGGAGTTCCGTGTAAACACTGAAGTTACAAGATTCCAAATCAAAGATACAATGCTAGATCTCAGATTAGATGTCAACATTCTACCCTAAAAGACATGGGAAGCACTGGGAAAAATAAAGCTGACATACTCACCAATAGAGCTCAAAATGGAAAATCAATACTGTATTGTACCAATAGGAAGGCTGGAAGAAGTTGGGGTTGATGTCGTGGGAGTAAAGACCTATAGAGACCTTGAAGTAATATACATCATGGGTGACAAAGATCCATATCCTGCCTTGATGGGGATAGATTGGGCCTTTGAAAATTATGCAGTCATTGATTTAAAGAATTAATTAATTATATTAGAAGATGGTGAAGTCAGAGTAGTTCAGCCATTGGACCTATATCAAGGACCCCAATACACAGATACTGTTGAAAATAGAGAAGACACACAACTTCTAGATCAACTCTACCAGATGACGGTAGGAAGGAGAGAATATTAGATTAATCCTATAGCAGGGGGAACTGTAAGCTAGAGAAGCATTCAAAGTTCTGAACTAGGTTCGTGTTGAGGCCTCGAAATTCGCTGCCAAAAAATGGGGGAAACCACCCAGTCCGAACCTTAAAGCAGCTCCTTTTCCGTTTGTTGTAGTGGCTTTGACTGGGGATAGTGGGACCAGTTTCCCAACAAGGAATTATTTTGGGGTGTTTTTTATTATACAACATGCAGATGGAAAATGATTCTAATCTATCACATGCATCTATTTAATAATATCTATTCTACTATATACCCAGGGTGTTTCTTCCTTTATTCATTCTAAAAAGATATCCCTCAACTATTAGTAATGTAGATTATTTAACAATTTAAAGAGATGAAAATTGTGAAAGATAATTATTCTAACAAAATAGTTTGATTACAATAATTATGAAAAAAATATCGCATTCATATGTATGACTTATATCTAATAAGAAATCACAGACAAATATTAGTACAGAATTGCATTTAATATTCATCTATAATGACTTCTCAAATATATAATGCAATAAAGAGATGAATGTCAATATAGAAAGTAAGACTTAATACAAGTGAATAAAAGTACCATATGTACAAAGTTATACTCATGTAAACTGACAGTAGATATCTTCTCCTTTTCAATTTAAATAAATTTAAAGAGTACAGTAGTGCAACATCAATTAAACAGCTTCAAATGTCAAAAGATAACAGACCGTGTTCCATTAATTCATCAAAGCATTCACAAAACTACAAAAGTGCATTCTTTGAGAATTTTTTTGACAAATTTATGAACCCTTATCTAAATGCATGAGAGGGGTTTAAATATTAAACTAACTATGTTTTAAAAATAGATTATTACAAAAAAATAGATAAGGTTTCAAACAACCATCCTCATAAGAGAAACTTTAACTACAATCTAGGAAAATAAAGTAACAATATGACTATGAATTCTGATCTTTCATTTGGATTTGATCCTGAAGTCGACAAATATCTAACATGGGCTTGAGCTTAGGTAGCTGCAAAATCCTTGATCTGACCTGTCCCTTGAATACCACATTTGAGAGTGTTGGTTGTGATCTTTTTTTCGAATCTGTTAAAGACTACAAGGTCTGGTACTGATGATAAGGTTTCATCAAAAAATTCCAATAATTTTCTTGATCAAACTTATTTACTTTTTTAATCATTTCATCCTGTGTTTCTGCCTTTTGTTTCCACTGTGTTTCCTGTTGTTTGACTTCTAAGATCACTTCATACGTGCACTCTTTGATAAGTTCTACTTTCACAAGCTGTTCACACACAAATTCAGTGATTTCCTTTGATAATCTTGATGCTTTCGTTGCTGCTTTCTTTGCCTCCTTTATCTGTGCTTCCCAATATTTGAATAATATTTCCTTGTGAAACTTTTCTACCTGGGGTATATCATCTTCCTTTCCTGAGTATGATGCTTGCCATTGAATGTGTTCATTTATTTTCTTCTCGATCTTCTCACATTCAAGTTTCAGGATCGCTACCTGCTAGATCAATATTTCACTTGAGTCACCATAGGAGGTAGTGATAGAAGCTTGTTGGAAAAATGCTTCTTGTTATTGCTCTAACTTAGCATTCACATCCAATTCTTCCTTTATGAATTCATATAACTGTGGTTGGATTTGTAATATGTTCATCACTACTTCCAGTTGTGCTTGCTTCTCAGTGAGTTGTACTTGATGCTACAAATTAAGACTTTCAAAATCCTTTTGAAATTGGGACATCTTTAATTCTATTTTCTCGTTGGAGTTATATTTTTCTTTCTGTAAAAGCCTCTCTAATTCTTGTATTCTATCTTATTTCTTCTTCAGTACCATTTTAACCTCAGTGGATTTATCAACAGTGGTAGTACCATATGCCCCTGCAAACTGTGGTAGTTTGGTTAAATGTTCAGACGGGTCAGCTAGAGGATCCTTCCATAAAATAACCACTGATTCATTTGTAATATTTGGGACTGTCTCATCAATTCTTCTCCTTTTTCTTCTCTTTACTACAGATTTATGACTTGGGCTATAGAAGACATCCAATTAAGGTATTTCATTCATTTGTAATGCTATATGTTCTGTAGGATAAGCCAGAATGATTTCCCGATCATGAGTTTCAGGAACTTGTTATAGTGGAGTAACAATTTCCACTAACCTCTGAGAATGTTCCAGTGTCTGAAAACTATTAGCTTAATCAGTATTTTGATTTGTTTGAGGAATTTTTATTTCTTTAGAAAACTCATCCCATTCACTATTCAAATTCTTTGTTTGAGATTTTCCTAACTGATCAAGTGTATCTTGACTGTGCTGAAGTTCTTGAGAAGTTGACTTTGTTCCATTGCTTCCTCTTTTCTCCTTCATCTAAATATCTTGGATTACTTGATCAATTATCTTTTCTATTTTTTTCTTTATATTTTCGGATTCATTTTTAGAATGATCCGAATCGTGAGATTCATGCTCTGATTGTCCTGACTCATCTTCAAACATGTCTCTCATTTCATTATCCAAGCTAATACTTGGAGTAGGTCTGTTGACATCTTCAATAGTCAATAAATCCAGAGGAATGTTTTCCAATCTCTTACTTCTATAGGCTTGGAAGGCTTCTATGTCATCTTGATTGACTTGATTGGATGCAAGCTTAAGTACATTTGAAAAATTTTCAATGCCTTGAAATAAATTATCAAATATATCTATCTCTTTCAAAAACGGGTTTAATTTGAGCTCTGTGATGTAGTTTTTAATCACATCATTCGGATCATATGGCCATCTTGGCATTACATCCAAATTCAATAGATTAACCTTTTAAACTTTTTTATAGGTATGACCAATATCAAAAAGTGAAAAAATACCGCGCTATAAAGGGAAATTAGGCCAAATGGCCTTCTTAGAATATTTAAGATGTTTTGAAATACCATTTACAAAAAGCTGGTAGGCTATCTCTCATGCAAGTAATTTTTTAGGAACATAATATGGCAAGACATGAGGAGAATCATAACTCCCAAATACTACGATATATGTGAAACTTTCCTCTGCAAACCATCTAGCAACAAAGTAGAATCTTTGTACTGGTTTGTAAATTTTTTTAGATGTTCTATGCTTGATGCAACTTTACTTTTTCTTTAATATCAGACATCAATCACATAAAAAATAAATTAAAATGATGATAGAACATACCAGTGGATCAACAGAAGACAAGCCAGAAATATATAAGTGTGTTGGTGCATTATGATAGTCAACAGGATGCTTCAACCAGCAAAGTCTCAATATGGTCAGCCAGCCAGTAGTGTCACACAACCCTCTAGGATATCCAAATGGTCAACTCAAAATTCAACCCAAAACTCAACGCTGTCAGTCAACGGTCAACGCAAATAGCAGCAGCAGCTAGGTCTGTACTGAAAATTCAAAGTCAACGTCTTGCCTCAGGAATAGTGCCAGAAAATGAGGATTAGGAAAATCGAACTTTTGGGAGAGTTTCGGGTCCTTTTGACCTTTCGTTGACCAAAGTCAATGCTGGTCAAAGTTTGTTGCAGAAACCCTAGACCAAAATAAAAAATGTGTTGCTGCTGGAATTTTCCCATGTGTGGAGAGAAGAGCCACCAAGGTCATCGAACCAATCAGATGAGGAGAGAGAAATGTGTGATGGTGAGATGAGTGAAAATGTCCTCAAACGTTTACGAATATATATCCATCAGTGAGGGTATGTAACACAACTGCTGGGGCACAAAACCTTAAGGCCGACCTACACATATTTTGAATAAATTCAAAATAAATGTTCTTCTCATCGGATCAAGATGATCTTTAGATCGATCTTGCACATAAAAATATTGGTATCTTCATCTGAGCATCACACCATGGATTTTGGACCTAGTTGTCCAAAATTAACACTCCCTCTCAACTAGGGAGAACTCCATCCACCTGTGCAATCCAAACATCATGCGTCATCCCACCGTAACTTGCTCTGTTGGCTTATTTATTTCAGAACAGAAGTAAGTCAGTCACAAAGAAATAATTCTCGGCTGACAGATTCAGTCCAGAGGTGCGAAACCTCTATAGGACTCACAAAGAGTCTCATACCAACCCGAAGTTTGTTTACCTGACCTGAATTCAGTTGGAGGTATGAAACCTCAGTATACTTGATCCTAGATCAAGTGGTTGGACCATGCCATCCTAGATAGAGAGTACACAAATCTATGATGTGCCCATCAGTATTTTCTACTAGTCTCTAACTTTTCCCACCTCATTAGCTAAATGAGAGGTACTTCCCGTGAGCCATGAAATCAATGGGTAGGATGCATATGGGGCACAGATAATGAGAGGTGAACCAACTCAATCATCAAAATAGTGGGGTAGAAGCACACCAACAAGGTTTGGCAAGCCTAGCCCTGTGGTTGCTTATAGCTCCGAGAAGCTATCCCTAAAGCCCCCAGAGTTCCCAGATCTCATCGTCCAATAGGACCCTTAGCATAGGGTCATTCCATGATACCAAGACTCTCACAGAAGGTTAGGAACTTGACCTTCTCTAGGGGCTTTGTGAGAATATCCGTGACCTGCTCATCAATTCCTATATGATTGAGCCTTACGAGGCCTCATTGTACCATATCCCGAATAAAGTGGTACCTGATATCAATATGCTTGGATCGATCATGGAACATGGGATTCTCAGACAACTGAATCCCACTCTAGTTATCACAGAGTATCATGGTGGTATCTAGCACATGCCCGAACATCTCACTGAAGAGATTTCGCAACCAAACTACTTCACAACAGGCCATACTCACTGCAATGTATTCGGCCTCCATGGTGCTCAAAGCTACCAACTTCTGCCTCCTCATTCATGATATCGAATAAGATCCAAGTGTGAAGCAGCATATCGATGTGCTTTTACGATCCACCACACTTCCAGCCCAATTAGAATCAGTATATTTAAGGAGTGTCACGCTCTCGACAGTGTATCTCAGCCCATGGTTTATCTAACCCCAAAGATATCTCAACAGATTCTTGGCACCAACCCAGTGAGTGTGATGAGGCTCAACCATATGTTGACTCAAAGTGTTCACTATAAAAGCATACGTTAGATAGGTGTTCACTAAGAACATTAGGGCCCCTATGAGTTGATGATACTCAGTAGGATTTTCTAACACGGACCCAGTAGCACTGCCACTCAACTTCTTAAAGTTGAGCTCCATCAGTGTCGACACAGACCTACAGTCCACCATACCAAATCTTTCCAGAAGCTTCACAATGTATTTTCCTTGAGAAAGGGAAATCTCGCCAGGTCTCTTCCAAACCTCCAGGCCTAGGAAGTAATGCATCAGTCCTAGGTCCTTCATCTCAAACTCATCAGCGAGCTCCCTCTTGCACTGATGAATGAGAGGGTCAGCACTTGTCAGGAAGAGGTCGTCCACATACATCACCAGAATTAGAGGCTTCTCTCTATCAACCTTGAAGTAAAGGTTCTAATCAGCATTACTACGGGTGAAGCCCAGCTTCATCAGGTAGTTATCTATCCTCTTGTACCAAGCTCTGGGTGCTTGCTTCAACTCATAGAGGGATTTCTTTAACCTGCAAACATGGGTGTCTTGATCCTGGACTTCGAACCCCAGAGGTTGCTCCACATACACCTCTTCCCTTATCGCACCATGCAGAAATGCAGTCTTCACGTCCATCTTATGAATACTCCATCCTTGCTTAGTAGCAAGGGTTATGATATATCAGATGGTGGTATATAGGGCCACAGGTAAAAATATGTCATCCTAGTCTATGCCTTCCTTTTGAGTGAAGCCACAGGCAACGAATCTTGCCTTGAAATTTTCAACACTTTCATCAGATCCATGCTTGATCTTGTGGAGCCATTTCGAGGTGATAATTGCTTTGTCCTCTGGTCTTGGAACCACATCCCCAACATCATTCTTCAATATGGACTCATACTCTTCATGCATTACATCCTTCCAGACTTGATGCTTTACGGCTTCCTCAAAATATCCAAGCTCAGATTGTAGAAATTTATTAATACTGATGTATTACCGAATTCTCCTGATCTAACAATATTTATCTTCTTGCTAAATACAAAATCCTTCCACTATTAAACTTGTGGAAATTTAAAACTCAATTGCAAACACATGTGAATAAATTCAATCGCACATAACACATTTGTTTAACGGGAAAGATTAAAGCTAAAAACCCCAACTATCATATATTATGTATATCAATGGAATCATGTAATAATCTCATACAAATCTTAGTACATCAAGCTCTCAGTACAATGTAGATTCATTACACACTGTCATGCAGAAATTTGCATCTCTATGCACCAATTTATTGCCTCCTAACAGCCTGCCTCCACTGCACAATCCCTGCTAAAGAAGACCCCTAAATGAATTCGAATTGGCCTTGCCTTGACTTTGCAATCCTCATTGGAAACTCCAATGGTGTCATATGCATTGAATGCATCACTATAGTCACAATAGATAGTCCATCTCACCCTTTCACCTATCTCTCCACTGGGTCTCCACTGGAACTGACATGCACTATAGTTAACTGTTGTATCTGTTCAGTTGTTAGTGAGTTATTAGTTGTGAATTAATTAACTAATTAATTCACTCAACTCTCACTAGTGTATCTTTCAGTTAGACTAGATACAACTAGCTCAATTGAGTTTAACTCCATTAACTGAGTTAAACTAAATAACAACTCTTGTAACTACTCTTCCAACTTTGTCATAAATTTTCCACTTCTATTCTAACTAAGTCCTCCATGCATAAGCCACCATAAACCCTAGGAATTGCGTAATTCCTTCAGCCCACTAATTTTCCAAATCTGTTCACTGAAATAAAGTGCTCCAAGAGAATAAGTTGATGTTTATTATCAGATTATTATTAAGAGCTAATAATAATAGACATGCACCTAATTTTAGATTGACGATCTATAAATGAACTTCGCCCTATATTCTAAAAATAGAATTTCATCTATTTTTCACATTTGACCAACCATCTACAAATAGCATCCTGCAACTTATAGAATATGCTCACCATGTGTAAAAATAAACATACACCTAAAAATAGCCTTGGGGCCCCACTTATTGAAGGTGCTTACTTTTCATTAGTGGTTCATAATCTTGTTGAATCTCAACATTCCCTCTCAACAAGATATGGATTATCCTTCACCCCAATCCTACCTCTATGGTATTTAAATTTTCTCCTATTGAGCGCCTTCATCAGAATATCTGCATCCTGATCTTCCATAAGGAATGTACTGAAGCAACATGATCTTCCACTGCAACAATATCTGATATGATGATATTGGATATCAATATGTTTAGATCTATCATGAAACATAGTATTAATCAAGAGTTTAATGCAATTATGATTATCACAATGTATCATTGTAGGATCTAAATGTGAACTAAACAAACTGACTAGGATGTTCCTCATCTAGATAGCCTCACATGCAGCTTGACTTGCTGCCATGTATTCTGCTTCCACTGAAATGAGTGCCATAGATCTTTGTTTCCTGCTGTACCAAGAAATTGCTATATATCTGATACTGAAAACCCCTCCTGATGTGCTCTTTCTATCCATTGGGCTGCCTGCCCAATCTGCATCCGTGAAGCCATGCAACTTCACCTCATCCGTCTGTCTGTACCATAGGCCATACTTAGATGTGCCCCTAAGACACCTCAGGACATGCTTACCCGCCTTCCAAAATAGCTTGGTAGGCTTAACCATCACTTGTGAAAGTTGGTTCACCACATAGCATATTTCTGGTCTTGTATTAGCTAAATACATGAATGAACCCACCAACTGTTGATAAACAATGGCATCCACTACCTCTGCTGATGTAGCATCCTCTTTCCTCCAATTTCCTGGAAGAGGAGTATCCATGGGCTTGCAGTCCTACATGTGAAACTTCTCAAGTATCTTCCGATCATACTTTCCTTGAGACACAAACAGGTCACCTTCTCGCTACCATATTTCCAATCCAAGGAAATAATGAAGGAAGCCCAAATCCTTCATCTCAAACTCCTTTGCAAGATCTGCCTTGCATGAGTGTATCAACTACTCATAACCCGTTAGTATTAAATCATCAACATAAATAAAAATGATTAAAATCTTACCCTCCACCACAATTTGGTACAGGTTTTCATCCACCTCACTCTTGTTGAAGCCAAGTCCAGTGAAATCGCTATCGATCTATGTGTACCAAGCACGAGGTGCTTGCTTCAGCCCATACAGCACTGCTTTGAGTTTGCACACATGTGACTCGCTCTTGAAGATCTCAAATCCTTCAGGCTGTTCAATGTACACCTCTTCCTCAATGATCCCATTAAGGAACACATTCTTCACATCCATATGATGAATGTACCAACCCATTTGCGCTGAGAGAGCAAGGATGGTCCTTATGGAATAATACCATGTGACAGGTGCAAAGGTTTCTTCATAATAAATCCTTCGATTTGTGAGAAGCCCCGGGCAACAAATCTTGCCTTATACTTCTCGACGCTCCCATCAGCAGCTTGCTTTACCTTGTAGATCCATTTCAAATGTACCACTGATTTACCCACCGGCCTTGGAACAATATCCCAAGCACTGTTTCTGATAATGGAGTCATACTCCTCCACCATGGAATCTACCCATGTGGGCTTCTGCACTGCTTCTTCAAAAGAAGATGGCTCTGTCACAACACACTTGATCATAAGAGCCATGTATCTAGTAAATCGGTCAGGTGATTGTCTCTATCTGCATTGTGATGTAGGGACTCCTACATTCTATGCCACATCAAGCTTCAGTCTCTAAGCTTCTATGGTACACTTTATACTAGTTATGATGTTTGTCTCTGCGTGAGTGGAATCCTCCACTCCATGAACTTCCTCCTGTGGCTGGTCTACATCTAAAGGCTCATATTTCAAAACTGGCAGTTCCTCCACTACATGTAAGTCTAGCTCCCTCTCAAGCATAGCTTGTGCAGCACCCATGATCATTTTGTTCTTCCTCTCTGCAACCCCATTTTGCTGTGGGTTATGAGGCTATGAGTTCTCTTAGAATTCCTTCTTTTATACAGAAGTCTTTGAATTCGTTTGAGATATATTCACCACCATTATCACTCCGTAGAGCCTTCACTTGCTTCCCCGAATCCTTCTCCACCAATGCTTTAAACTCACAAAAATTTGAGAATGTTTCGCTCTTCTTCTACATGAAGAATATCCAGCATGTACAAGAGTAGTCATCAAAAAATTTAACATAATACCCATGTTTTTCTATTGAAGCAACCAAGAAAGTTCCACACACGTTTGTGTGAATTCTCTCCAGGATCACCGAAGCACGGTTCTCCTTCTCATGAAAGGTGGTCTTCACAAACTTACCCATAGTACATCCTTTGCACTGATTTGACTGCGCAAGAGTACCCTTGGGAAGTCTAGTAGAAATCTGCTGCAAAATCTTCAAGGCGCCATGGTGAAGATGGCCCAATCTCTTGTGCCATAATTCACCCTCATCCCGACTCACTACTTCTTTTGGTTTTCCCATCATTGCAGCGCAGCCATCTACCTCCAGCTTGTAGATATTCTTAACTTGAATCCCTATCCTCTTGGTTTGACCTGTTTTTTTATGTCGCAGGAAGGCTTTTCCCTCATTGAAAACAACATCATAACCTCTGTCTTCCAACATTGTGACCGAGACCAGGTTCTTCTTCAGACCTGGAACATGCATAACATCTTTCAACAGAAATGGTTTACCTAACTCCCTCTCAAAGGTAATGGTCCCAATGTTGGTCACACTGTATCTACCATCGTTGCCCATCTCTATATGCATTTGGAGATCCTTCTCCTCCAAGTCACTAAACAACTCCTTGTCTCTCGTCATATGGAAAGACGCACCACTATCAAGATACCACACGGATCCCATTGTGCTTGAAACCAAGCATGAAATCAAAGAGAAATCAAGTTCAAATTGTGAGGCTAAGGCCTCTCCAGCTGTAGCTCCAGTAGCCTTCTTGTTCTTCTTTTTCTGTGGGCTGTTAGTGGTGAGATGCCCATGTTCGTGAGTGAAAATACTTCACTTTGGACAAATCCAACTTCTTGCCTTTAGCTTTGGATTTTGGATGGGATTTCTTCCCCTCCCCTTTCCTTGCTTTGGCAGCCAAAGCGCAATTCTCTTCATCATCATTCTTTGATGAAGAGCCATCCCTGGTAATTTGCCTTATCTCCTCTTGCACAAGATCCGACCAAAGTTGCTCCCAACCCGGTAGTTTCTCCCATCCATTGATAGAGAATTCATAGCTATGCCAACTCTTCGGAAGCCTAAGGAGATCCAATTTCACCAAGTCATCATCATCAACAGTAATCCCCACACTTCCCAGTTCAACCCTACATTGGACAAACTTCATGAGATATTTTGGAATACTGTCGCCCTTCTCCATTTTTTATTTTTTTGAGCTTATCTTTCAGCACCAACTTCCTCTGGTCGCTGCTGCTTTGGAAAATATCTGTCAAAGCCTTCCACATTGAAAATGGAGTGGCTTTCCCATGAAGGCTTGACACAATATGGTCCTTCACACCTTCCAACAGAATTCTTCTTGTCTTTGCTACCTTCTTTTGCCATGCGTCAAGTCCTGCAGCATCGCTAGAAGAAGGCTTAGGAACATTGCTATTGATGAACTCCTTCAATCCATTACACAATGTCATGCAGAAATTTGTATCTCTATGCACCAATTTCTTGCCTCCTGACAACATGCCTCCACTATGCAATCCCTGCTGAATAAGACCCCTAAATGAATTTGAATTGGCCTTGCCTTGACTGCACAATCCTTATTGGAAACTCCAATGTGTGTCAGATGCATTGAATGCATCACTATAGTCACAACGGATGGTCCATCTCACCCTTTCACCTATCTCTCCACTGGGTCTCCACTGAAAATGACATGCATTGTAGTTAACTGTTGTATCTATTCAGTTGTTAGTGAGTTATTAGTTGTGAATTAATTAACTAATTAATTCACTTAACTCTCACTAGTGTATCTTTCAGTTAGACTAGATACAACTAGCTCAACTAATTTTAATTCCATTTACTAAGTTAAACTAAATAACAACTCCTGTAACTACTCTTCCAACTCTGTCATAACTTTTCCACTTCAGTTCTAATTGGGTCCTCCATGCATGAGCCACCATAAACCCTAGGAATCGCATAATTCCTTTAGCCCATTGATTTTCCAAATCTGTTCACTGAAATAAACTTCTCTAAGAGAATAATTTGATGTTTATTGTCGGATTATTATTAAGAGCTAATAATAATCGACATGCACCTAATTTTAGATTGACGATCTATAAATAAACTTCGCCCTATATTCTAAAAATAGAATTTCATCTATTTTTCACATTTGACCGACCATCTACAAATAACATCCTACAACTTATAGAATATGCTCACCATGTCTAAAAATAGACATACACCTAAAAATAGCCTGCGAGCCCCACTCAGTGAAGGTGATTAATTTTCACTAAGCTCATCATCTTGTTGAATCTCAACACAGATTGTACAATAGTTCTCATGGCTACTAGATACCCTTGGTATCTATTCGGCTTCTTTCTTTCATGGAATGTCCCCCTTGGGGCCATATGTCCCTTTGCATCCTCGAGAGTGTCCCTGAGCCATGATGGTCTCTTTCACATAGAAGGAGGTGGATCAATCGAGTCCATTAGTCCTTCAGCATCGAGCATCATCTCATCCTTTGATTCTTCTTGATTTCCAGGCCTTTCTTCATGATCTTCCTCAGATCTCAGAATATTGACTGCTTCCATTAGGGAAGCATCTTCATCAAAGGTGACATCATGGCATATCTAAACTTCCCTTTGACAAGGCACAAAGAATCTATAGGCCTTCAAAGTTTTGCTCTAGCCCAAAAACATTCCCTTCTTCCCAAAAGCATCCAACTTGCTCCTCTTCTCTTTCGACACATGAAAATAAACAAAACATCAAAAAAATCTAACATGTGAGATGTCAGGTTTCTTACTAGTGAAAACCTCTTTGGGAGTTTTGGAGTCCAGAGTGGAATGCGAGCATCGGTTTTGTATGTACACAACAATGTTCACAACTTCTCCCCACATAAACTTCGGTAGAACCTACTCACATAGCATGGCACGAGAATCTTCCACAATGGTTCTATTCTTTCATTCAGCAATGCCATTCTGCTCAGGAGTATAGACAATTGTGGTCACCCTCTTGATGCCAGCTTCTCTGCAAAAGTTCTTGAATTTGTTCGTCTCATATTCAGTGCCATTTTTGGTCCTCAATATCTTGATCTTCTTCTCTGTTAGATTCTCCACCAAGGCTTTGAAGGTACAAAACCACATGAAAGCCTCATCCTTCTTCTTCAAGAAGTATATCTAGGCTTTACGAGAGAAGTCATCTATGAATTTCATATAATAAGAACATCCTCCGAAGGATGTCATGGGTAGCATCCCAAACAAATTAGAATGTATCAATTGTAAGACATTAGATGTCTTTGTGACACTTGAGCGGAAAGGTCCCCTTGTGTGCTTTTCTTCGGCACAACCCTAACATACACCTTCATGATTATTTGAAAACTTGGGCATCCCTGTCACCACCTTCCTTGCTTTGGGAAGGGCCTTGTAGTGAATGTGTCTAAACCTTTGGTACCATAGTTCTATCTGTCGAATAGTATCTCACGTCATTGCTCCTAGTGGACCTCCTCCAACCTAGTAGAGTGTATCAACTCTAAACCCATTCATGATAGCTTCCTTGAAGCTCTTCTTCCAGATGCGCACCTTCCCATCAATGAATACCAAATTGAAACCTTTTTATTCCATGGCCGATATATACACAAGGTTCTTCTTCAAATGAGGTACATAGAGTACATCCTACAAGCGGAGGACTTGACCTTGAGACAAGTGGAGGGTCACAGTCCCTGTCATTTTCATGGGATATGTGGCATTATCTCCAAGGATAATTTCCAGATTAGTATCCTTCTCAACCATATCAGAAAGCTCTTCCTTGAACCAAGTGATGTGCCTTGAGGCACCACTATCTATCAACCAGACATCCATAGTGTCGGGTGGAGATGCAACAGAGAGGGTAGATACAAGAATGAATTCATTTCTTTTATCAAAAACATTTGATTCCTCATACCTGGAGTTTCTCGACCTTTTTAAAGGTTGACCATTTCCACTGGAGGGGGCCTTCCTCTTCCCCTTGAACCTATTGTTCCTTTGATTTCCATTCCTCTGGTTGTGGTTTTTTTCATTGTCATCAAGAGAATCCTTCTTCAAAGTGCATTCTCTAGCATAGCGACCTAGCCTATGACAAGTGTAACACTTTCCCTTCTTTCCTTGGGCCACTACTCTTCCTTTGTTCTTTGTACCACCAAAGTTATTCTTTCTAGAATGAGTAGCGTAGATGGCATTTCCTTCATTTTCATACTCCTTCATTCTTGTCTCTTCTTGTACGCATCTTGAAAGTACTTGGTCAAAGTCATGTATCACACTGTTATTGAGAATGGTAGTGTTGAACACATGCCATTCGGATGAGAGCCCTCCAAGTGTGGTGAGAACCATCTCTCGATCAGCCATTGTCTCCCTTATAGCCAACATATTGTTCCTGATCTTGGTTAGCTTCAGAAAGTATGATTGAAAAAACTCATCCCCGCCTTTCATCAGATTCTTCAATTAATTTTTGAAGAATAGGACTTGATTCCAATTGTTGGCCTTGAACATGTGGACCAACTTATCATACATCTCTTTGGATGTGCCCAACTCAGATATGTAGGCAACCAGACTCTTGTGAATTGAGTCCCTAATCATCAACATTGCTTTGATCTCCCCTTTCTTATACGTTTTTTTGGCAGCAGCAGTTGCAGTGGATGGAGGCTCTTGGATTTTACCTTGCACATAGTCCATGACATCTTGGTCTTCCAAGTTAAGATCCAATGTCATCTTCCAAGAATGGAAGTCATCCTTCCCAGTCAATTTTTCATCAACCTTAAAGCCATTGTAGCTTGAGGAACCCATCCTCTTCTTCGGTGATTGCTACATATTAGTGCTTTTTCTTCACCTCAGCTCTGATACCATGTAAATTTTTGTAGATGTTCTATTCTTGATGCAACTTTACTTTTTCTTCAATATCAAAAAACAATCACATAAACAATAAAGTAAAATGATGATATAACATACCAATAGATCGATAGAAGACAAGCCAAAAATATATAAGTGTGTTGATGCGTTACGGTGGTCAATGGGATGCTTCAACCAACAAAGTCTCAATATGGTCAGCCAACCAGCAATGTCACACAACCCTCTAGGACAGCCAAATGGCCAACTCAAAATTCAACCCAAAAGTGAACGCTGTCAGTCAATGGTCAACACAAACAGCAGCAACAGATAGGTCAATGCTAAAAAGTCAAAGTTAACGTCTTGCCTTGGGAATAGTGCCAAAAAATGTGGATTAGGATAATCAAAATTTTGGGATATTTTCAGGTCCTTTTGACATTACATTGACCAAATTCAACACTTTTCAACGTTTGCTACAAAAACCCTAGACTGAAATTAGAAATGTGCTGCTACTGGAATTTTCCCACGTGTGGAGAGAAGAGCCACCAAGGTCATCGAACCAATTAGATGAGGAGAGATAAATGTGTGAGGATGAGATGAGTGAAAATTTCCTCCAACATTGACCAATATATATCCATCAATGAGGGTGTGTGACACAACTTTTGGGGCACAAAACCTTAAGGCCAACCTACACATATTTTGAATAAATTCAAATTAAATGTTATGCTCATCAGATCAAGATGATCTTTAGATCGATCTTGCACCTCTCTGAAACACGAATCCAATAAATATATATCTTCATCTGAGCATCACAACATGGATTTTGGAACTAGTTGTCCAAAATTAACATGGCTTGTTTGGAAACCCTAGGGGATTTCTCATTGAATATAATCTGGTGCATAAACAACATGACTCTATGGCAATTTTTGTAAAACTTCAAATGGTAGTCATATTCCTAGAGGGATCTATGGTAAATGTGAATTGGAGTAGGGTCTTGGGTCATTCATTTCCATCCCATGGTAGGAAAACTAGAAGAAAAGAAAATTGCGTCCATGACATAGGAACTCATATAAAAGGGGGGTATTTCTCTAGATGAAACACTTATTTTATTCCTATACTCCATGATGTGTTTGGCTAAATTATCATATAAGATATTTTCCCAATTCAGAATTAAGGAATTGACGATTGCGTCAATCAATGGGACCCAATCTATAGAAAACCTAATGGTGTCTAGTTTTTCATATAATCTAGAATCATACCGACATCATAACAATAAGGGGAAGGAATTTATGATATTGGGTATGTACCAAGTTTATCTCATTTAATCTTTCCCTGGTATTCCTTCCATTCCTTTATGGCTTTCATCAGTTCTATATGTTTTGTTCTAAATATTTGAAGAAAAGCTTTGTCATAGTTCTGCTATGGGACAGGTGAGTGGTACGTTATCCTTAAATCTTCTGCCCTGAATGACCCAATATTCTCGCTTTTGAATCTTTGAATGTTCTGTCTTCTATGTTCAAGTGGTTAATTACCCACTTAACCATATTTTTATAAGGGAGAATCTTTGGCCTTGTTGCTACCTTATGGATGAATGAGCATGCAACGTCGAAGTAGGTCGGGTCTGAAGGAACAAACATGCCTGCTGAAGCAACTTTGACTATTACCCCTGGCTTTTCATCCTCAAAAAGCTTATACATTGCCTCCCATGAAGAAATTCCACAATCCTTATTGAAAGTGGTGTATGAGAATACGGGAGAAATATCTGCGTCTTCGGCAGATAGTGCTTGGGCAATTTATTTGCCTTTCTTGCTCATTTCTATTTCCCTCGCTCCATTAAGTGGTTTACTGATTTCAAGCAAACAGAGAAAACATTAAAAATATAGAGAACATAGAGGCGGATAGAATTAAAACAAATCTGGCATTCAATCACTTCAACACATGCTCGAAGGAGATATGAATCTATCAAAACCTTACTTCTATTAAATGTAGTTAATCACTGATAATATTTTTAAATCAAATCTCTTACACCTTCACATGAAATGTCTATCGATCAATCTAAGATGTTGGATCTTGTATTCGGTTTGATATGACATGAATCATTTCAAATGCTCACTACAAGAAAAAAGGAAATTGGTGAGGGTCATGCTTGCGATGGAACTTTAAGGTCTGTCACCAATGTCACATATGGTGACAGTCCTTAAAAAAGTGTCACTGTAAGTGTATAAAGTGATGGTCCTTTAAGGTTCGTCACCAAAGCCATTTTCAATGACACTTTTGGTGAGGGTCGTTAAAGTCCCATCACTAATTCTCTCTTTGGTGACACTTCTAGTAATTAACTTTTAATGACCCTCACCAATGCTCTTTTTGTTACTTTTGGTGACAGTCAAAAAATTTTCATCACCATTGATCATTCCAATGAGTTTTTGATGATGCTATATACCTGTTAATATTTTTTTTCAAAAGATAACGATTTAAGGCCATTATTGTGGAGTATTTTTTATGATATTTCCAAGGCCATAGTGGTTATAATCAGTCAATTTTTTAAGAAGTAATTAATGTGTATCATTTCCCTCAAGTAATCACTAGTCGAATAGAGTTTTCCTACGAGTCAACACATGATTCATATCTATTAAGTTTATTATCTATCAAAATCCCTTTAGATAAAGTTCCACTAGTGTGTATTGGAAATATATTATTTAATACATAATCAAGCTCTAAAAATTCTATTAATGAGAAATACCTAACAATCCTCAACAATTTGGGCACACCTTAAATTAATTCTTTGTCACACACTAACATTTCTTATCACCTCGCATGTCTTGGAACATATTTGTACCTAGAACATCTTGTCATGACATTGACGCCCAAGCACATGGTGGCATGCGCTAGCACAACATGGAACTCTCCTAGAATGTGTTAGCATGCATGTAGTCCCTAGCATGCCCTATAACACCTTGGTTGAATGCATTGCCTACATTAGCACTTGCCACACAATGCCAGTTGGCATGTATTCAGACCTATTATTAGTGTGACTAGCATGCCCCTTTTGAAAAAGATAAAGTCCTGACTTATTAGCCCTCTAAAGTGTTCATTTCCTTACATTTTATCTTGGTTCTTCCTTTCGTTGCCTTGACACTTCTTGACACATATTGACATACCCTGGCACCCTGCACATCCTTAGCACTTGGCATGTATTGGCATATCTTGGCACTATTTGGAACATATAATTAGCACACCTTGGAACTCCCTAGCACACTTTGTCACTTCTTTACATGCCTTTATATTCCCTAGCATGCCTTACCAATGCTTAGCATAACTTGTCACTCCCTCCTTGGCATGATAGCTAGCAATCATTAACACTAGTCCCTGGCACACGTTCCTCATATTCATTAAATTCCATGAATTTCTACCTAGTACTCCCTTAATGTTTTGTCCTATTACTCCTTAACACTCGTAAACATGCATTAGCACTCTCTAGCACACCTTAGCATTCTTCAACATGCCATTCCACTTCATAGCATGCATAATAGTCCCTGACACATATTGGCGCTTGGCACGTGTTGGTGCTTGGAAAGTGGTAGCATGTATGGGACACGTTGAGATGCCTTGGTATGATTTTGCATGGTTTAATATTAAATTTATTTTAGATCAATTTTTGGAAAGTAGATGAGAAGCAACAAAGGGAGACTTAGCACTTAGAATGCACTAATAATTCTCACTTGACACCTATTGGCGCCTAGTTCTGGTGTGCCTAGCATGTCCTCTTGGAAAAGGTAAATTGATGAATAATTAACCCTCTTATGTGTTCATTTACTTGTAGTTTAACTTGTTTCTCCCTTTTGTTGCCTTGACAGTCCCTGGCACGCATTGACACACCCTTTCACATCTTGGCATGCCTTATCACTTGGCACATATTATCATGTTTGACATGCCTTCACACTATTTGGCACATATTAGCATTCCCTAGAAAGCCTTGGCACGCATGTCGTCACAACTAGACTTTACAATTTTTCACGACTTGGGAACTCAATCAAGTCCTTAGCTAATGTAGTTCATGTGAAAACATTGGCCTGCTTCAACCCCAACAACTTGACCAATTGCACCTACTACAAGTATATTGTACCTTGTTCACCTAAGAACTTCCTATAACTCATATTATGCCACTTATGTCCAATCTCAACTTGTCCGACTTAACTATTTACCAAGACAAGGATCACATGGTCTAGCCATGGCCATAAAACAACTAAGCAACATAGCTTACACGGGAAATATTTCACATGTATGTTCAGTTCATATAAACAATAGAACATTAACTAAGAGTTTGCAAGAACCACAAGAGTCACAAGGCACACAAGATATAAGCTGACACAAGCTGTGTGCCCCAAAACTTATACACAATAATGTACAATATGCAATTATCTAGAATAGTTTAAAACATGAGCATGTAGCCAAAGTGTGCCACATCTCATATAAAAAAAATAACTAAAGGAAAAACAATGTTGTGCCTAGCACAAAGTGATCTACCTTTGTCTAAAACTGCTATGTCGAGCCCCTTATAACAACCGTAGGCTTGCCTCCTGTAAATCCTTTTCTAAACTTCTCCTAACACACTTCATCCTTAGCACATTTGAATTCGCTAACACTCCCTTGCACACACTCTTATTTGTTACTTTCCATGCATTTTGACGTATTTGTCCCTTGATATGCCCAAACACTCCCTAACACTCTAGTTCAACATGCATTTACATTGTCCGACATGTGTTAGTATGCCTTTTCATTCCTTTGCACGCCCTAAACCTCCCTAGCTATCATGCCCTCACAACTACCCTTACTTAATTTTCGACTTGGGAACCCAACCAAGCCCTCGCTTGACTACAAGAGCTTGACCAAGTTATAGTTACTACAACTAGACTATATTTTTGAATTGTGTAGCTTGGGAGGTACTCCACAAGCCTAGTGAGATGGCTTTGTATGAGTTTGGTCACAAAAGGCTTTATCAGAATAGAAGAAAAGAAAAGGGATTTTGGACCGAATACGAGATTTAAAATCTAAAAGAAAATTAAAAAGTAAAATTAATATTTCCTAAGGTCTAAGTGGATAAAACCCGTAAGTTCTAGAGGGTTCCTAAGAGGTTTAGGAAAAACTATTTAAGGAGTCCTTATGATGAAGGAAATAACATCAAGTGAGAAGGAGCTCATTTGATAAGGGGGTGAAGAGACATGTAGTCCTAAAGAGGTCATGATCATTATCATGTATAGCATTCATTATGATGCCTCAATATGCTTTGGCATGGTTTAATATTAAAGTTATTTGAGATTGGTTATTGGAAAGTAGAAGATAAGTAACAAAGGATGATTTGGCACTTAGAATGCACTAACACTCGGCACTTGACACTCATTTCCACCTAGTGTTGGTATGCATAGCATGCCCCTCTTGGAAAATTTAGATTGATGACTTATTAACCCTATGATGTGTTCATTTCCTTGTATTTTAACTTGTTTCTCCTTTTTGTTTCCTTGATAGTCCCTGGCATGTATTTTCACACCATTGCAGATATTGGCATGCCTTAGCACTTGACACATATTAGCATATTTTACATGCCTTCGAACTATCTGGCACATGTTAGCATTCCATAGCATGCCTTAGCACTCATGCCCTCACAAATATCCTTACATTTTTTCATGACTTGGGAACCCAATCAAGTCCTTAGCTACTCCAGTTCATGTGACATTGGTCTGCTTCAATCGTAACAACTTGATCAATTACACCTACTACAAGTAGATTGTGCCTTGTTCACCTAAAAACTTCCTATACCTCATCTTAGGCTAGTCATGTCCAAGCTGAAATTTTCCCACTTAAGAAATTACCAAGACAAGGATCACATATAGCCATGGCCATAAAACGACTAAGAAACATAGCTTACATAGGCAATATTTCACATGTATGTCTAGTTCATATAAATAGTAGAGCATTAACTGATAGTTTGCAAGAACCACAGGATACACAAGACATACAAGATATAGGTCGGCACAAGTCGAGTTCCCCAAAACTTATACATAACAATGTACAATATTGAATTGTCTAAAATAGTTTAAAACATGAGAGTTCAGCAAAAGTGTGCCACATGTCATATAAGAATAATAGATAAAGGAAAAATAGTGTTGTGCCCAACACAAAGTCTCCCTTTGTTTAAAATTTCTTTGTCGAGTTTGTTTTCACTCTATAATTTAGAAGATTGGAAAAAATAAACTATAAAGCACAACATCAAACCACTTTGGAGTCCAGGGCCTAGCCTTCCTAGACTCAGAGAGGGCTCTCTATGTTTTATGATTTAAATCGATTTAAATTGTTGGCTATATGTACTGATATTAGGCTAGTTACAGTGATGGGGGTTGTTTCACTAGTAAAAAATGATGAAATTAATGACTCAGGTGACTAAAAATGTTAGTCACCGCAATTATTTCAAGTGAATTACTACTAAATTTGAGCAATTTTATGTGACCGAACTAAAAATGAATAACTTAAATTACTAATTTAGTCTTGGAATAAATATACTACTAGATAATAAGTGACTAAAATAAAAGCAACTAACTTAAACGACTAATTTAGTCTTGGAATAAAATATACGACTAGATAATAAGTGACTAATTTAGTCTAGGGATAAAATATATGACTAGATAATAAGTGACTAAAGTAAAAGCGACTAACTTAAATGACTAATTTAGTCTAGGATTAAAATATATGACTAGATAATAAGTGACAAAATTAATAATGATTAATGTAAATGAATATTATAGTCCATGAATAAAAATATGGCCAAATAACAAGTACAACAAGTATATGAATTAGTCATTTATGTTACTAATTTTTAATTGTATCACTCCATATATGGAAAATTGAAATTTTGGTACCGAAGTGTTACATTTCACTATAGGTGTCTCTGAATCCATTTGCACTATTAAAATTTAGAGACAAAGGGGTCTCTAAATTTACAGTGTTAAAATTATGAATACCCTTTTTTCTCTAAATTTTAATAGTGTAGATGGATTCATCTACAATTAACATAATTTCATCTATCATCTATCAAATTTACACTAATGCCTTCATTATAATTTTAGTAAAGGTTATAATTATATTAATTAGATAGCCAAATTAATATTTATATTTATATTTAATATTTGACCATAAAGTTTAATTTTTAAACTTCACCGATTTATGTTAAAAGTGAGAGTTGTTTTAAATCTAAGGTTAAATCTTCATATTTACATTTAATAAATAGATAAATATAACATTTCTTATGTTAAACACGTGAGTTCATTTAAATCTAGTATTAAATCATCATATTTACATTCGATAAATACTAAATAGATAAACCTAAAATATATATTTATAGACCTATTTAGTAAATAGGTATAGAAATTTATTAATTTAAGTATGAAACTTAATTATTTTTTTAATGATGTATGAACTTTTGTTTTTTTGTAAGTCAATGTTATATTCATGTAGGAAAAAAGGAGTACATATACCCAGTTATAAAATAGGTGGTCTCACCTCGACTCAGTTTGTTAACAAAAATTTGCACCAGATGAAAAAATATACAAAAGAGGGACTAGGGACATTGTCCATAAACAGTTGGCCCATAGGCACCAAAACATATATAAAATATAATTAAAGAACACCAAATAGCATACTAGTCGTCCAACGTGATGGATGTAGGGTTGTCCGGGGTTGTTCCTAGATGCGGTGGAGGATAGAAGTCACACTTACCATGCCCTTAAAAGTGTGCCAACCAAGTCCCCAGCTTTTCTACTTTCTCAGTGAGTTGATTTTGGCCTCGCAAAACCACTACCAATCTCTCCCGGACTTGGCACTGTAAATAGTGCATTCGGTCCAATGTTTCCATTTGCTCTGCATGCTCCTCACGACATAATCTCTCAATTGTGTCCACTCTTTCCATTATGTTGTTGATAAGTGCACGACAGTTGTCTAGGCATCAATGTTGGATAACTTGCCCCTCATTTACCTGAAATCAATCAAACCCACAATTTCCCTTGCCACCACGACCTCCTCTGCCCCGACAACTCTGATTTTAAACCCTCAAACCCCCACCTCTACTATCCCCCCGCTTACCTCCTCCACAACCCCCATTCGTACCCACACTAGAAAGTCATGCATGCCCCACAGTATTTCCACCCTATCGTGGAGCTGCCATGATTATTTCTGAGTCTGCCACCCCCAGAGGGCCATGGACGACAAGGGAAGGAGAAAACCCACACCACACTGAGGGCTTCATAATTTGCCAAGTTCAAGGAACCCCGGCATGTGGAGAGTCCAGAGACTAGACCCCCCACTATAGAAAACAAACATGATAAAAGAAGGAGCCAAATGTCGTCTCCCACCACCACAAGGAAACACAAAGACACCTCCCATTTCCAGATAAAGACTTCCACCACCAGAAAAACCAAATACCATCACCCACCAAACCAACACAGGAAATTGAACAACAAACGATGACAAAGTAGCCAACGCATGAGCATAACATCCCCCAAGGTGGTGACTAGCCTCCCAATTCTCCACATAGAAACCACACACCAATCCACCAAACACAGTCACACCCACACTTGAGGGCACAAAATTTGGAAAAGAAACTAGTTTTCCACCACCACCCTCGAGGTTTCCTGGACTGCAAATTCTAGCTTCCTCTTTTATCATGAAAAAATAGGCTCACCAGAAGCCAAGAAAAATGGAAACCAGTGAGCTCACTTCCCTTCAACTTCCTATCCTTAACACAGACATAGTCAATGGCTAAGAAAACGAGCAGTAGGGATTGGTTGAACACACCGCACTAGAAAATGACCATGATAAGCACACACAATCCACTCCCTCCGTAAACCTTCCTGCAACGTTTACGCTTCCTCTTTAGAGGCCACCATCAGGACCAAAACCAAACCATATTTACGAATCTAATGTTGGGCTCCCTCATCTTCCCTCGCCTTATCCTTTCACCACCTCCGAAATCCAATGTGCAGTTATTTTTCACACGAATCGCCAATGTGAAGTTAGTAACTCTCCCACTACATGCGTTATGGTGAAGGGACCAGGAGTACCGTCCCTCACCCTCGCTCCACTTATATTTACTCATGCGAGACGCCTTCCACATGTTGCTCAGACCTCACCCCCATCAGGGAGTATTGTATGAACCTTTTTTAATTTAGTTATTAACCTTAATTAGTTTTTTAATGGTGTATGAACTTTTATTAATTGTTTGATATGAACCTTGGTTAATTTTTAATGGTATTATGAACTTTTGTTAATTTTTTAGGTATGAACTTTATTTAATTTTTTAATAATATATACACCTTTATTAATGGTTATAAATATGTAATTCAAAATATTTAAGTATGGTTTATTGTGTAATAATGGATAAATGTGTTTAGTTTTATCAATTTCTATGAGAATTGTACCAATGAATATATTTATTTCATTTAATACATAATTTACATGATTATATCAAATTAATCTTTAAATAAAACAATATTATTGGCTTTATATTTGATTAATAATCAAAGTAGTAAATCTCTTTTTGCAAAAGAGCTCCCCTCAAGTCCTGCATAGTAGGGACTTTGAAGCCCTTTCCTATAGCTATAATAGAGTACCACATAGATTTGTAATAAGGTGAGAGAGAAACATTAAATGGGATATCTGCATCATACCACCATTTAGAAATGTATTGAAAAGAATATTATTTGCACAGTTACAAGTCATGCCATATAACCCTCGATGATGGAGAGCTTTACCTTCACATTTTTCTTTGACAGGTTAGATTTCCTGATGGGGGAGATGGTGAAGGGTGTTTATTAGCATATATGGTAGAACTAATGAACCCTGATTTTGGAGGAAAGAATGGGAAGAAGGCTCCTTTTGGAGGACTGACGACTTTGGTACATTGACAGAGGAAACCAAATATGTATTAGCCAGTGTCTCCAATAATGTCCCTTAACCTGACATAGTGCTAGGTTTATGTACCCAAGCTCACGCAATGGACCAGAGAAAAGATAAAAACCCCAACACTGTCACCATTTTAGAGCTCGAAGGTGTGATCATGGATTGGAGACAATATCAAAAACCCTGCAACATCACAATCTCAAAGCTCGAAGGTGTGACTTGCAATAATGAGAGTGTTTTCAAGCTTAGTATCGTGGGATTTGGCCTTGACATAACAATCTTGCCTTTCATTTTCAACTGCACCAATTTATACTCCCTTGACTTGTTGGAAAAATGTTTGACTAGCGAGATACCAATGAAGCTCCAATATATGGTCAATGAAATCTAATTCCCTTGTCGTGAATCCTATGCACTTATCTAAATGTCAAATATCTCCACGATAACAGGATCATGGGAAAAGGTGGCGGACTTTGGGCATTCAAAGACTGGATCCAAAGGTAGTTTTGGCCCTTGGGTACCTTGATCTTGAATAATTCAGAAGGCAACAACTAACAGAAAAATCTAATGTGTATTCTTTTGGAGTAGTGTTACTGGAGTTTTTGTGTGCAAGGTAAAAGCTTAATCTTTTTTTCCTAGAGAACAATTCAATATAGAAGAGTGGGAAATGCACTAGCAAAAAAAGGGCAAGGTTGAAAAAATCATTGACCCTCACCTTGTTGGGACCATCAACTCTGGTTCTCTAAAAATGTTTAGGGAAACTACCAAAAAGTTATTGGAAGAGATGGGCTTCGATAGGCCTTCCATGGGAGATGTTCTATGGAACCTGGAATATGCATTTCAACTCCAGGAGATGTCCATTCAAAATGATCTAGATGAGAATAGTACAAATCATATTGCATATGTTCCTTTGTGCTACCTAGATCCTGAGCCTTTTGGTCCAAGTTCAATATGACTTCAAGTCTTCTACGAAAGTTCTCAATTTATAGATTTCATTAATGAGCATCTTGCATTTTGGAGTTCTCAACATCCCACAGAGGGATGGTTGTGAGAATTTACCCATTGTTTTGAACATGTTCTCCTTCAGTGGATATGACACATAGTGGATCCATACTTTGGTGCAAGATTTCCTTACCTCAGGATGTTTGCACAAGATTTAGGGCAGAGTGAACACACAAAACTAGTGGCTTTGGTTTGGGAGGAGAGCTACAAGTATGTAGAAGAGATTGAGGGTGCATAAATTATGTTCCTTTTCAATGCCGAGAGCCTGAGACTTTTTATACTAGTGTTATTGGATGAGGTGTTGGTGGAAGTGATGATGATTTAGAAGATGCAACCAGAAGTGTTGTGTTCTCATGAAAATTGGTGCATCCTCGTGGGAGGTGATCACAAAACAAGACTCCTTTTCCATGTTCCAAATTTACCAAATTAGCACATGCAGAGAGAACATTGGTGAATGTGAAATGATTAGGTTTAGTACTTTTTTTTTGCATATCAAATTAAAAATCCAGTTCCTCCTCGTAAAATCCTCTCCTCATATAATCGACCACCATTACAGACGATTACACCACATTTCGTTTATACATTTAGTTAGGTAGGTAGGGTGCCCCTATCTCCCATCTCCCTATAGAGTAATTTGGTCACATATTCTTTATTCTATGATACTGGTTCCTCTCTCTTAAGTCCTATCTTTCGTCCTTCTTCTCTCTCCCTTTCTCTCCTACCTCCCTCTCTCTTCCCCAATGTTAGGTGGAGCAAGAGTATAAGAGCCAAATTTCTCATGAATGTGGGACACTCGAACATAAGCTTTTTCGTAGCAGCCATGAGGTGCACTGTGGTTATTGAGACTTCATCACATGACCATTATCTGGACTTAAATTTTGTGACAACACTGTGGCTAAGTTTGAAACTGGAGATTGAACATACATTTGGTTTAATTGCAATAGACATTTTCATCAATAAATGTAAAGCAATGGCTAATAAATACTAGAAATTAATAAATAGAGAAGACATGGCAACAAGCAACAATACCTACAAAATTGTTACATTGGGACACAAAGAATAAGCAACTATTGTGCACAAAAAGAGACCAATGAAACTATTATCTTAACCCCTAACCCATTAAACACTAATTCCCAACCCTAACCCATTTAACCCCTAAACCTTTAAACCGCTAACCCATTTAACCCCTAAAACCTAAACGTCTAAACCCTTAACCACTAACCCATTTAACCCACTAAACCCCTAAACCCTAACCCATTTAACCCCCCTAAACCCTAATCCTCTAAACCCTTAACCCCTAACCCCTTAAACCCTAATTCCCGACCCCTAAACCCTTAAAACCTTAACCCATTTAACCCCATAAACCCTAACCCCTAATCCCTAAAATCCTTAACTGCTAAATCACCTAACCCCCTAAACCTATAAACCCATAACCCATTTAACCCCCTATACCCCTAAACCCCTAACCCATTTAACCCCTTAAATTGTAAACCTCTAAACCCCTAACCCATTTAGCCCCTAAACCTCTAAACCCTTAACCCTTAACCCCTAAACCCCTAACCCATTTAACCCCCTAAACCCTAAAACTCTAAACCCTTAACCCTTAAACCCTAATTCCTGACCCCTAACCCATTTAATGCCCTAAAACCCTAACCCATTTAACTCCCCACCCTAACCCCGAATCCCTAAAATCCTTAATTGCTAAATCCCCTAACCCCCTAAACCTCTAAACCCCTAACCCATTTAACCCCCTAAACCCTAAACCTATAACCCCTTAAACTCTAACCCCTTAACCCCTAAAATATTTAACTGCTAAGTCCCCTGACCCCCTAAACCTCTAAATCCCTAACCCATTTAACCCCCTAAAACCTAAACCTCTAACCCTTAACCCCTAACCCCTTAAACCCCAATTCCAAACCCCTAACCCATTTAACCCCCTAACCCCCTAAAAACCCAACCCATTTAACCCCCTAAACCGTAACCCTATTAACCCCTAACGACCCCTAACCCCTAAAATCCTTAACTGCTAAATCCCCTAAACCCCTAACCTCTAAACCCCTAACCCATTTAACCCCCAAAACCCGAAACGTCTAACCCCTTAACCCCTTAACCCCTAATTCCCAACCCCTAACCCATTTAACCCCCTATACCACTTAACCCCTAACCCATTTAACTCCCTAAACCCTAAACCTCTAAACCCTTAACTCCTTAAACCCTAATTCCAAACCCCTAACCCATTTAACCCCCCAAACCCTTAAACCCCTAAACCACTAACACCTAAACCCCTAAACCCCTAAACTGTTAACTCTTAACCCATAACCCATTAACCCTAAAATCCTTAACTTCTAAATCCCATAACCCCTAAGCCCCTAATCCTTTATCCCTTAACCACTAACTCATTATTCACCTAACCGCTAAATGTGCCTAAATCCCCTAACCCCTAAGCTGCTAATCCCTAATCCCTTAACCACTAACTCATTATTCCCCTAACCCCTAAATGTGCCTAAATCCCCTAACCCCTTAACCACTAACTCATTATTCCCCTAACCCCAACCCCTAATCCCTTAACCACTAACTCATTATTCCCCTAACCCCTAAATACGCCTAAATCCCCTAACCCCTAAGCCCCCAATCCCTAACCCCTTAACCACTAACTCATTATTCCCCTAACCCCTAAACCCTAAACCTCTAACCCATAAGCCCCTATTCCCCTAACCCCTAAGCCCCTAATACTTAATCCCTTAACCAATAACTTATTATTCCCCTAACCCTTATAAAAATCCTTAAAACCCATTGGGATTAGCCATTCCAAACAACAGTAGGTCTAGTTGGGACCTACGATCGAGTTAATTCCCCCTTGTTGGCAAGGTGGAATACCATGAGAAAAACCATGGGTTGTAAAAACCTCTCCTAAATTAACTATTTTATCTCAATTTTATTTTAATAATTAACTAATTAATTTCTTTAAAAACTCTTCTCAATAAATCACATAATCTTTTTAAGGTCGGATGCCTTTCAAACCACTCATTGTATGGTTCATCATCATTTTTTTAAAAATAAATTTATTAGAATGAAATTGAATTGATTTTTCAAACTTCTTTTTAAATCAATTGTTGACATTACAAGGAATCATGAGTGCGCTCAACATCCATCAAACAATAATGGGTATGATATTAAAAATTATATTTGGAGGGCATAATATTAAAAATGAGGTTTAAAAATTATGTTTGGACTGATATTTGGAGGGCATAATATTAAAAATGAGGTTTAAAAATGATATTTGGAATGATATTTGGAGGGCATAATATTAAAAATAATGTTTGGAAAAATGGAAGGAGGGAGTATTCATTTTCCGTTTAAATTTTAGACATGAGTTAAAATAACATTTCTCCCACCCAAAACACATCACTTTGTTTTTGTCATCTCCCGCTGGCTTAGTGATGAGGGCTTTTGTTATGGGTCTTGTTCTTGCAACCCCCTTACTACAATTCCTTCGAGGTGCATTTAAATCTCCTCCTTCATGGCCCTGTGTGTACTTATCGTGGAAGCTCTTGCCACTGGTTACTCTCATTTGATAAATCAAAACAAACAGAGTGATGAGGGTAAAGAGCTCGCAGTTAATGGCAAGGATTCGCATGGTCGCCCCATAAATGAAGATAGTAGGACTGGCCATGGCGTCATTTCTCAGGTAAAATATATGAATTTTATTATAATACATAGCATTTCCATCCTCACGTATCTCGATATCGCATTTGAATAAAACATAAACCGCAAGGTATTTCAATTTTAATCTTGTAACAATATACTCAGAAAATACAAATTGGCATTGTCTATATTCATTTCTACTAAACATAAAGGATATGTCTATTGATGAAGTTGAAAAATATATATATGTTGCCTGCAAAGGTTAGATTACTTGTAAAATTCAAAGTCTGTGTCAGGTTTTTTAACATTGGCTTTGTAACCTTTTTCAAAATCCTTTGGGAGAATAACATAGCAGTTTCTCCACACTGCATGCATACCATCTTCTTGACAAATTGCAGTTATCTCTACAGTACTAATTTTATGAGGCCAAGATACATAGTCTTCAAGGTATACCTCATCACTGAGGTTCATTTTCATTGTACAAACCTGGGAAACAAGACGTTTCTGCCTCCTATCAGGTAGAGGAAACTCAATTTTCCTATCAAGTCTTCTAGAACACAAAAGTGCGGGATCAAGTGTATCTACTCTATTGGTTGCCATAATCACCTTCACATTCACAATTTGATCAAAACCATCCATCTTATTTAAGAGCTCCATCAAGATCCTCTGAACTTCCCTATTAGCTCCAATTTGAGCATCAAACCATGCTGTTGCGATTGTATCCACCTCATCAATGAATATTATTGCAGGTGCATTCTCTTTAGTAAGGCGAAAGACACCACAAACCATCCTTGGCCCCTCTCTAATATACTTCTGAACAAACTCAGAGCCAATGATCCGAATGAAAGCAATCGTAGTGTGGTTTGTGACGACCTTGGAAAGCATGGTCTTCCCCATACCTGGAGGGCCACAAAGAAGAACACCCCAGGGAGGGTCTATCCCAATCTGCTTGTAAAGCTCATGGTGTGTGTGTGGAAGCTCCATGGCTTCCCGAATTTCCTATTTCTGTATGTCACAACCCCCAATATCATTGTAGGTTACGTGCAGTTTCTCAGACTGGGAGAGGAGTGAGATAGAGGATTCTGCCTCAGGTAGGAGGACGTCCACCAGGGCATTCGAATGTCGATGGAGGGCTACCAAGGTAGAGGGCTTTAGGAGCTCCCTATTTATTGTGCTCAAAATCCTCACATAGTAGTTAGATCCCATCGTTGAACCCACTATTCCGTTATTCTATTCAACCATCTTCATGAACTGCCCCATCACCAGAGGCACGGACTGGATCCCCTTCACCTCCTTCTGGGCTCTCAACAGTTCTCTCTTTAGATTTTTTTTCTCATCCTTCATGTATTCTTCTTGAATGTTGATGAACTCCATCTATCTTTGTAGTGATTTCAATCTATTGTACAGATATTCTTCGTCCATGTCGGAATGGGAATGGGGATGGGGAGGAGGAATACTCATCTCTATATTGCCCATTGGACCCTTGGCCAAGATTTAGCACCACAGCCGATGCAGCCATTGTTGCCTTACCTTGCCTTTCCCTTGCAAAAACGAAAATAGAGCCGAGGCTTTCTTCACCGAAAGGAAATTGTGTCAGATAAAATCTAATACATTAATGTATCATACCCTTGAGAAATAAGTTTTAATTTTTATTTATTGTCTAATAGTTAGGAATCTCTGGATGATGATGGATGTTGAGGTTTTTTTTGATATATCTTAATTTATGAATCAGGTGTTGGAATTAGAATTAGGTGTCTATTATAAAATTTGATGTAGATCTGAAGCCTGGAAGGGAATAAGTTGCAGGTCTAAGCAATAGGCTATGGTTCTTCTATTGCATGAATCTGGTTTTCCCGAATCTGGTTTTACCAAATGTAAGTTTATGTATCCCTCTTCTGTAATAATGTCATTTTCCTCTTATTTGTGTGGTTATTCATTGTTCTCTGTCCAATCTCCTTATTGTTTCTTTATTTCTCATTTTTTGTTGTCTTCCATAACGATATTTTATTGAAATAAAAAAAAACATAGAAACGATATTTACAAGAAAATTTGATGCTCAACATTGAGGTGTCCACTGAACATAGGTATTTAGAATATTATGAAGAAATATTATGCCAAAAAAGCAGTGGTCTAGCAACAATATTCATCCAAAAGAGAAAGTGTTTCTTGCCCAAGACTTATGTGATAAGTCATATAAAAATCACAAAATTTTGAAACAATAAATTGTTAAGGACAATGGTGGAATTAAACTTTTTTTTGCCTTACTGTTGAGATGATTTAACTAAGTCGTGATTTCAACTCTCTTCCAGCATGCCATACTTGTTGGTAGAAAGTGCGTTCTGCAAGTACTTGTAGGTCAAACCCTGACCCCTGAATAACTTGTGGGCAATTTACCTGCCTGAAAGTCCAACTCACAGGTGGATGGGGAAATGTTAGGTGTCAAATATATTATATAAATGCAAAAAAATTACCTCCATGAGAGTCCAACTGATAGATGGATGGAGAAATATTAGGTATCAAATATGTTATATAAATACCAAAATTTTACCTGCTCGAGAGTCCAACTCATAGGTGGATGGAGAAATCTTAGGTGTCAAATATAAATTCCAAAATGGGAAATAAAATTCTTCATTTTGGACAATATATGCTTCCAAGTATTTGGCAAGTCTGTGGAACTCTTACACTTTGGATTTGCAGAGTTTTCTATAGAAAGATTTTTTTTTAATGCTAGCAAGAGCATCACTAGAGGAGGGAGATGAGCAATGCAATTTTTGCAACAAATTTTTTAGTGGGGGCATACTCTCTTCAAAATACCTTTTGTCTCAAAGATAGGAACAAATGTAAGATAATGCCCAAGTGTGCCTATAGATGCATATAGTTTATATGGTATTGAAGCTTGTTACACAACATTTTGTCATTGTCCCTGCAATCCCCATATCACACATTGGAGGGTCATTTATGTGACTAATAAGAAGTGTCATGCCTTGCAAAGACCATCATTGTATCCCTTTACATGAGATTAATATTCCTTCTGTTGACAATTCCCTGAGCAAAGCTTCAGAAACCCCTGTTTTTTCCTTGGCGCGAATAGTCAGTTCTACCCTCGCACCAATGAGGAAGATTAACACTGGGACCCATGCAAGTTGGCACTCTATTCCAGTTAGCCTCCCGCGCCAAGCTATTTATGGAAGGTTTTTTAAAAATAGAGGCAAAGATTCCACTCTAACAACTCCGAGGGTGAGTCATTGGGAGTGGTTGGACTGAATAACCATCCACTCCCTCATTTATTTTATGGTTTACACCTCTTGTGGGAACCTCCTAAAGGATAGGCCTCCCTTCGACCTTTTTAGGGATCCTAACCTCCTCCTTTTCCTCTATAAAAAGAAGCTATCTCTCCTTGCATAAGCTAGCTGAACATGGAGAATTAGGTATACTATAGCTGAACTATTGAAGAGATAGAACAAGAAGGAAATTCATTGAGAGGGCTTAATTCCATGCCCTCATCCCGTCCGAATCCCCTGATGAGCATCTGAGACACGCTTTGGCTGAACCCCACTGGAGGAGATTGTGACATCAAAGCTTTGGTTGTAACTCTTCCTTCTATCAATGCATATACGTGACTATTGTTTGGTTCCCATTTTGTGTTATGTTATTTAATTCAATATGCTCAGCCATCTTTGACTGGCTAGTAGTTATGAATGAAGTTATTATATCGTATTTTGTTCTTGTTTGCTGATCTATGTGTAGGTATCTGATCATGACTACAAAAGGATTGTGACTTGCCGAGGCAAGAACGAGAGGCCACCACCATTACAGCCATGACGACAACATTGGATTCCAGGTAGGTCGATCTACCGTGTCCTATTTTCATTCAGTAACTAGGAATCAACACTCTAACATGTATCTTTGTTTCTAGACCCACTCTAGGGCTAGAGGGATCGTCTTTGTCTGCAGAGAGGATTTACCTACTTAACAAATTGGCGACTCCACTAGGGATCAATGTGAGTTTGTCATTTCATCTTTTTGGGTCAACTTCGGTCATTTATTTGCTTATATGTCTTTTTCTGCTTTGATTGCTTATTTTATATCCTCTGTTCAGCTCCAGAGTGTCAAGATTGACCTCTACTCATTGATTTTTGGTTTTTCCTTTTTCCCATAGTTATCTGGCTTGGCGCATTTTTTGCTTGAACAGTCGCGCCAATTGGCACAGGTTGCTTTTGTTGCAGTCGCGCCAACCCCTGTTTGGCACGGATTACCACATTACAGTCGCGTCGAATCCTGTAGGATTTGGTTTGACCTTCTTGATGAGTCTTTTGGTCAATGGTACTTGACTCTGGGTTGTTTTTTGTGTGTAATTGAGCCTTTGGGACTGTTTTGACTACTGTTGGCTTGTTTTTATCAGTCGTTTGTCTGTCTTATTATTAGTGTAGTTTAAGGACTTAGGGTTTCTAAGTGTCTTGGTGCACTGAGCCTTCTGTTTGGAAATCAAGTCTTTTTTATTGTTGTCAGTATCATTCCTGGGTTGATTGCACTAATTTTTCTTGATCCTTTTGAGTGTTTTATTTGGTTGAATGATCATTTCATTCTTCGTTTGATTCTTCTCCTTGTTCCTCCGAGCATAGATTACATTACTTCTTTGGGTCACTTTGAAAACTTTCTTTTGATTTGGAAGATTGCACCATTAGTTTGAGTGCTTTCTTGTGTTTGTTTTGCATTGATTGAGTCATTCAATTTTGATTCCTACATTCCCAATACATAGGCTACTGCTATTTTCTTTTTCATGTAATTAGTGCATTGTGTGCTTTATCTCATTGGAAAATAATACTAAAAATCTTTTCATTCTTTCCTTTGTATCGAAAGTGAAACATTCTTTTGCATAACTAGCATTTGATAGTCTAGGAAAGAGTTTTTCATTTTCGTTTGATCATGTTAAATGCATGAGTGGATTTCTTCCCATATTCTCATTGTTTGCAACTATTTGAAAGATCTCTATCCTTCTTGTATTAGCATTCATTCAATGAAAGATGGTTTTATTTTCCATATAGCTTGCATTTAGGAAATTTGAAATCCAAATTCGGTAGGGCCTTGAAACTCCAACATAATCCAAGATCAACTTTAAAATTCATTTAATTAACCTAAGGAAGCATTGTAACCTAACGCAACATCTTTAGTGGTATAGGCTAGAGACGTGTTCTGGCATCTTAAAACCTAGTAGTTGTCGTTCTCCATCTGTCTTTAGACAACGCTAGTACGAACTTGTGCTCCCCATACCATCGTGTATATGAAGGGAGACCCCTCTAGGTTTCCATCCTTTGATCCATAAGAAGTCGAGTCTGCCGCCTTGTAACTGTGATACACCAAACACAGCATTCAGGGAGACTACCTACACGTACGTTAAGTCCTAGGTCATTTTTCTTTCATTTGATCACCGAGGTGTATATGGTAGTTCACGGAAACTTGGTACACCCTCTTGCTTAGAGTACCTGAGTAGTCATTTTGATCTTTTCGTGACTCTTTAAAAAGAGAAGAGATCATCGAGCACTTTTCCATTCACGCTTGTTTAAAATTGAAAGTGACTAGAGTCATCTTTTGCTTGTTTCTCCACTCTTAAAATATGACACAACGAAGTCTGGTTTCAGTGTCATAAAATTGATTTCCCACGAACACACGCCTGTTAAAGTTTTATTACTTGGCCTATTCATTATTTTCCTTAGATTTTGATCTTGGAGCCTTCGATTGGTTATATTTTTTCCTTCTTGTTTTGAAATACAGTCATAGTGGCGGAACCACCAGTTTCGTCATCCTCACTGCCTCCTAGTGGTAGTTATTTTCTAGATGTTTCTTTTGAAACCCCTCATTCCACTAGGTCTACTGAGTTTTCACAGCCTATTCTCCCATCTATCTTGCCTCTTTCTACCCGATCTCCTCCTTATGAGTCAGTTGACTTCAATTGGCCTCCTTCAGGTGCTTGGTCTGGTTTTGGGGAAGAAGGAGAATTTCCTCCTCTTACTTCAGGATCACCATTTTTAGCTGCTGCTATACCTCCTAGTCCCCATAGTATTTTTGAAGATCTTATGGTAGAGTCAGACATGGATTCATCCATTCCTATTGACAGTGAAGGAATGCCTGTTTCTACAGGAGAATATAAACTTTTTCTTGAAGATCTTCCTCATGTTTCTACTCAATATTCTCCATCATCGGTGTCACTTCCACTTGGATATAGGTCCTTGAGTCAAATCATTTCTGGTGTTGCATCCATAGCACAATCCAGTACATTAATTCCTCCTCCGAGTTTAGTCCTCCCTTCATTAGGAATATCACCTTCAACACCTGATTCATTGGTTAATGTTACATCTGTCCCAGTCCAACTGACTGTCTATGTGGCTTTATCCACAACAGTTGTTACGACTCAGTCGTCAAGATATTTTCACACTCGCAGGTCTATTTTTCTCAATCCTATGTGACCTGTTAATCCTGGTCCTAGTAGATCACAATCTAGTGCCGCGAAGGCCCCACCTGCTTCTAGTGCAGTTTCCACTACCCCAGTGATTCCTGGTGGCCTTACTTTTGAAGAGTATCTATTGGTTGTTTAGCAGAAGAGCTCTCAGGGTTCTCAGCAGCCCCAAGCTCGTGGAAATCCTCGATTCCATCACTATGATGGTGTCGGTAATCCCGTTTATTCAATACCGCATCATTATGATGTATATGGTAATATTGTCTATTTTCCTCCTATTGATCCTCATCAGAGTGTTTATGATCCTTATCAGACTGTTTCTCATCTTCGACCCACCTTACCTATGCAACCCTCTGGCTTGCAAGGACAACCCTCATTGGAAAAACCTTTGGCTTAGCAGGGCTCTACCTCTGGTCCATAGGAACAACCTTATGGTCCACAAGGCCAACCTTCATAAGGTCATCCTTTGGTCCAACACAGTCAACCCTACGGTCCATCTGGTCAACCTCAGAATCAACCAGGACCATCTTATGCTCCTGGGGGGGAAATCTATCCACCACAGGGATAACCTTTTGGACCACAACCACTGCCACACGTTCCGTATGGCCAAAAATTTGTGCAACAAGGACAACCCTATGCTCCTCCTCAAGGTCAAGCTGGTTATCAGGGAAAACCTATTCCATCGCAACCATCAGGCCAGCCTCTCCCATAAGGGCAACCCAGTGGCCCTCAATATGCAGTTCAACCAGATTAGCAACTGATTCAACCTACTCCTCAACCGGTTCAATCGTTTCAACAGCCAGTTATACCCATTTATAGTCAGTTAGGTCTACCCGCTCAGTATCCCTCTCAACCTACTCAGCAGGGTCCGCTTGCTCAACCACAGGGCACTTATTACCCTCAAGGTCAATATCAGCCAATATATAGTGTGCCCCAAGTCTCTTACCCTAAAAATCAAGCTGTATATCATCAATCTCAAATCCATACTTACATTCGACAAACGACTCCATACACTACTCAGCAAGGTCCTCAATGGTCTACTCCGACTCAATATCCTGGTCCTCAACTCCAGTATCAACCGAATTATCCTGCTTCTAACCCCTATGGTTAGAATCCTCCGGGACAGAATATATGGTGACAGAATTCCTCTCGGACTAGCTAGAATGTGAACACGGGTCCTTATTAGAGACCTCCAATGACTTTTAATACTCAATTACCATTTCTTGCTACGTTGGAATTAACCGATGTGTCAAATTTAATGAACGATCCCATTCTTCATAACCCATATTGGCCTCCGGTTCCGACTAAGATTCCTGGTGATTGTCCTTAATTTGAGGAAAATTCTGGCGAAGACCCCCAAGCACATGTTATGACTTACCACTTGTGGTGTTCCTCTAACTCTTAGGTTGACGATTCTATTCAGCTCCATCTTTTCCAACGAAGTCTTACTGGTGCCACTAAAAAGTGGTACATTGATTTGTCTCATGGCGTCTTCCAAGATTTCAATTCTTTAGCCATGGCATTCCTTACGCATTTTCAGTTACCAGTCCACTATGAGACTGGGACGGATCTCCTCACTTCATTGAAACAAAACTGAGCTACTCATATCTCGGATCATATTCATGAGTGGCAAAGCCATCATCACATGATCAAATTTGAGATTCCTGATTAGCTTCTGACTCATTGGTTCACCACCTCCTTTGTGAATCAGATTGCAAAATACATAGCTATGGGGGCATGTGTAACCAAGGAACAAGCCATTGCTTACACCCAGTACCTTGATCTTGTGTACTCTCTGTTTGGCGCATTGTATGATATCTTGCCTGATGCTCCTTGACCTGGAACTTCTAAACCACCAACAACTCCATCCGTCAATGGTATTATTGGTTCAGTGTATCAGACTTCTCAAAAGTATTCTTCTTCAAACTCTGGGAAGCCAAAGTCTACTTCTTCTAATAATTTTGCTTCTCAGTCCACCTTGAATTATGGTAAACTAGCAGAAGTTAATGTCGTTCAGGCCAATCCAGTGGATCACGCTTCTAAAGGTAAAAAGAAGAGTAAAGATAAGGCCCAAGCCGAAACCCCGAAATAGGATTCTGAGAAACCTCATGTTGGCGATGGTTCTCAATGCAAGCTGAAGTACCCTTGTTTGATTTTTGATGAAGAGAACTTTACCAAGGACTGTCCTAGATGATTGGAAGTGAGTTGGTTGCTCAAAGGCACCGAGGGAACTACGACCATTCTTAAAGAACCATTCCCATCTCAGCAGACCCAGATAGTAGAGAAACCTCAATCCTATGCCCCATTTGGCTCTCAAGTGTTCATGATGAACGGTTCTGTAGCCGTTTCTGTTGCTACTCGATCGAAATATTATACTGGATCACATCAGGCAATGGGGAAGGAGGTCGTTGATGGTCCTCCTCCTCTGCCTGTTTCTGGCCTGCTTGAAATTGAAAGGCCCAATGTTGAATTTGTTGTACAACCACCATCCAAAGGTGTACTTTCATGTTCTGAAATTTCCGCACGAAGGAAAGATTGTTATTGTTGATCAATTGTCCTTCTTCACCTCTTCTTCCAAGAACAACATTCTGTATGTGGATCTGATTCCTACTCCCTATGAAAGCATAGGGCTGGGTATTTTTAAGGATCCTGTCCTCATGGGTATTTTTCCTCTTCCTCCACCAAACACTGTTTAGATCAATATGATCTCTCAATCTGATGACCCATGGATTATTCCTTTGCCTGAACAAATCAATTCCTTTAGAGATTCGATGTCGTTGAGTCTGATTGAGATTGACTATTGTGAACTCATTACGGCTTCAGAAACTCTGTCCTCTGATCATGCTCCTTTGAGAATGTCTCATGAAATTTATTCTCAATTCCCCTGGCTTGGCAATTCAGATTCGCCTGATCCTTTGAAAGAAGTGTTTCCCTCTGATGAAGCCATCGTGGAAACTATGTCTCTCAAGGGTCTGTCGTGGGATGATGGTCATCATCGTTCCTCATTCATGCCTGGCCTCAGGGCCATGTCTACTTGTCTTGAGGGTTTTGTATCTCAGGTTCCCTCTCCTCCGCTTGAAATTCCTGTTCTAACACATGACCTCTTTACGGAAGGTAACTTAACTAATATTACACAAATGATGCCTATTGAAATTTCTGTTAAACTGGGAATCATCGAGAATATCCAAATCGGGGTCACTTTTTCTTTTGACGAAGTACAAGTTTACACCAGCCTTTTTTGCGAGCTCTGTGATGTCTTTGCATGGTCCTATGAAGAAATGCCCGATATTGATCCTAGTATAGTTGGAGATACGATCTATCACGTCGGAGTGGATTCCATACTCTGCCAATGTTTGAATCTCGAGGAAGTTGAGAAAGCCCTGAATGATTGTCACAGTGGCGTTGTGGCGGTCACATGTCTGGTTATGCCACTACCCAGAATATTCTTCGTGCTGGTTATTTATGGCCTTCTATCTTCAAAGACTACATTTTCACAGTTTCTAAATGTCATTATTTCTAGATCTATCAGTGCAAGATGTGTGTGCCACCTGTACCTCTTCATCCTGTCATTACCATTGGTCCCTTTGCGAAATGGGGCATCGAGTTTATGACGTGTAACTCTCACTCAGCTAGGGGGCATGATTATATTATCATAGCCGTTGAATACTTCACCAAATGGGTTGAATAAATGCCTATACTTGCCACTAATGGTAAGACAACTGCTCAATTCATATTGAATCACATCATTGCTAGGTTTGGCATCCCTCAAGCCATCGTTACCGATCATGGTTCCCATTTTTGGCATTATATGGTAGCGGAGTTGACTTCTAAGTTGCGTCTGCGTCACGACAGCTCAATGCCATACTATCCTCAGGCCAATGGCTAGGTTGAAGCTGTAAACAAAGTTCTTGTCACCATGCTTCAACGTATGATTGTGATCCACAAATCCAATTGGCATCTCATGTTATTTTCAGCTCTTTGGGCATATCGAACTTTAGTTAAGAATGCAACCGGATTCACTCCTTTTTATTTGGTTTATGGTCTGGAAGCTACTCTTCCAATTGAATGTGAAATACCTTTGCTCAAATTGGTTGTTGAATTGCTGCCGAACACTTTTCCAGAATAAGAGCGTCTCCTCTACTTAGAAAGGCTGGATGAAACTCACCACTTTGCTGCTCTGGTTATCGAAGCATAGAAAAAGTGGGTCAAAACTCATTTTGACCAATCAATTTCCCCTCGTTCCTTCATTGAAGGAGACCTCGTCCTCCTATACGACCAAGCTCATGATAAGTTGGGAGCAGGAAAATTTCAACCCATGTGGCATGGGCCCTACATTAGTAAACGTGTGTTGTAGAATGGGGCCTATAAGCTCATTGATTACGAAGGTCATCCTCTAGAACAACCCAGAAATAGGTTGTATCTCAAAAAATATTATGCATGAGTCATTCATGCATAAATTTTGTACATATGTGTCATTTTTATTTTTGTAGATGTTTTAGTTTGGTGTGCTTTGCAAGCATGTTTTCCTGCTTATTGGGTCTTGCTTATTGTGCAGATGGCTATTACCCCCTATGTTGGTTTCGTGGATGGTGCTTCCCGCAATAATAGGAATTTGTCTCCAGTAGCCTGGGTAATTTATGATTTTGTTGGTGAGTTGATATATTTGCAAGGTATTTGTCTAAGACAGACTACAAACAATGTCGTTGAATATAGCGTTATTCTTGAACTATTAACCGAGGCACCTCAACATACATGCATTGATTGTAAATCTAGATTCACAGCTTGTCGTTCTTCAACTTAATGGGAATTATTCGGTCAGAAACCCATAAATTCTGAGATTGTATTTACGTGTTCATTTGCTGGAAAGACATTTTGATTTTATTACATATCAACATATTCCCAAGCGAATGAATTCATTAACTGATACAGTGGCTAACATTGTATTAGATAGACATTTGCGTAATCTGTAAAATCATCATCATATGTAAAATATCCATGTAGGAAAATAGATGTATATATATATGGAATGTTTGCATCAATGTGCATCATAAAATCAAAAAATATGTGTGTTTCTATGACATCCTGAGACATCATGTCTCTCAAAATATGAAGATATAAAACCTAGGTGTCTAATCGGCGTGATGCTCATGGTATCACGTCACTGCCCGTACAAGCTACCTCAGCAAGCAGTGAATTCAGTTTGGCACCCCTATAGTATGCCTCTGGTAGGCATGAGGAACATCATCGAATCGTGCATAGTCCGAGACTCCGCGTGTGATTCCTTCCAAGTTGCGCACGATCTCTTCTTCCTCACCTCCCTCGCATTGAGGGTCAAAATCACGAGGGATTGTCCTCGCTATCAGAGACATGCCTGTGGGTCTCTCTGGGCCAACATCTGCAAACACATGGGTTTAACGTCAGAACATACATAATTAAAAAAAATCATAACACTCATGAAAATTAAAAACGAGTCTTACCCAAATCTTCATCCCAATCGTCTCCCTCTGGGAGTGGGAGGTTCGGATCACCAGTAAAATATGTACAAGAGTAGGGCTAGTCCTCCATGACAATAAACTGTCGGCGGAGCCAATCAAAGAACTCTAGTCTCCAAGACATATATTGGCTGCCCCCTTCCCTTGGCATCAGAGCTGCCCATCGGGCTATCCATGGTTCCCTCGCTCATGGTATCGAGACCTGACCTCCTGACGCTGGAATATTGGTAGTCATTCTAGGAAGAATGATACCAGGATAGACCCATAACCAAATTTCTTCAGTTTGGTCTTCTTGCACTTTGTCAGTCAGCACTTCATATTGATTTTCATGCCCTCTACCTAGTTTTAGATGGTTGGTGTCAAGCAGTCTATAGCAAGAAGTAGCTGTGTCTTTGTTGCTTCGTGTAGTGCTTGTGATCCCACAACTCATGTGATGGTATGTATCACTACTTTTAGTGCCAAGTCTAGGATAGTTTGGATATCTACTTTCCCACTTCCTGATCCCTTCCGTTCCCCTGGACATACCCTGTCAATCACCATGGACATGTTCTCCATGAAAGGACGAGTACCAGTTAGGATTGGTGCTTCTCCCCTCTGTGACAGTCCTGTTATGAAGTAGACATCAGAAACATCAATCTCAAGTTCTTACTCTCAAAGGATGAAATTTTCCTGATTCTCATCCCATATGTTGATCAAATATTGTAGTAGCTTTGGTTGAACACAGAGACACAGTGTTAAGAAGAATTTTTTCAATCCACAGTCTCTAAGGGCTTCCATGCATCTCTAATTTTCCATTGTGAGCTCATATTATTTGCTATGTTCTTGTTCTTTCCATTCGATCACCATTTTTCCACTTTATACCTGCATACATGTTCATATGGACAATATTAGCTGATTTAGAAGCTTTAATTTGTGAAAAATTAGGCCCTTAACTTGCGTTTTTTAAAGAAAACATGGTATGGGTGCGCCCCAGTTCAGAAAAATGGGCGATTGGTGTGAGTCTATGCCTGAAACTTGCGCCAACCGTCGTGCCCTAAAATTTACATTTTCTTCCTTAGAAATCAAAATTTAGGGTTGCAGGAAATATAAAAGGACTTAAACTGAGGGGAAGGATGTCGGCTCTTACTTGGAACTGACAGATTCGAGATTGGTCTACCGGAACGTTTGCTATCGTCACTGTAAGATCACACTGTAAAATAGGTAACTATTGCTCCACAAGAGGTAAAAATTGAAAAGTAATTATTTTTACCATTTTTGGCATTTTTATAACTTTTCACAACCCTAATTAGGTTTTAAGACATGTTTTTCGATTATTTTATTATATTATTTCGAGAAATGGGTTTTACACATATCTCTTATGCAGCAACAGGTTTTTATGTGATAGTGATGAAGTAATGAGTTGTATTTTATACTTTTTCGGACTCGGTAAAAACACGAAAAAGTCACTACTGCAGTCAGCTCTTTTCTGACTCTCTAAAATTGAAAAGATCACTGATAGTCTTGTTGTTTTGAACTCGTTAAATGGCTACGAAGTGATATCTACCCAGTATACATTTACCCCTTTTTCAGGCTCGGATGGATTATTTACGAAAAGGGAATACCTTAGCCTATCGCGACTAAGAGGTTCTTTCAGATATTGGTTTCTACCTTTTCGGATCTGAAAGACTATTTACGAAAAGGGCCATGCTGGAGTTTTCTTTTTCGCCTTCTTTTCAAACTCTCTAAACATGAAAAGGTGTCGAGTTATCCCTTTGTCAGACTCATTAAACCCTGATGACATCGGACTTCGTCTCCATGAAATTACTCAAGTTCCTCCTTCCTAGGGCTTGTAAAATGTACTAGGTTAGATTTTACTGAAGGACAAACTTACATTACAAGCATATGCTATCCCCTTCAAGATTTTTTTCAAAAATAATTGGGGTACTCACCAGGAATGGTGGGGGGAAAATGAACCAGATTTTAGTTGTGTTGGCAGTATGTCGCTCTTGAACATGACACTCGTTTGCATTCCTGTCGGGTTGGGGTCATCTTATTTCGTAATTTTTTTCCTTCATGGGTTTGGGTAATCTGTTTTGACCTCTCATCTGCTCTTTGCCGCGTCATCATGACCTCAGATCCCTTGATGTCAAACACTTCCAAATCAAGTGTCGTGTCATTGATATGTTCAAGAGAAGTTTTCCTCTACATTTTTTAACCTCCCTCTGATTCTTTGTTGGTCCTGATCCACTATTATCATGTTCCTCTGTCTCATATCAGTGATGTGGGAAACATTATGGCCCTCCTTCGACTAGGTCACTTCCTGTCGACTTTAGCTCATTATCTAGGAATTTTATCTAGAGACTCCCTTCTGGTACCTTGGAGCCTGCATGCCTCAATTGCAGGTTCTTCACATTCAACACAAGGTCCACGTCATTGGCCTTTGATCGGGTGATTCTGCATATGTTTGACGCCAGCTCACTGTTCACATTTCGTGGATTGTACCTGTTGTACCTTGAGAGCCATTGTTATTATTGGTGGTTTTTTTCATGCATGTTAACAGCTTTCATCATTGGCTGGTAATCAGATGATTTTCTTGCATGTTTGACTTCAGCTCATATATTCGCATGCTTGAAATTGTACTTTTTTGGGTCGAGATGGAGCGCAAGACCCTGGGTTTTGTCTGATAAAAATCCAGGCTGTGGATTCTTGTGGACTATCATGACTTATTACATGACTCTTTTGATTGGATGGTTACGCCCATACCTGAGTCTTTTTTTTTATCCTTAATGCTGGATGGCTGCGTCCATACCTCGGATCTCAGTTTTTATACAATCTATTATGGATGGCTGCACCCATCCCACATGTTCATGTATCAGAGATATCAATTGTATTTGTAATTTTAGGTTTTCTGGCAGCGGTGTTTATTTCTAATGAGTTCTCATAAATAATTTCGCCCCTCCCTCTCTCTCAGACCTCATGCTCTAGGGGGAATCTGTTACACAACATTTTTTCACTATCCCTGCAATCCCCATATCTCACATTGGAGGGTCATTTTTGTGACTAATAATAATTTTCACGCCTTGCAAAGACCATCATTATATCCCTTTACATGAGAGTAATATTCCTTATGTTGACAATTCCTTGAGCAGTGCTTCAGAAACCCCTGTTTTTGCCTTGGCGCGAGTAGTTAGTTCTGCCCTCACACCAATGAGGAAGATTAACACTGGGACTCACACCATTTGGCACTCTATCCTAGTTAGCCTCCTATTCCAAGCTGTTTTTGGAAGGTTTTTTAAAAATAGAGGCAAAGATTCCACTGTAACAACTCCGAGGGTGAGTCATTGGGAGTGGTTGGAATGAATAACCACAAATTCCCTCCTTTAAATTATGGTTTCCACCTCTTGTGGGAACCTCCTAAGGATAGGCCTCCCTTCCACCTTCGTAGGGATCCTAACCTCCTCCTTTTACTCTATAAAAATAAGCTATCTCTCCTTGCATAAGCTAACTGAACATGGAGAATTGAGTATACTATAGCTGAACTATTGAAGAGATAGAACAAGAAGGAGCTTCATTGAGAGAGCTTAAGTCCATGCCCTCATTCTGTCTGAATCCCCTGATGAGCATCTAAGACGTGCTTCGGTTGAACCCCGCTGGAGGAGACTGCGATGTCAAAGCTTTGGTTGTAACTCTTCCTTCTATCAATACATATACGTGACTATTGTTTGGTTCCCATTTTGTGTTATGTTATTTAATGCAATATGCTTAGTCCTCTTTGACTAGCTAGTAGTTATGAACGAAGTTATTATGTCATATGCTTTTCTTGTTTGCTGATTTATGTGCAGGTATTTGAGCATGACTACAGAAGGATTGTGACTTGCTGAGGCAGGAACAAGAGGCCACCACCATTACAGCCATGACGACATCATTGGATTCTAGGTAGGTCGATCTATCGTGTCCTCTTTTCATTCAGTAATTAGGAATCAAAACCCTAGCATGTCTCTTTGTTTCTAGACCCACTCTAGGGCTAGAGGGATCGTCTTTGTCCGCAGAGAGGATTTACCTGCTTAATAAAGCTACAAAAGAAGAAAAAAAGGAAGAAAATCAAAAGCTGCAAATGGATGATATTGGTGGTGCTTGTGTGTTTTTTCTGCATCTATTTCTTAAATCAGAAAGTGCAAATGCCATTTCTGATTCTCCTGAGATCCTTTATGTTCCCTACCAGAAGACTCTCTTAGTCCAGCTCCTAATCTTGGTGGTGGTTCGTATTTTTAGATTTTTTATTTTCTAACTCATGGGTTTATAACAAAAATTTCATTGTACAAGCAACACCCCTTTTTCTAATCATTTTGATAATTTTTTTAGGGTTTTTGAGATTTTTTCTCACCAATGACCTCCAATTTTTGTAAAAATCATAAATAAATAAAGTGATGAGATCCTAGGAGTTTAAACTTTAGTGTTTTCAAACCTTGGGAGAATATGACATGAATCATATGAAATTTTTATTTCCATTAAGCATGAGGGTAGATCTATTAACTTAAATGGTCTTTAACACAATCCCTCTAGATTTGTCTCTTCAAATGTGAGGGCACCCACTCCCATAAAGGACATGTTGGGAGTTTAAACTTTAGTCTTTTCAAACCTTGGGCACATATGACATGAATCATATGAAATTTTTATTTCCATCAAGCATGAGGGTAGAATGATTAACTTAAATGGTCTTTAACACAATCCCTCTAGATTTGTCTCTTCAAATGTGAGGGCACCCACTCTCATGTTCGCATTTACTGATATTAGCCTTTAGGAAAAGATAAGAAAATATAAATTGACTAATTTATCAATCCATGTGAACATGATACCCATTAGCCCTCTCACACACTCAATGTGCAAACTTTGTCTGCTAAAGGACATGATTTGAGCAGTATATCAGTTGCCTCAAAAACTTAGGTTCGAGTCAATTCTTCATGCAACATGATACTAAGAAGTTGCTAAGTTGTCTCCTACTATTATGCTAAATTGGTCAACAGAAATTTAGCAATTATAGATGACTCTCATGGTGTTGCAATGTTATTTAATCTTACAGGTTGGCATACTTTCTTAGTCCCACAGTGCTGAAAAACTTTCCTCCACTATTAATCCTAAAGAAGCCCAATAATGGGTGAGCATGGATAGGCCAACTTGAATTTTCTCACATGTCTTCCATCTCACTTAGACACTTATTTCGGGAACTCTTATACATTTACTATGTCAGTTTTGTAAGGCCTAAGATGGGAAAAATAAATAACAAGTGTGTGCAAGCAACACCACACTTGACTAGATTGAACTCGGCCTAGTCTTATGATGGATGTAAATTTTAAGGGCTTCTTTCCTAATTCAAAATCATTGAATATATATAAACTAAATATTTCATTTGTCCTACAATTCCAATAGTGCACATGGCAAGCTTCTCTGCAAATCTCTTTTGTTGCATATGGTAGGCCTCTGAATAGACTAAGCTTGTACTAGCATAATGCAAACATGACCTGCAAGTCACCACTGTGTTTTGGTTTCTGAAGGCTACTACATTATTGACTGACTAGTGAAGTATCAACCAGTGAAAAAGTTTCAAGCTTTGGAGAAGTCACAAAATATATTATAATTTTGTCTTGCAAATTGGCCTCCTGACCAATTTTTTCTAGGAATGCCTCTTATGAAAAAATAAGTTCTTTCCTAACAAGTTATGACCCTCTTGAAAATACCAGGTTCACTAGAACATTGGAAGAAAATATCTAATGCACGCATCATGCTACCACTACAAGCCATTGCAGAAAATAGAAACCAAGGTGAAAAAGGATCTACAACTAAATTGTAGACGTGTTACAGTGACAATACTTTCTTGAATATCTATTCTCCAACATCCATAACATTACCACAAATAATCATAGTTTGTATTTAACTCCAAATAATATACATTCCAATAAGAATTTGTCAATCATATTTTTACCTTGTGGCAATGATTTTCCTTATGCCCTGCTCTCATTTTCAGTCAAAAACTAGATTTCCTATATTGATGACATTCCTACTGTAATATGACCAACTATCAGACAACTATCTCACTGTAATTCTAGATAAAATGAGTAGTGTACCAAAATAATAAAGAAACTGAAAATGATAGTAGATATTGCAGGGTAAGAAAGTAAATAGGTAGTATGCATGATATGCTATTCAATAATTCACTACCTTTCCCATTTATAAAATAGTTTCTACAACAATTCCACTGCATATTAGTTCTTTATGTTGCTATTTATTGAGATTTTGGCTCACACGAGGATTATAATCAACCTTTCCACAGGAGATACATATGTCTTATGCAATTGGCATACCATTGTTGTTAATGTAACTAACATTTCATGATAAGAAGTTATAGTTGAAACATTTCCTTTACTTGTTTTGGCTTCCTAATTGTTATGTATGGCATATATAATACCAGTTGTCCATTGGAATTCATACGTGACCAAATGAAAAAGGATTTGACTGTTGCTAAATGCAAAAATGTGACGGGCTAGGATTGGAGGGATTTTGTGCAAATTATAATGAAAAATAAAAAAGTGAAGGCCTGCACCTCCAGTGCAGTGATAGTAGGGTTTCCTATTTATAATCTTATAGAGTTATTTGTTAGAAAATTATATATTGTAGAGCAATGCAACACATAAAATATGAGGAAAATAAAAGCACACAAAACACATAAAACTAGAGAGACACACATATACATGGTTCACCCAGTTTGGGCTACGTCCACCCCGAACATCCAGTCCTTCCATTCTATTATCCAGCAAAAATGAAGAGACAAAACCTACAACAGATCCGTTGTAATATCCTCTGTTCTCTCTCACAGTCTCCCTCTTTGTTTCTCACTCCGGGAATACACATACAATGCATAGCCACAATACAATGCCCTCATAAAAGCGAGGGGTTGCCTTCTAGGGCAAAAAGCCCTAATCTAAACATAACTTCTACCATCAAATCATATGCCTAATGAACGGCCCAGATTGACTAGAAATTACTATACTTTTACAAGGCAATTTTACATATGTTTTTAGCTTCGGGGGCGCTGCCCCCGAAAACCCCCACCAGGGAGGGGCTCCCCATGATAGCAATTAATTACAGGCGGCGTTGCCACCCATTTTAAGGTACAGGGGTCCAATGTTGTGATACAAAGTAAACAAGATAATCAGGCTCCACACCCAACAATCTCCCACTTGGAGACTGATTGTAGCAACTCCACCGCTGCTTCATTTGCTAGATAATGACTCCTCTTTAGTTTCAGTTTGTTCTCCTTCATCATCATCCTTGAAGACCAATTGAAACTGAGCACATTCTCAGTTTCTCCCTAGTTACAACTTTTGTTAGCATATCTGCAGGATTCTGGCTAGTGTGTATCTTTTCCAGCTTCAACTCTCCATCTTCCAATACTGACCGTATGAAATGGTAATTGGGATGTATGTGTTTAGTCCTGGAATGAAATGCTGAGTTATTTGCAAGATGAATAGCACTTTGGCTATCCTTGTATAGTGTGCCCATATCATGCTTCTTACCCAATTCATCCATAAAACTTTGTAACCAAATCATTTCTTTACTAGCCTCTGTAGCAGCAACATACTCGGCTTCTGTTGTTGAAAGTGCAACAACACTTTGGATTTTTGAAACCCAACTAACAGCTGTTCCACCTATAGTAAATACATATCCTGTAGTGCTCCTCCTGTTATCTCTATCACCTACCATATCTACATCAACATATCCCTGTAGAGCAATGTTTGAACCACCAAAGCATAATGCTTGATTTGTGGTACCTCTCAAATATCTGAGAATCCATTTTACTGCCATCCAATGTTCTTTTCCTGGATTGTTCATGTACCTGCTTACAACTCCCACTGCATGTGAAATATTAGGCCTTGTGTAGACGATTGCATACATTAAGCTTCCAACTGCTAATGCATATGGAACTTTAGACATATAATCCATGTCTTCTTGGGTCTTTGGGCACATCTCCTTACTAAGTTTGAAATGGCTAGCAAAAGGTGTACTAACTGGTTTTGCATTCTACATATTAAATATTTTCAACACCTTCTCTATGTACTCATTCTGAGACAGTGTTAATTTACGATTTTTCTTGTCTCTAGTTATCCTCATACAAAGTATTTGTTTTGCAGCTCCCAAATCCTTCATTACAAATGAATTTTCCAGTTTTCTTTTGAGCACATTTATTTCCTGCATGTTAGATCCTGCAACAAGCATGTCATCTACATACAATAACAATATAATATATCTGCCATCATTTTTCCTTTTTAGATAAACACAATGATCAGAGTGACATCTAGTATAACCTTGTTCGGACATAAACTTGTCAAATTTTAGATACCACTGCCTTGGAGCCTGTTTTAAGCCATACAAGCTCTTCTTTAACCTTCACACCAATTTTTCTTTCCCTTTTACCTCATATCCTTCTGGTTGCTGCATGTATATCTCTTCCTCCAAATCTCCATGGAGAAATGTTGTCTTTACATCTAACTGTCCAAGGTGTAAATCTTTCGCTGCTACAAGAATTAAGATAGTTCTGATTGAATTCATCTTAACAACAGGAGAAAATATTTCATCAAAATCAATACCTTTCTTCTCTGCAAACCCCTTCACCACAAGTCTAGCTTTGTACCTCTGTTTTCCTCCATCTTCTTCCTTTAGCCTGTAAACCCATTTATTCTGCAATGCAGTTTTGCCTGCAGGAAACCTGACTAAGTCCCAAGTCTGGTTATGCATTAAGGAGTCCATCTCTTCTTCCATGGCTAGCTCCCACCTCTTCCTGATTTCAACCTACATTACTTCTTCATAACATTCAGGTTCACCAGAATCAGTCAACAATAAATAATATAATGAAGGAGAGTATCGTTCAGGGGGTCTACTTATCCTAGTAGATTTTCTAACACCACTTTCATGTGTTTGAGGTGCCTATTGCTGTTGTGGTGGTTGCTGCTGCTGTGACTGTTGATTATTATTATTTTCAGGCACCTTTACTTTTTCAGTTATCTCATCAAGAACCATGTATTCCTTGCTTTCTTTTTCCTGTTTCTTTTCCTGCAGCTGATTCTTATACAAGACCTTTTCATTGAATATTATGTCTCTGCTCCTAATGATTTTGTGATTTTCATAATCATATAAGCGATAACCAAAATCATTAGCACCATATCCAATAAAGGTGCATTTCTTTGATTTTGCCTAGATATTTGTTCTGTTTTCTTTATTAATATGGACAAAGGCCTCACAACCAAAAGGCTTTAAAAAATAGTAGTTTACCTTTTTACCTGTCCATGCTTCCTCTGGAATACCACCATCCAAGGAACTTGAAGGCCCTCTATTTATTAGATAAACAACAGTATCTACAGCATTTGCCCAAAATTGTAAAGGCAATCCTGCATGCAATATCATGCACCTTTCATGCACCTTTCATGCTCCATGATTGTTCTGTTCATCCTTTCTGACTCACCATTTTCTTGTGGTGTTCTTGGAACTGTCTTCTCTCTATGAATTCCATGCTCTGAACAGTACCTATCAAACTCTTTGCTGCAATGTTCACCTCCATTGTCTGATCTGAGACACTTCAACTTCTTTCCTGTCTCAATCTCAACCAAAGCTTTCCATTTCTTGAAAGTATCAAATACATCAGATTTATTCTGAATACAATAAATCCATGTTTTCCTAGTTGCATCATCAATAAAAGTAACATAATAACGAGAGCCACTGAGAGATGATACCTGAGCAGGTCCCCATACATCTGTATGCACAAGCTCCAATTTTTCGCTCTTCTTTTCTTTCCCAACTCTGAGAAATCTGACTCTCTTTTGTTTTCCATAAATGAAATTCTCACAGAAATCCAAATCAACATTCTTCAATCCTGGCAAAAAATTTCTTGAGTGAAGAATCTTCATTCCCTTCTCACTCATGTGTCTGAGCCTATGATTCCATAATGTTGCATCTGCTCCTTTGGAAGTTAAAGCATTAATAGAGTTAGAAATACCATTGCATAAATACAATGTACCAACCTTTTCTCCTTTTGCTATTACCAGCGCTCCTTTGGTGACCTTCCAAGTTTTATCTGTGAAAGTTGTCACACAACCTTCACTGCCTAACTGCCCTATTGAAATCAAATTTTTCTTCAGATCTGTAACATGCCTTACCTCCTTTAGTAGCCATTGGTTTCCATTATTTTGTTTTACAAGAACTTTACCCATTCCAACAATTTTACAGGGTTTATCATCACCCAAATGAACTTGTCCAAAATCTCCTTGAACATAGTCATGAAAATATTTCTTATCAGGTGTGGCATGGAATGAAGCCCCTGAATCTACAACCCAAGAATCAGTAACATTTTCGAAAGAAAGAATCAAAAAATATTGTAACACATCACCTGTCACATTTTCTTCATGATTGTTTTCTTGATGTGTGTCTCCTTCTTTTCCCTTCCGAGATCTACAGTCTTTCTTTAGGTGTCCTTTCTTTCCGCAATTCCAGCACACTATCCCCAATCTGGACTTGGATCTACTTTTCCTTGATTTACTGCGATATCCCGAGCTCTTTCCTCTTTCCATTCTTCTTCCCCTAGACTCTGCACTCAAAGAATTACTTGATGTCTCACCGGAGCTTTTCCGTCGCGTTTCCTCGCTAAGGATAACACCAACAACATCATCAAACTTTAAAGTACTAGATCCAGAGATAGAGTTACTAATGGCCATTACTAAACCATTCCAACTTTCTGGTAATGAGCACAAGAATAGCAGAGCTCTAACTTCATCATCAAAGTTTACCCCTACAGAACTTAATTGACTGGTAACTGTATTAAATTCATTTAAATGGTCTGCAACAGATCCACCTTCTGACATCTTCATATTAAATAGTCGTTTCATAAGAAATACCTTTTTTGAGGCCGAGTTTTTTTCATATAGTTTCGCCAACGCCTGCATTAAACCCTCTGTTGTTGTTTCCTTCGAAATATTGAAGGCAACTGACGCCGCAAGGCACAACCGCACTGTTCTGAGTGTCTTTCTATTGAGAATGTTCCATTCCGCGTCTATCATGGCTGTTGGCTTCTTTGTTTTTTCACTCAATGGTAGGTACATATCTTTCTGATACAGATAATCTTCCATCTGCATCTTCCACAGCGGAAAGTTTTGGCCGTTAAATTTCTGGACCCTAAACTTACCATCTTCCGCCATTGCTCCCACTCGAACCAGGAACCCTTCTTTCCTGCGATTTTATCAGCCAAATATACCTTCGGCTTTGATACCAATTGTTAGAAAATTATATATTACAGAGCAATGAAACACATAAAATATGCGTAAAATAAAAGCACACAAAACACATAAATCTAGAGACACACAGATATACGTGGTTCACCCAGTTTGGGCTACGTCCACCCCAAACAGATAGTCCTTCCTTTCTATTATCCAGTAAAAATGAAGAGACAAAACCTACAGCAGATCCGTTGTAATATCCTCTATTCTCTCTCACAGTCTCCCTCTCTATTTCTCGCTCCGATAATACACATACAATGCACAGCCGCAATACAATGCCCTCATAAAAGTGAGGGGTTGCCTTCTAGGGAAAAAAAACCCTAATCTAAACATAAATTATACCGTCAGATCATTTTCCTAATGAACGGCCCAGATTGACTAGAAATTACTATACTTTTACATGGCAATTTTACATCTGTTTTTAGCTTTGGGGGCGCTGCCCCCGAAAACCCCTGCCAGGGGGGGGCCTAGACCGCCCACGGCAGTGATTAATTACGGATAGCATTGCGCCCCTTTTAAGGTACATAGGTCCAATGCTGTGATACAAATTAAACAAGATAATCAGGCTCCACACCCAACATTATTATTATTATTATTATTTCGTTTCTTTCTGGATGTTATTCCCTGGTCAAGGTGTTTCTCAAGTTTGTTAGAGCTGAATTCTAAACACACTGCTTGATGTCTTACAGTGGAAAAACCTCACATCTTAGAATAGGTCCATGATCTATCTCTAGTATGATAGCACAAATGTGGAAGATTTGGTAAGTGCCTACTACTGAAAGCCTTGCTACTGTGACCCAAGTGCTATTTGGCCACAACTAGAAGGTTAGTGCATTGGGAAAAAGAGAATGTTGTGTGCATTGATGTTGCACACAGGGCATCTTTTTGCAATCCCTTTTTCCCATCATGTGCAAGAGTAGTTTGCATATGAAAGATGCACATAGGATTCTCTTTGCCCAATAAAATAACCTTCTAGTGTTGCATGAGATTCTAGCCTCTTTAGACTAAGGAATTTTCCAGAACTTTGTCACTCTTGGTTCATAGTTATCTTGTGAGTTTAGTCTCATTGCAAGACTTTTTCCTTAACATTATTGCTCGATGTTTCTACCATAACCTCAGAGCTACTCGAGTTTGGGGTTGTTCACTAGATATCTCTTGGGGTGTGGACCAACCTCCTGATCTACTGGCAACATTTCTATACCTCTAGCAGGTGTAGGTATATCATAGGCATTTTTATTTCTCCAAAATTCTATTACTCTCGCAAAAGGGTGCATTCTAATTTAAGATTTTTTCTCCCACAGCTCAACATGTTGTGTGAAATGTAGTACCTATTGGGTGATTTCTATGGCTTCTACAAACTAGTTATTAGACAATGTTTCTAACCTCTTAGGAATGATCTACTTAGCGGTGGCTACCTCTCTAACAATTGATGGTATTCATTGTTCATTAGTATATTGAAAAATTCATCGTTGGGGATTAATGTTTCAATTTTATCAAGTGTCTCTTGTTTCATATTCAACACAAGATGGATTTTTCATGCACTCAGTTCATTGGAGCAAGGCTTTCTAGCTTGCCTTGAATATTGAAAGCAAGTTACAGAAGAGATCCCTAAAGATGGGGCATCATTGACAACAATTCAAGCTCCTCTTAGTGGATGTTTTCTAACCCGTCTTCTTCTGCTCCTTCCCCTTGTCATCTTCATTTGTTTACAAGGCATGACAAAGATACCCATAAGTCTAAATTTTAGCCCAAAAGAAATTGTAATGATAGTGGAAATGTTACAAGAATATTGTTATTATCACTAATGGTCTGCCCATTCTAATGAGGGATGTCTTAAGCAAAGAGTTATCAACACATATTTCAGTGGCTGAACAAAAGGAAGGAGAAGGTTAAAATTATTATAGTAAAAAATCCCACTTACATAAGTGGTTGTTGTGGACTTCCCAATCCATGGTGGAAATGCCTCTGCTACTAAGTACGATAATTCTAACAATTCAAAAAAAAAATGGAAAAACAATTCTAGGCCCACAATTAGTCTTAATCATCACTCACTACTTCACTTTAGACAAGGATGCTTTGTTTGTGAAAAATTGTTGCAGTATAGTTAATGGTAGTGATAAAAATATTATTTCACAAGATCATGTGACTTTTCTTAATTTCCCTTCTAAATGTTAACCTTGGTCTAAAATTTTAGGGTTGGATGAAGGATAAGGAACCAATGCAAGTTATGAAGGTCTGTCAATTCACTTTTGCTATTGACCACTCTTTGATAGTATTAAGTATGATGGCACTCTTGTTGACTGTTGTGGTCTTATTCCTTGGAAGGTTTTATCAACATGATTTTTTTTTCTAAATTAGACTATTCTATTAATTATGAACATAGTTTACATGTCGAAGATTGCTTCCAGAATTGTTATGCTAGCCAATTCCGGAGGGATCATAGTTCAAAAAGACAAAAATGACAAAAATGAGACGGCCCCGGATGGGGAAACCGGTCCAAAAATCACTACCCTTAGTAGGGAAACCAGCTTTAACCAGAAAATACCAAGAGTTTTTCAATTTTTTTAGGAAATACATGCTAACAGAGAAATTGATCAAAATAGAAAGAGGAAACCTCTCATTGCAGTGGCTGCCTGTCATGCTAAGTGTCATGAGGATGTGACAGTGGCTCCTCAATGATAAGACACCTGTAATCATCTGAGGAATGGTCATCTTTCTTTGAGTGCTGAGTTGTGGGTTCCGACGTGGTGGCGGTGCACACAACGCTGGCACTGCCTTTCCTCTTCTCACCCATCAAGTGTTCTGGACTTCTGCTTCCGCTACGTTCACTGCTGGAGGAGTGCCCTTCTAGTTTGACCAGCAGAGCTTCGGATTTCCTTGAGTACTGAGGAGACACTAGAGAGATTGTAGATTTCCTGGGACATTTTCTAGAGCCTGACCCAGCTGAGCTCGAAGGCACCTCCTGGAAGCTGACAGTAATGGTGGCTATAACTCATGGTCTATCCAGGGAGCAGTCATGGTGGAAATGAGCCAAATTTTCTTCAAGAGGTGGGGATCGACTGTCAGAGTGAATGGAGATTGGTGAACATGAGGACTAGACCCTTCCTTTTCCATGACAACACCTCATTCTATGCCTCCTCGGCATCCTGGAGCAGGATTGAGCATGAGGGAAGCTAGTTAGCAGATGCTTAGAGGTTGAGTGAGTGTTGGCGTGCAGAGTCTGTGAGACTGAATGGTAGTCGGTGCAATGAGGCGATGAGGCTAACAGGAAGCGAATGTCACAATGTGTCTCTGAGAGCGAGGGGGAGCTCGGAGCAGAGACTACAGAAAAACGAAGATGGCATGACGAGAATGGCATCAATGGAGGGCATGGCACCATGAAGAGGAGCTCAGGGATACGGACCGGACAGGCGTAAATATGAAGGGCAAAGGCAGTTAAGGCACCTTGAGGTGAGTAGCTGGAGCATTTATGGGTAGTAGGACAGGCCCCATGCATGGCTATGTGGCTAGGCCATGTGTCATGCAATGGGGCTGCCACCTCCTGTCCTGGATCATACACCTGCATCTGGGGGGGTTTATCAATACGATTGACATGCAAGCTATTATACATTGTCTTGAAACTTCCCTATTTTTGCAAAGAAGTTAGCATCATGCTAGTGATTAATTTGAAACTATATTTTAGAAGAAAAATTCACTGTTTTTTGGTGGAATAGTTCATAATTTATTCTAATCCTTTTTTGCAAGTGTACTAGTCATGATGATAAATGTGTGGTTTAATTCAGAGGGTTCTCAGTTATTTCTAGATACATTTTTCATCATTTTCTTTGAATAATTCTCTAGTGCTTTACCTTCATATTTTATCCCCTACATAATTTCTCCTGAGGTCCATGTTGTTATGTTTATTAGCTGTTTCTGTGGAAATTTTTTCCTGAGGTTCTGTAATGTAAATCCAAATGAAAAAAAACTATTTTACACATTGATATTTGTTCAAGACATTCTTGTGTGATACTTGAATTTCATAAATCTAGATTTCTATTTCGTTATCTATATCAATATATAAGAACATGCCCATGGATTGTTCATATTTCTCAAACTGTGGAGTTGTTCATTTCCTGTTGCGTGTTCTTTTATATTGTTATGTTGTGATTCAAATTTCTAGTTGTGATTTCCAGTTATTCTCCTATGTAGTACATGCTTTGTTAGATTATATCAAAATTTATTCTTATTGTCTTTTTATTATGTATATTGAACATATTATTTCTAGCAACTTTTGATTTTCCTATATTTTCTATTCTTTTGGTGTATCTTTGCACCTTTAGGGGAAATTTCTAGTTTAAATGCTAATTCTTTAAAGGGTGCTAGCTCAATGGAAGAGCACCTAATTTACAAGTAGGAGGTTGGTGGTTCGATTCCATCGTGCTCTGATATTAATAGGGAATGACGATGATCAGTTTTTGGTGACGGATGCTCTTTTGACCATCAGCAATGAGCTTATGGTGACATTTTTTGACCCTCACCAAAATATGAAATGGTGAAGGTCAATGAACGCCACCATATATACGCATCAATAGTGACTACCATTAAAGTTCCGTCACCATAAATATTTGTTGTTGATATGAAATGGTGAGGGTCACTTTTTGTCATTATAGGCATTATTTGTGACGGACCTTGATGTCACCAATGAGTTTATGGTGACGGTCAATGAACGTCGCCATATATATGCAATAGTAGTGATGTCCATGAAATGTCCATCACAAAAAAATGTTGTTTTTCATATGAAATGGTGACGGTCGCTATCCGTCATTATAATCAATATTTGTGACGTATCTTGAATGTCACCACAACACATACTTTCAGCGACGCCACCTTTGGTGACCTTCAGTTTTTTGGTGATGGGGGCTATTGTCAGTCACCATTTCTCATATGAAATGGTGACAGTCACTATCCGTCACTATAAATAATTATTGGTGATAGACCTTGAATGTCACCACATCACCTATACTTTCAGCGACACCACCTTTGCTGACGTTACATTTTTTGTGACGAAAGCTTTTTTGACCCTCACCAATGAGCTTATGGTGATCATTTTCTCCCTTCACCAATGTCCTTTTTTATTTTAGTGGCTTGAGTAACTAACTACCATTCATCGCACATCGCAATTTATAACTATTACCATTTATGATGTTACCCATAAATCCTACGAAATGTGATCTATGAAAATCGCACATCGCAAATTTTATGTATTAAACGAGTTTTATTTTAGTTATGTCCTGTGAAATCCGAAGTGCATATTTAAGAAGCCAAGCGGCTGCACTTTATCAGACTTTGTAACTTTATGTTTATTTCTTTATTTTCTCATCGGGTCCACATAACACAAATTTCACCGAATTGCATATAAGTTCAATCGTTTAAACAAGACGCGATGTAATTTTGATTTATAATGGTGATTAAATTGTTTGCAATAATATTTTGATATGACTTTGGAAATAACTTAGTGCATATCGCAGCCCACATGACTTAGTGGATTTTTAAGTCGTTTAAGTTTGTAAGCTATGCAAATTGTGATGCGCACTAAGGAATGAAAGTGGAAAAGCAAGAAAAACTTTATTTCCTAAAGTTTTTTTACTTGAGCTAAAAAATAAATTAAATGAATTTCTTAATTATTTTTAAAGGGTCCCCATTTATTTTAATAAATGGGGGTTGTTGTATAGCATAGCAATTGGCGATTCACTTGGGAGAACCAAATATCTTTAACTTTTTGAATTTTCTAAAACTTTTTTGAAAAAAATAGTTGCAGGAATGAATTTCAAACAAATAATATCTTACTAAGCAATGAAATTTCTCTTAATTAAAATTCATAAGAATTTCTCTTTTAAAAATAAAAGTACGAAAATCTATATCAGTCTTTACTCAGTTCAAAAAGATAAAGCAGGTGGCTCTTCCAGATTAGCTTTATAAGTATTTAATCTTTTATCACAGGTAGAGCCTCTGATCCAATAGGCAATTTAAGCCCTTGGCAGGGTTACCTTTTACCCAGCAATGATTCATTGTCCCATCCAGTCTTTCTTACAATTCCCAAAAATAAATTCTAACTTTATACAATTGATATTTTTTGAAAATTTTTCTTTTTGTATCAGATTTTTACTTGCTTAAAAGCCATTTTCTTGGTTTGGTAACCAAATAATGACAATGCCATTCACTAGTTGTAATTAAACTAATCAAGCTGGCTCTTGATGAGACCCCTTGTCCTCTTGATATAATCTCAATTCATTACCCTGTTTTGGTAGGCAGTATTGGTAATGTCAGTTAAAATATTTCCCTATGAACATGGTAAGCAAGCTCATGATGAGACTTATTATATTTTAAGCTTTTCTAGTATAATATTTTTTGAATTTATTTCAAAAATTGATAATTTTTCCTGGATGGGGTGAATCATTGGTCCTTTTGAGAATTCTAGATGATAATTTTTAGTTTTAGATTGCTTCTCTGTAAAAGAGTATTTACTATGTTAAGGATTATTTTCTGGACTGATAAAAGAATAGTCATGCTTTATAAATATGAGAGTTCATCAGAGAATAAATAAATTCAGTGAAATTGCATCTTTCAGTGAAAATAAAATCTATTTGTCTTTCAAATATTTCGATTGTTTCCTTGACATTTCTTATTTCTATAAACGATAAATCAGAAAATATCATCTGAGATGTTTATTTGAAAAGCCAAAAATTTATACTAAGCAACTTTTATTTTCCTAATCGAAAATAAAAAGACAATAGTATACAGGAATAGAAAGGGTTACCTTCTATGAAAAGTATTTCTTCAAAATTTTCCCATTAACAGGAAAAGAATCTCTTTTGCCTGATAGATCTTGCAATAATAATGTCGATGGGCCTATTTCTTCAATTATTTGAAATGGACCTAGCTAGAGTTTTTGAAGCTTTGTGTGTTTACCTTTTTCCTCATGCGCTTTGTCCCCTTTCAATACCAGATCACCAATTTGAAATTTTTTTGGAGTAACAAAAGTTGAATCAAATGAAGCTTTTACTATCTGTTGATAATGTGCATGAGTATGCTTAGCTTTTTCTCTTTCTTCTTCTAGCTTAAGAATTTGAAATTTTATTTGTTGTAGTGAAGAAGAAGGAGATGCATCAATGAATTGAACTAAGACAAGAGAGGGAATAACTACATTCGTAGGAAGAACATCTTTTTTTCCATAGACAAGATTGAATGGAGAAGTGCCAATAGAAGCTTTCTGAGTTATTCGGTCTGGCCAAAGAGAAAATATTAATGATTTATGCCAATTTCGTTGGTTTTGATCAACACTTCTTTTGATTATTCTAATCAAGTTTTTGTTCATGGATTTTGTTTCCTTGCGGGTAATAATTTGTAGAATACTTAAGTTTAAAACCTCTTTTGATTGCAAATTCCATCATAGTTGCTCCTGAGAAGTAACATGCACTATCAAACATTAAATCAGTAGGTATATCAAACCTATTTATGATATATTGGTTGATGAAATCAATGATATTCTCAGATTTGGATACCTTCAATGGAATTTCTTCCACCCATTTAGGAAAGTAATCTATAGTTGTGAGAATATATCTCGAAGAGTTAGGAACAATCTCACCAATTATATCTAATATCCACTGTTCAAATGGTTGTTAAATATTAACTGGCTGTAATGGGAAGGTTGGCTTCCTTTGTATTCTAGATGCACTTTGACACACTTTTCATTTTCTTGCATATTCGTGAGCATCTTTGAGAAGTGTAGGCCAATAGTAACATGCATGCAGGATTTTGTGTGTTGTCGTATTTCCTCCAAAATGTCCTCCAGCTGGTCCATCATGGATTTCCTGCAAGACTCTTTCTGCTTCAGATTTTTCTAAGCATATTAATAGTACAGAATCAAAATTTATCCTAAACAATACATCATTGATTAATTCATATTTCTTGTCCTTTAATATCAAAACACGTTTCGTTTTGTAACTGAGTTGGGTCGGAGCATATCCATTTTTCAAATAGAATATGAGATCAACGTATTGATATTGTGCATAGTTGAGTCTTACCTCTGATATTTTCACAGTGTTACCTAAATCTTCTTCTGATGATAGATGGGATGCTCCTGTAAGCTTTCTGCAAAAACCTTGACCTCTAACAATTTTAAAGGGTCTAATTTCTACATCATATTATTGTAAAGCGGTAACCCAGTTAACTCTTTTCTCTCCTAATTCTCTTTGCATTAATAGTTGTCTCACTGTAGAGAATGGAACTATGATTTTGGTGAGTTTTAAGAGAAATGGCCTCAAATTCTTTATAGCCTTAAAGACAACAAATGCTTGTTTCTCGATAGATGAATAATTCAGTTCTGCACCTTGCAAATTGGAACTAAAAAATGATATTGGTGCTTCAATGTGTTGGTCATTAGGTTGTGTTAAAACAACATTGTATGATGTAGCTGAAGAAAAAGTATATAAAGTAAAAGGATTAAGAAAATTGGAGGTAGTTAGGAATGGAGCATTGACAATAGATTGGTTGATTAAATCAAATGCTTCTCTTTCATTACGTCCTCATCTAAAGAATGAATTTTTCTTAATCATGTTTTGTAACGGTAAAACTATTTGTGAAAAGTCACAAACAAACCTTTTAAGAAAATTAATTTTCCCAAGAAATGACTGCATAGCTTTCTTGTTACGAGGGAAAGGAATTCTTTTAATCTCTTCAATTCTTTCAGGATCAATATATATACCTCCTTTTGACACAATGAATCCTAAAATTTTTCCTTCATCTAATGAAAAAAATGATTTCTTTGGGTTTAATGAGATGCCATACCTTTTACATCACTCAAAGACTTGCTTTAGGTCATTCACATGATTGGTTACTTTTTTAGAAAAGACTGTAATGTCAGCTAAATAAATAACCACTGATTTATTTATGAGCCCCCTAAAAGTTGTGTCCATAGCTCTTTGAAAAGTGGCACCTGCATTAATTAATCCAAATGGCATCTTTTGATAGGCGTAGGTTCCCCACTTAGTCCTGAATGTAGTCTTTAATCTGTCATCTATATGTACGAGAATTTGGTTACATCCCAAGAATCCATCTAGAAAGGACATAAGTTCAGACCAGCGACTGTTTGCAGTACTTGATCCATGGTTTGTAATGAAAAGTTGTCCTTTTGACATACTTTGTTTAAATTCCTAAAATCAATACAAATTCTAATATCGCCATTTTTCTTCCTGATGAGTACCAAATTTGAAACCCATTTAGAATGCCTAACTAGAAACATGATCTTTTCTTTGAGGAGTTTGTTTAGTTCTGTTTTGATTTGATTTTCGAGATTTGGATGAATCTTCCTCAATTTTTGTTGTATAGGTTTCTCATCTGAAATAATAGGTTTTGTGTTTTGAATCACAAAAGTATCATATGTTTTGAGATCAGTATAATCCCAAGAAAAAATACTTTTGTACATTCTAAACAATTTAATAAATGATAACCTTTCTTCAGAAGATAGACCAAGGCCTAGATTGACATTTTGAGGTTTTTCGTTAGTTCCTAGATTCACTAACTCAAATCTTAAGGTAGAGCTTTGAGTTTTTGAGAGATCCTTCAAATGTTAATATATCTATGATATCTGAATCATTATTGAATACTCTCTAATCGGTAATATTGTCAGGAAAAAATGTTCTAAAAATTAATTCAATGGAAAATCTATCGAGACTAAACTCTTGAGATGGAATTAATTTAAATGCTACATTAGCCAGTAGATATGCACTATCATTCTGCATTCTAGGCATGGAAGAAATATTGAAGGCTAAGAAATGAAAGTTAAATTATTGGACTAATGATTGGTAATGCTTTAAATGTCCAGAATTACAATGAATGGTATTTCTTACCTATCTAACAATGATTTCCGAATCTCCTAGGACTTTAAGATATTTGATATTAAGATCAATGGCTTTGTACAAACCTTGGACTAATGCTTCATATTCAAATATATTGTACGTGCAATTAAATTCAAGTTTAGAGGCTAACATGGTTTTTTATCCTTCTGGGCTTATTAAAATACAGCCAACGCATGCACCATCTTCAGATTTAGAAACGTCAAAATAAAGAGTCCAAAATAAATAACTAACTATTGGTTTATATACAAAATTTTTACATTTTGAAATGTCTGACTGGGAAAAATTCTCAATCTGGGAAATAACTACATTATCGAAAAAAGGTGATGGTTGAGCGTTGAAATTTCCCAAAAATGATTATGCTGAGTAGTTTCCAATAATGTTATTAGTGAATGCTACTGGCTCGTTTATTCCTTCAAGATCGGTGACGGTATGTTTCATGAACGTTTCACGGTCTATCCGGATTTCATTTGGATTTCCGTTGTATGGTAGCCACATATGCGACCAGTCTGTTGCAAAATATCCATGAAATTTTTCAGACCAGTCTCTGCTTAATACTAAACCGTAAAACTCAGGAATATCAGTCACCAATATATTGATTATTTGAGCAACCTTGGGATTTTATGACAATATGATAGAAACAAAATTGATTTCTCCTACAACCTCTACTCTAGTTCTATCAAGTTGTACTATATGAACAAGATAACTCTGAGGAGTTATGTTCAACTTAGCACAAACTGATTTTGGCATGATATTAGAGGAAGCCCCTGAGTCGATTAAACCATTGTGAATGTTTTTATTATAGATCTCATAGGTTAAGAGAAATGGAGTAGTATGAGAGATGGATCGATCACCTATCATAATCAAGTTTGTAGCATCTATTCTAGTTGAAGGAGAAGGTGGCTTACCCATTTCATTAGCAGCTTGTAATACTACTGGAGTAGGCAAGGCTGAAGCAGGAACCGCATTTAAGTCTCTAAGTAAGATTTTATGTTGCTACTTTAATTTTGTAAGATTATGAATTGAAACGTTGGCCCTCGTTTTCTTCATGTCTTCAATTACATTATACTCAATAGTGTCTCAGACTACCATTGTTTTTTATGTAGGTGGAGTATCTAAAGTAACAGGACTTGTTTGTGTAGCTTTTGAAGTAGACTTTTTGCTTACTGTTTTATCCTTATCCAGCGTTGAATTCTTTTGTTGTTTATTTGGCTGCATTTCTTCAGTAGTCTTTTTTCTCCTTGTACTCATAGGTAAATCTTCATGTTGTTCTTCATTTGGTAGGATGAAATCCCACATTCCATTTAGTTCAACTTCTTCTTCTTCTTCATCTTCTTCTTCCTCTGTTTTCTCTTCCTCTTTATCTTGATTAGACTCAGCGTTAGATATGATATTTGGTGGTTGATTTTTAGAGGACTGACCTTTCTTGATGTTTCTGAAAGTATTTTTTGAGCTAGAATTTTTAGCGACTTGTTTCTTGATATCTGCCATCTCATTTTTCACAGTCTTTAAAACTTTCTGAAGACCTTCTACATCAAAAAGGTCTTCAGATGGCTTCTTTTTAGAATCATCTTTGAAATATACCTTCTTTGATTTTCTGTCTTCTTGAGAATTATTATTCTTAGGAGTGGTTATGTGTTTCTCTATAGATAGAGATTCCTTCATGTTTTTTGCAAGTGTCGGCAGTTTTTCTCTATCAACAAAAATGGCTAAATTGGATGGAAGTGATGAAATATACCACCATTTTGTATATTTCTGATTATATTTAGTATAGCGCAGGGGTTTTTGGGTGGGTAAAAGCCCCTAAAGCATTGTAAATGGGTCAAGGGTAGACCAAGGGTCTGCAAACCATAGTTTGTGGACCATTGGATGCATAGGCTAGAATAGTATAAGTAGTTGAACATTTTGGAGTTGTAGGACAAGCTAAGAATGATAAGAGATTGCTGCTAAGTGAAAATCGATACATCCTGTCACGGCTTTTGGGTAAGGACTCTTGTCAGTCAAAAGTAGAGCGCCCGTCATGATGTGTGCTTTTAATTCCCACCGCCGTGTGCGCAAAGGCTTTTTGGGGTTTTGTAAGTAGATCTAAAAGATTAATGAATGCGGAAGTATTGTTGCCTATCTGAATCCACTAGAATTACTGTGATATGAATCTGTGACGTCTTGATTACTTAGTATATGATGTTGTGTTATTGGTTTAATTTGTGAACATACTTGTGTACTTATTTATGCTATGATCTGGGTTTGTTCTACTTGCTTCGTATAAGAATATCTGAAATAGCTATGTATTGTTATATGAATTCTTGATCTGTTGATTTATGTGAGTAACATTGTTGTTGCGCACATCGATGCAATGGGAATCTAGGCTCTGTGATACCGGATCGGGTCACGATCAGGGTGAACGCAGCTCTGATTGACTTACCTACCCTCTCCCAGGGTGTGGAAACGTGGTTCCAGCACCCACCCATACTACTTCGGGTGAGACTTTGGTCTGCGCAAGCAGGTCACAACCGAAAGGGCTAGTAGCATAGGGGTTTGTTGGCAAAACTTGAACATTTGAACATTGGTTAGGACCCCTTGAGCCAACAAATGGTTCTGTTGCCGAGACCTGGAGAATTTTGAGAGAGGGATCGGGTAATGCCAAGTCTGTACTGGAAGCCGGAGAGAAAGGAAATTGATGAATGGTTTAAATAGCAAGTTCAGGAATTTTCCATAAAAGAAAACCATATTAAGAGGTTGACCACTAAAGAGTAGGAGAATAAGTAAATTTTCACATAGATCTATGAGATCTTCTTTGTAACGATTGCGATCGAGCTCCAGGAGTGGCTCGCAAGACTGGTAGAGTTCCAGAAGTGTTGGAAGGAAGAGTGGATCACAGAGTGGACCCCCAAACTAATCCAGTAGCTAGAAAATACTGATAACACCATCACTCGCACAGTGGACCATTGGGTAGACAGCGCGTTAGGAGGATTTATGACATAATTTTCCATTGATCACTTTGTATCCTACTCTGAAGTAGAGCGAAGATTCTTCACGGGGTTCCGAGGTAAGTTTCTAAAGACATTTCCATTGTTGATCAAGATATTTTTATGCAAAAAGAGTATTATGTGTAGCCATACCGAGTGAATGAAATCTGATCTGGATGGGAGTGCAAAGCGGAGTGGCAAGTACTATAGGGCCAACCTAGAGGGAGATCGATTGGTCCACAATCCAGTAAGGGAAGCAGCTTCGCAGAGACCTCCAGCCACACCGCTTTCAAATCAGCCTAGAGCTAAGAACTCACCGACCCCTCCACTACTGGAAGAAGACATGGCTACACACATGAAATTGCCGACCTTTAAGGGTGTGGGGGATGAAGACATGAATCATTTCTGGTTTCTCGCAGGATCGGTATGGACTGCGCAGAACGTGGCTAGTGATGCAGTGAAAAGGGCACAGCTATCCCTTGCTTTCGAAGGAAGAGCTTTGGACTGGTACATGGGATACATCGGCCAAAATGCAAATGCAACCATTGAAGAAATTAAGAACACCCTAAAACAGAAATTCAAAAAATCTAAGTCCTACTCCCAAATCGTGGTTGATCCAAAGGATTTCAAGCAAGGACCTTCTAAATCTGTGTGGGAGGCTGATCAGCGACTAAAGAAGGTGATCAGAGAAGGGGGATTCCAATATGATGACAGACAACACAATGAATGGTTTATTGCTATGTTGCTACCTCACCTACGTGTACCTATGGGGCACCAAACTTTCGAATCACAGGAGAAGGCCTTGGAAGGTGCCATGAAGTTAGAAGCTGCACCTTGAGATGAGACTCAGCTGGGCATCCAACAGATTCAGGGACAGACAACTGGAAGCGATGCATGTAGAGATCCAAAACCTGTGAAATGAATGAGGGGCATAGGCTAGCCCCGAAAGATGGTGCATACAATGCCAGGTGAATGGCTATACCAAGGATAAATGTCCTCTAATAGCAGATTATGTGCAGGCCGAGGGACCTAGCTCATTGCGCCCTAGGGAAGCTACGAGACCCAGTGGGCCAGCACTCTAGTGCGATGATTGCCGCGTCGCAGGGTTGCACGATACTAACCACTGTCCCGCCTTGCTACATACATTCCAAAGGTAAAGCAGCAATGGTATAGGTTCTGCAGATCAGTAGGATATGACGAATAGAACTGCCGGAAATATGATTTTATGATTGATTGAGGAAACTTATACAGAGTACAATCAGACCCTGCATCACCAAGGACCCCCGTAGGTATAGGAAGCTCCCCATCAAGGGGCAAGGGAGGAGGATGCGGTGAAAGTGCAGGACAGGGACGAGGTCAGATAATCTGCTATAAATGTTGAGAAGCAGGACACGTTGCAAGGGACTTCCCGAACTCCACTAGGCAATCCTGCCGATATTGTAGAAAGCTAGACCATGCGATTTAATATTGCCCGATCTTGATAGCGAAAATGCAGGAAAAGCAGTCGACACCTACGCAGAATGTGCAGAGAGTTAAGTCTGAGTTGTGAAATAAAGATCTGAGTGTGAATGTGGTGACGCGCAGCGGGATGGCCACCAGGGGGCCTGAGGAGGAGGCTACAATGGAACCCCTGATTCGTCAAGCTGCTATCAAACAATAAGGCCTGGACTTAAAAAGGGGGAAAGAAAAATTTATCACAGCTCGCAAGGACTTTGCTAAGACAGAGGCAACTACTGCTCGGCCACCTGCGAACCTCAAGGCAGATGAGGAGGTTGAACTATTTTTGCAGGCATGTATGAAACTGTTGCAAAACCCAAAGGCTGTGGAGAACCTTCAGGCATTAATAGATAGTTGCGCAGCACGACCTAATCTAACCCTGGAATTCAAGGATGTGCACAAGCTATACATGTATAAGAAACATACCAGAAGAGAAATGCGGTTGTCTGCGCAGATCGGTGACTACAAAATGAGCTAAGTTATTTTGGACCTAGGGTCGGATGCGAACGTGTTACCTAAGCAGACTTGGCAACGAATGGGAGAGCCTAAGTTGGAATGGTCCACTATTCAGTTACGCATGGAAAGTTAGCAAAAAATCATCCCGCTAGGAAGGTTGTCTAAAATTACGGTGGATATCACAGGAGTAGAGGCTTGAGCTGATTTTGAAGTAATAGAAATTGTAGAAGATGCGGACCCCTACCCTCTGCTCTTGGGATTGGACTGGGCCATAGATATGGGTGGTATCATCAACCTCAAAAAGAGAAACATGGTGTTTGAGAATAACGGCACAAGAGTGATAGTACCATTAGATCCTATGGAGGGTGAACGATATACGGAGCCAGTGCGCGATGAAGAGGAGATGGACCACATTTACAAGTTGACTGCGCGGGACAAAGATTGGATCAACCCCACGGCAGAAGGCGTACTCTACTGGGAAAAGGACAATGAATGCTTCTCTGACTCTAACGGGGAGATGGAGAATTGGAAAAACCAGTCGCATGATCTCTCGCTGCGATGTCTTCGAGTCACCAGGTACTTCCACTACATTTCCTCAGAGGTAAAATACCTACCCTAATTTGATGGTTCTGGTAGCATTAGGGAATTTTTGTGAACATTCGAAGCCAAGGTTCCCAAAGAACGAAGGATATGGGCCCTTAATCTAGTGATGCGAGCAATGCCTGCAAGATGGTGGGAGATGCACAAAGGGGCGTTCCAGGACTCGGAGGACTTTCGGGACATGATGATCCTCTGATTTGAGCCTCCATTAAGGGTGCGAATCGAGATGTTCCTTTGCCCAAGGGACCCGCGTAACCACTTGCTGGCCTGGATCAAGGCATGGGGTGACCGGGCTATGGAAGAATGGGTTCACTTGTTCATTCACGCATTAGGTCCAAATCGACTACGTGGTACCTGGATGCGGAGCTACATCAAAGCACTCGCCACTGGGAAACTCTGAGGGATGAATTCGTAGGGACATTTGGACTTATAGGGGGGTCAGAAGTGCTTGACGAAGCTCTGCAAGGTATAGATACATTTGTGTTCAAAGAACCTATCTCCACTGAAGCATTTGGGGCGCCGACATGGGAATCGCAGATGCAGGATATTTTCAACTGCCGCAGCTTGGCAAGGGAAGAAGACCCACGGTCTATCTCTATCACGGAGTCACAAGGAGAGCGCCCCATCGTAGGACCCCTGCTATAAGAGGTGGATGTCACTAAGCTCCTCGGGCTGCACGAAGTCAATATTGGGATGGAATAATAGCCTAAATTGGCTAAGATTGGGGACTATTGGGATGAAAATACAGTAAGCAAAGTGGCCGAGTTACTCACCGAGTACCAGAACTTATTCCCAACAAACTTTTTAGAACTAGAGGGGATCACAGGGGACTTAGGATTCATGCATATCACTCTCAAACCGGATGCTCGGCCCGTAAAATAGCAACTCTATAGTTTGAACCCCAAGTATAAGCAAAAATTCAAGGAAGAGCTTGATAAAATGATCGTTGAGGGTATCATCGAACCTGTTGAACAATATAACTAGGTTAGCCCGATGGTGGTTCAGGAGAAAAAGGCTAAAGGGGAGATTCAGATCTGCGTGGACCTACGCAAGCTGAACGATGCCTGTTTTCATGACCCATTCCATACACCATTCTCAGACGAAATTTTGGATAGCGTGGGGGGACAGGAAGCATACTCCTTTACGGACGGATTCTCCGAGTACCATCAGATTAGAATCGCTCCTAAAGACCGCAGCAAAACTACGTTCACCATGAAATGGGGCTCTTTTCAATATACTATCATGTCGTTTGGTCTCAAGAATGTCCCTGCTATTTTTTCACGAGTAGTGGTTGTGGTGTTCAAAGAATTCATCCACAATTTCCTAGAAGTATACTTCGATGATTGGACCGTCTTCAGCCTGGTGAAGGCGCATGTATCTAACTTGTGCATGATGTTGGATGCCTGCCGAAAGCACCACATTTCCTTAAATATCAAGAAGTGCATCTTCTGTGTACCCTTTGGTATCCTGCTTTGCCATATAGTTTGTCAACAAGGGCTGATGGTGGACCCTGCCAAAATTGCAGTAATCATCAACTTTCCAGTACCAACAATGGAGAAATAGTTGTGTTCGATTCTTGGGCACACAGGCTACTACCGAAAATTCATTCAAGGCTACGCAATGATCATGGCCCCTATGGAAAAATTGCTCAAAAAGGATGTTTCGTTCTTTTGGGATGACAAGTGTCAAAAGAGCTTTGAGTTACTTAAAGAAAAGATGGTCTCGACACCTATTCTCATATTTCTTGATTTGGAGAAGGTCTTTCATGTCCACATCGATGCATTGGGAATTTCTCTCGGAGCTATCCTTACACAGCCAGGAGAAGGAGACATTGATCATCTGGTTGCCTTTTCAAGTCGGAAACTCTCGGGTGCTGAACGTAATTACTCCACTACAAAGCAGGAGGGGTTGGACATGGTGTACGCTTTGCAGAAATATCGACATTACTTATTTGGAGGACACTTCAAAATGTTTACAGACCATTCAGCCTTGAAGTACCTGGTAAATAAGCCCGTTTTGAGGGGGGAAATATGCCAATGGTTACTGTTATTTCAGGAGTATGACTTTGAAATCGTCTTTAAGCCGGGAAAGCTGAATGTTGGGTCAGATCACCTCTCATGAATAGAGAGTGGTGAAGAGCCAACCAACCTAGAAGACGGATTACCGGATGCACAATTGTTTGCTATTAAGGTAGCAGATGCCCACTTCATTGATATCATTTAGTTCTTGACTACCGGGATGGCTCCCCTAGAGTATTCAGTGCAGCAGATTTTACCATCATTGCAGGTCAGTTATATAAGATGAGAGTAGATGAATTATTACAAATATATGTTCTGGAGCATGAAAGGCACGCTATATTGGAAGAAGCTCATGACGGAGTAGAAGGAGGTCACTACGCAGGGAAAGAAATGACGCAAAAGGTTTTGAGGGCTGGGTTATGGTGGCCTACCCTGCATCATGATTCCCATGATCATTGTAAAGCCTGTGATACGTGCCAACAAATAGGGAGGCCATCCCGCAGGGATGAAATGCCCCTTTAACTGCAAATGGATCTACAAGCATTTGATAAGTGGGCCATCGATTTCATAGGACCTATCAACCCACCAAGAAAGAAGATGGGAATGCGCTACATTATTACTGACACTAATTACATAACTAGGTGGGCCGAAGCACAAGCATTAAAGGATTGTACTACAGATACCGCTGTGCATTTTATTTTTGAATAGATCTTGACCAGATTTGGGTGTCCGAAGATCCTCATGAGTGACAGGGGTACGCACTTCGTTAATGAAACAATCCAGGCTTCAACCACAGAGTTCTGAATCCATCATGAAAAAAGCACACCGTATCACCCACAGGCAAATGGTGCGATTGAAGCCTTTAACAAAATCTTGGAGCAAGCACTAACAAAGGTCTGCAATGTCGATCACAGCAATTGGGACGTACGCATCCCATCAGTTCTTTGGGCTTATTGAACCACCTGCAAAAAGCTAATTGGGAAAACTCTTTTTAGCATGGTCTATGGCAAGGAGGCCATTATGCCAATGGAGTAAATTATTCCCAGTCTGTGTATCACCGCCATTATGAACATGGCAGACCCTGACATCATGGAGGAGCGCTTAGCACAGCTTATGGCTTTGGAGGAAGATCAGTTCCTGGCTAATTTCCATCAACAGGTGCAGAAGGCCCGCGATAAAGCCTAGCATGATCAACATATTCGGAAAAACACCTTCGCGTAGGATGACTTGGTCCTCTTAGATGATAGCCAGTTTGCAAAACATCCAGGGAAGTTCCGGCAGCACTGGCTTGGCCCCTATACTATTAAGGAAATCACGGATGGTGGAGTTGTTCAGCTGGCTACCTTATGTGGCAATGTACTGCCAGGATATGTCAATGGTAGTCAGCTCAAACCATATCGGATCAAATGACTACAGGGTCGGAGCATCTGTGAAGATGCAGATGATGAACCTACCAGCACAGTGACTCGGGATGAGTCACAAGATTGTGTTGGGGGACTGTTGGAACAGGGTCTCCTACAAAGCTACGAAACTAGTCCATTTTGTATATTTCTGATTATAGTCAGTATAGCACAGGGGTTTTGGGGTGGGTCAAAGCCCCTAAAGCATTGTAAATGGGTCAAGGGTAGACCAAGAGTCTGCAAACCACATTTTTCCGACCTTTGGATGCATAGGCTAAAATAGTATAAGTAGTTGAACCTTTTTGAGTTGTAGGACAAGCTAAGAATGATAAGAGATTGCTGCTAAGTGAAAATTGATAGATATGGTCAGGGTTTTTGGGTAAGGACTCCTATTGTTGTGTGCGCGGAGGGCCTCTGTCCTGCTATGTGTGGACCCTACTATTGTGTGCACAGGTTTGGTTTTTGGGGTATTGTAAGTAGATCTGAAAGATTAATGAATGCGGAAGTATTGTTGCCTATCTGAATCCATTGGAATTACTATGATATGAATCTGTGACGTCTTGATTACTTAGTATATGCTGTTGTGTTATTAGTTTAAGTTGCGAACATACTTGTGTACTTATTTATGCTACGATCTGGGTTTGTTCTACTTACTTCGTACAAGAATATCTGAAATAGCTGTGTATTGTTATATGAATTCTTGATCTGTTGATTTCATTGAGTAATATTGTTGTTGCGCACGTCGATGCAAGGGGAATCTAGGCTCTGGGATACCAGATCAGGTCACGATCAAGGTGAACGCAACTCTGCTTAACTTACCTACCCTCTCCTAGGGTGCGGAAACCTGGTTCCAGCACCCACCCATACTACTTCGGGTGAGACTTTGGCCTACGCAAGAAAGTCACTGCCGAAAGGGCCAGTAGTATAGGTGTTTGTTGGAAAACCTTGAACATCTGAACCTGGGTCAGGACCCCTCGAGCCAACACCCCCCATGTCGAGGATTGGTGGGAAACCTACTGTGAGAAAAAGGACAAGACAAAACCCTCTATGTTCTCAGCCGTACTCACTTGGAATTCTTTTCGAGATGCCATCAAAGACCAATACTATCTCGTGGGGAGCTATGAGTACAAGTACATACAATGGACCATGCTACGGAAATAAAGGGATCAAGATGTGCATGATCTAATGAATTTGTTCCATACCCTGCACACAAAGTTGGGTATCAAAGATTCAAAGAAAGATTTAGTGCTAAAGTATCGTAGTTATCTGCACATATACATTTAGGAGGAAATGGAGTTCCTCGACATCTCCTCGCTTGGTATGACATACTAGTATGCTGCCAAGATTGAGCAGAAATTCAAACAGAAGAAGCGAGACTTTGGATCTGTGAATCAAAATAAAGGGAAAGGTGCCCCCAAACCGCAAAACAAAGGACAAATCCAAGGCTTGGTAGCCCAAGGCAACCTGCCAAAGCCACAAGAAAAGAACAACACCGTGAAGCCAAAGAAGGACACGGGAAAGTGTTGTGAGTTCCATAAGAGCTCCACTCACAACACAAGTGAGTGTCGGGCCAAGCAGTCGCTGGTGGCCGAGATGAGGGCTTTTGAATCAGATGCATGCTCTTACTTTGAATCAATACCTGACAAGGGGAATGACAAAGGGAAACGGATTATTGATGTGGAGCCCAATGCCACTATTACCACTACGAATATCCAAAAGGAGGAATTGGAAGATCTAGAGGAGGAGGAGCGTCTCTTCCACTCACAAATGTTGGTAAAGGGTTCCCATCTACAGTTCATTGTTGACAATATGAGCCAAAAGAACCTCATTTCAGCAGACACAATGAAGAAATTGGGCTTGCTGACCACAGCACACCCACAACCATACACCATCGGGTGGCTTCACCAAGAACGAGATCTCCGCGTCAGCCAGCAATGTCGCCTTCCCAACAGCATCAAGCCCTTCATGGATGAGGTATTATGTGACATTCCTCCTCTTGATGTTTGTGATGTATTATTATGCCAACCATACTTGTGGAAGCGACATGTTGTGTATGAGTCTCGGCCTCGCAATGTTATTGTTACTTTGGGAAATAAGTTGTACAGGATACTAGAGGTACCACCGCTTGCTGCTATCTCTTTGGTTACTGCAAAACAATATAGTAAGCTCATTTCCAAAAACTGGAAATTTTTTTTCCTGATGATCCACCCCAAGGCAAGAAGAATACTGTGGCCATGACCTCCAGACAGGGCTCCTCTACATGACAACAACAAATTTACAAGGTTGTGGAGGAGTACAGGGACATCTTCACCTCACCCAAAGGGGTGCCTCTACACTGTCAGGTCAAGCACCCCATTGATCTAACCCCAGGTGCGTCGCTACCCAATGGACCGATCTATCGGCGCTCTATTCTAGAGAACCATGAAATCAAGAGGCAGATTCAGGAGCTGCTGCAGAAAGGTCACATTCGCCAAGTTCATCACCCCGTGGGAGCCCGATTGTGTTGGTACAGAAGAAGGATGGTACTTGGAGACTCTGTATTGACTATCGGGCCCTGAACAAGATCACTATCCGGAATAGGTACCTGATCTCACGGATTTATGATCTTCTGGACCAACTCAAAGGGGCAAAATATTTCAGCAAGCGACTTGAAGTCTGGTTATCACTAGGTACCAATCAAACCCTCTGATGTGTGGAAGACTACCTTAAAAGCCAAGGAGGGCCTTTTCGAATGGTTGCTCATGTATTTCTCGTTGACGAATGCTCCAGCAACCTTCATGAGGTTGATGGACGACATCTTGCGGCCATTCACCAACTCATTTGTAGTGGTGTACTTGGATGGCATTATGATCTTCAACCAGACTTGGGAAGAGCACCTCCACCACATCCGACAAGTCCTCCAAACACTGTAACAACACAAGTTGTGTGCCAATGTGGAGAAGTTCACTTTTGGCATGACCCAGGTTCAATATCTGGGATACATTATTGATGAAAGGGGGGGGTGCATGTGGATTCAGCCAATATCCAAGTCATCCCAGCCCCAACCACTTTAGTCGAGCTTCACAACTTTCTGGATCTTGCTAATTTATACCGCAGGTTCGTGTTGGGATTCTCTCATATCACTTGGCCCTTGAGTCAAGTCACCAAGGGATGAGTGAAAGAAAAATTATTTTGGTCAGAATCTCAACAAAAGGCATTCATAGAATTGAAAAATCGCCTATGTTCTGCCCCAGTGCTCACCTTACCAGACTTGCAGCAGCCGTTTGAGATCGAGACAGATGCCTCTGACTATGCTATTGGGGCAGTTCTTACTCAACAGGGACATCCAGTGGCATATCACGGTGAGACATTGTCTGAGACAGTTCGCAAGTATCCCACCTATGACAAAGAAATGTATTCCATTGTGCAAGCCTGTCGACAATGGAAGCATTACATTTTGGGGAAGGAAACAATCATCCACACGGACCACCGGCCCCTGCAGTTCATACAGACACAAGGGAAGTTGCAGAATGATCGCCATCAGAAGTGGTCCACATATCTGCAACAGTTTCATTTGAACATCAATTACCAAGAAAGGGTAGCACCAATAATGCTTCTGTGATGCCTAAATAAAATACCGATCGGGGTCATCGTCACCGTTCTCAACTCTTGTGGGCATGATAATTAGATTGGTTGTCTCTCTGAGAAGCGTTGAGTCAGACTTACACCGAGAGCTTACTTGCAGGGGGGTCGCAGGATTCTAAGGAGTGCCGCACTCCAAGATGCCTTTGTTGTGTACTAGGACACCTTTGTGGTCCCAACAGAGTGAGTGTTAGATGATATGGGAAATTTTTCTGGAGTCGATTCGATGGGAATTTCGAGGTCGAAGAAACCGATGGCAGCCTTCTTCCACTTAAGTATTTCTATTGGCAAAACTGACAGATGTCGAAAGTACATCACATCCTGCATTTCTTGCTCCATTGGCAAACGGGCCATCGAGAAGCAAGGTCTCACCACATTCACCTACCCCTATTCTACCTTGGGAATCATCTCACTGGATTACATGTCGAGCCTTCCTTCTACTAAGCATGGAAGTGTCTACATTGTTTTCATGGTCATCCATGATTATCGAAGATGGAAATTATGGTGGCATGCAAGAATAATATCATAAACGGGGAATCCACGCTAAACTCTTCTTTGAATGAGTGTGGGTGTACACTTTCAGATCCAAAGTCTTTCTTCTCCCGGATCGGGACGAGCGGGTTCCTCGGGACATTTTGGTGCAGCCTCGGTCAGTGTTGGACACCAAGCTCACCAAGTCCACCGCTTTCCATCCCTAAGCGGAAAGTGTCCAGGACATGGGTCTTCAACGTGAAATGGACGCGTGCAGCACGCTGTGGAAGTCCAAGCATCCGTACATGGGATGAGAGCACCTCCCCTATGTTAGAGTCGGTCTTTACATCCCTCCGTCAGAGATCATTTCTCTTATTGCATTTCATTTTTAGGTGTCTCATTCAGCTCATTCATCTGCATTCCGTTAGGGGCATGCCATCATCTGACGGAAGGGCTTTGTCACTCATTCCCCTCATGCCTTGTACCTGCTGGCTCAGGTCTGTTCGTGAAAATCAAATTTTAAAATTCATTCATAGTCTTGTTTTGGTCTCTTGGTTAACTAATAGTCATCTCAGTCATTAGGTCTAGGGTTTCTCAAATTTTTTGTTTCAGAGTGTCCAATGATGCCAGCAGGCCAGAGGGAGGTTCCAAATAAGTTTTCATTTCAAATTGTTCATTATCATTAATGCTTAAAAATGATTCTTCTTCAAAAATCTGTTTTGAAGAAGAAATCGTCAAATTTATTATTTGTAATAAATATGTAATTTTTAAAGTTTTCCGTCATGAAGAATTCAGAGGCAGCCCTGGTCCTCCTTTGCCGAAATACAATGCCAACCATCCCTGCAAAAAATGGCCAAGAGCTTCATCATTTCAGCCAAAAATTCAAGTGGAAACAAGCAGAACAGAGTTTGTATTAAAAGCAAAAAAATGCCAATTTCAAAACATTACAAAAATGGGTCTTTGCAAAGCAAAAATCAAAGCCATGACTATAAGAGATATTTTCACCATTCAAATGCCATTTGCAAACAAGAAGTTGTCAAAACACTCAAGAGAAAATCGTGGAAGGCGAAATTGTGTTTTTGAAGACCCACTGTGTGTTTGGAGTGCGTGCGCATCGGGAGAAGGTGTGGCGCACATAGGCCGCGCGACGCATAGGGCCGACTGTCACAGTGTAATTTGCAACTGACGCGGCGCATACGTTGATCGCAGCGCACAAAGCCGACAGGCTTAATTTCATCAATTCTTCGTCAAATCTCAAAACGACTCAATTCTTTTGATCCAAGTAAGTTGTGCGCTTTTGCCCATTGATTTTAGGTCGTGTTTGGTGTTGATTTGAGGCAAGATATGAGAGTTTTGATTGGTGAAACATAATCCCTATATTTGTATCAAAATCTGCTCCTTTGGGGTTTGAAATTGAAGTGTTAAAATTTGACTTTTCTGCCAAACGCTCCCACTCCATTGTTCATTTGTGTTTCCCATCACTGTTATGTTATCATAAGGCCCCTCTCCTATTCCCTCTGTCCCAAAACCAATCATATCCCTTGTTCCCATTTTCCCTATCACTAAACCCTACTAGCCCTCCTCCTTTCATATCACTTATAAAATCCCTAAATTCCGAAGTTCCCCAAGTAGTCAAGTGACTGTTATTGCATTAAATTCACTTGGAAAATCCCCACTTTTCCCACTGTTCATATTTCCTCATAGTCCCTATTTCCTATTTAGCACATTTGGCATTGAAAACAAAGACACTAAGTCCAATTTCTCATTTTCAACACACCAAACATACACCTTGCTTTCAGCACCATGACAGAGACAGATTCTTCATATGAGAAAAAATATGAACAGGAAAGTGACTCAACCACCGAGCTTAATGTACCGAGAAGGCCTCATAAAAGTGGCAAGCACGTCAGAGAAGAGCCCACTTCCTTGACTCAATTGCAGGCCTGCCCGCTTGCAATGGCATGCTTTCAGCAACATTCATGTTTTTAGTATTGTGAGATGATTTCTCAGATTCAGCATCATCAGGAGTTGGTTCACTTGTTTGTTTTACATTTGCGTGATGGCCATGTAAACCTTGCTGGAGTGAACTTCACCTTGACACCAGAAACCATTTCTGAGGCAACCGGGATACCGAATATAGGTGAAGAGTGGAATAAGAGAAAGCAATTGGATAGAGCATATTATGAACCTTACATTAGGCCTGGTTATATGAGGCAGCTCAGCAGGATGTTTCCTTTCATATTCTTGAAGGGGTCCTATGCGCCATTAATGAAACTCATCATCAGATACTTCAGCTGTGAGGGCCGGTTCTCACGCCTTTATGCATACCACATCAAACTTTTGATGCATTTCACGAGAGTGACATTGATGAACATTCCATACTTCATGTGCCGAAACATAGAGCGGATGGCTACTCTTATGTAGAAGAAGACTCCAGAGCAGCAGCATAACAACATTTATCATTATGCGCTCATCAAGATGATTGTGGTACATCAGCTTGGATTGCAGGGCATTGCATGGGAGGAGTTCATTTCCCGTGACTTCTTCACAGCCCCTCAGCCTCCTTCAGAGATTTTTCATGATGAGGGTGAGCCTTCACATCAGTTTGAGGGTCCTGAGACAGAGCCTATTAGTGTTCCAGTGTGTGTTAGCAATCAGAGAGGTACCAGAGCCTTATTTGCAGCAGCACGACGAGTACTATCTCCACCCGAGGTGGAAGGGGTCTCGTTACCTTCATCAGCAGCGCGAGTACTATCTCCACTTGGGGTGGAAGGGGTCTTGCCTTCAACATCAGCACAGATACAGGGACAGGACAGAGGCAAGAGGCCTATGCAAGACACTGATTTTACACTCATTGATGTTGATTTGAGTTCTCCCAGCTCAAAGCTGAAAGAAATCATCCAGGAGCAGAAAACTGAGATCAGCACAATGACCGACAAGTTGCAGAAAGCTCATTGGGTTATAAATTACTTGGAGTAGTGGAATAAACAACTGGAGGATCAGCAGACACTCATGGAGTTGCAGAAAATCCGTGAAGACCGGGAATTGGCCCGAAAAAGACCAGGTGACATGACACCGTTTGAGCGGGAGACTTGCCTTACGAGAGTCAACATTCATCTTGAGAAAATATTGGCAAAGGCCAATAGGGACAAAGACATGCTCAGACATATGAAGAACCACTACTGGGCTCGCACACATGTTTGCAAAGCGAAAATGAAGATCCTGAAAGCGAGGCTGAGAAGGGCGCTAAGGAGGCGCAAAAGGCCTGATCCACTTCAAATCTTGGCCGAAGCTTCTTTGGCTGAGCATGAAACTTGATGGGGGACCTTCACTCCAAATTTCAGCAATTTTGGGGAAAATTTTGTCATTTTTGAAATTTTGGTCGCAAAACAAATTTTTCCGCCCGACGCGTCGCGCCACTTGGCGCGCGCTTACGTTTGAGAGATCTTCTGGAGGAAAAATTGATATTTTTGGGTTTGTTATTATAAATTATGCATGCTTAGGAATGGCTGAGATATTTCATCAAGTTCTGGATGGTCTTAAGGGTAAAAAACACTCCAAAAATGGCCTTTCTGCCACCTTTTGCACCAGCAGGAACCAGTCATGGAAGATTGCAGTTTTGGAGGGGCAAATGAACTCCAAATTGAAAAATTACACTTGGGTTGGATAGTAGACAGGTAGGGATTTCCAACGAGCTATCATGAGCTCAATTTGGACTTCCGGAAGTGCCTCAAAAACAGGCTCAAAGTGGCGCGACGCATTGAGTTTTTGGGCGCGACGCATAGAGAAATTTGGCCTCATTTTGACTCTTCAGCTCAGAAATTCGCCCAGTTTTGACTAGTTTTACTTTTTGATGTAACTATTGGTCTATATTGATGTAATTTGATGATTATGATGTAATTTTGGCTCATATTTACTTGTTCTAGAGGATTCATTCACTAAAAAGTGAAAATTAAATGAATGAATCAGTTTCCTTCCATATAGAGGCAAGTTGTTTGATTGCCTAGATTTCAGTTCCTAGTTTAGAATTGGTTGAAACAGCTCCTAGAAGGATGAGCTCGACCCCTAGAGGCATGGGGAGGGGTTAGGCTGGTCTATATTATGTATTTTATGAGTCATTTTCAGGGTTGGACTCTTGGGAATAGTTTGGCACCTCATTGTATATTCATTTCAGCATTTTTGGCAAAGGAAAGACCAGGGTTTTGCAGCACTTGTTGGGATCCTTGTGGCTCTAAGTTTTGATGATGTTTTTCTCCATGTATCTGTAAGTTTCATTAATGTTATATGTATGCCATTTCCCTTCTCTTTGCTTCTGAATTAAACAAATGAGTAACTAAGGTAGAATTCATTAGTTTGCTGGTGCTCTGCCTTAAAATTTTGTTTAGTTTTATATGTTTTCCTCCATTTGAAGAGGATCCTTGCACCTTCTTTCCCTCTTCAGCTCCTCAGTAGTCTTTTCTATCCATTCATTGAATCTAAGACATCAAATCCATTGCCTTCCCTGCCCCAACTTGAACTCTGCAAGAATTTGGCCTCATCCCCAAGCCCAAAATTGCCTTTCCCTTTTTGCAACAAAAACCCCTAAAAAATCATTCCAAACTCCTTGATTCATATACCTAGCCTAAAAGTAGCACTCATTTCAGTCATCTCAAGCCCTATTGATACATTTTTTCTCAGATTTACCCGAAGAGAGCCCTCTCCTGTTCTGGTTGGGCTAGCTACCAGATTGAGCGTGGTTTGGTGTTACCCTGAATCCCATATTCCTTCAGCCTAAGGTGGATTTGGGAAATAACACCCTATGCAACAAAGCGTTACCGGGCTTTAATAACTCAATTTTCCTGTAGCCCCTTTCGTGGGCTTTGGGGGTCTCAAATACTATGTCCCATCGATGTAGCCATGCCATTTGCGCCATCGTGCCCACTTCGATCATGTCCAGCCTTAAATCCGACAAAGCCAACAAATGCCCATCGAGCGCAGATTCAAGACATCCTTCAACATGTTCATGTCATATTGACGTATCCAATGCTAAAATAAAGTAGCATGATCAACATCGAGTACAATGGGGGGGGACACAAAGTGGCTACATTTGCGTAAGGAGCGCCTCATTTCGACTCCCACCGCAAGCTTCGGCTCACTCAATATGGGATGTACACCATCACCAAAACGTAGGGAACAATGCCTTTGATCTCAATATTCCACCATTCCTTGGTCTGCACCTAGTATTCAATGTGGACCGCCTTCGTCCATACTTCCCACCTCTACTGGACACCCTTGACATTGCAGAACAACTCACACCAGCAGAGTTAAACCCAGACTGCATGGAACAGGCCACCACAGATTGTATCATGGACATGCAAATAAAGAACACTCACCAACAGAAGATCCAACTATATCGCGTTGTCAAAGCTGGCCAACTCTTGCACCAAGGCAAGTGGTTCACTAGGGACCAAGTTCAGCACAAGTTTCTTCATCTGATGGAGGAACTCAACGCAATGGGGACCATTGCTTCCTAAGGAGGCAGGAATGATCCAGGTGGATATTGGTGGCCACCCACCTATTCCACTTGGGGCCCCACCATTGTCTCTTTCATTTTTTCAGTTTCGGCACATCTTACTATTTTTAACATTTTTTCGGGTCTTGAACTTCTGGATCCGTTTTGAGGCCCTAAACGATGTTTTTTGTGAAAATCGAGAGAAACTTGGGTCCATGGATCAATGTTTCTCGCATCAAAATTTGTATTCCTCGAATAGATATTTCTAACGAGGTATCGTGTGTGTCAAACGAAGATCATATGCCAAAGTTACGTCCCTGGGAAGTTGAAACACCAATTTACCCAAACGGGGCCCATAGTTTTGGCGCTTCATCTCCTAGGGCTAGGGTTTTGGATGTTTAGGGTTTTTCATTATTTCTAAATAATAAATAGGCCCTCGAGCCTCATTGTAACACAATTCAGAGGCCTATAGCCACCACATATCTTCTCGGAGATAAGCTACCAGCGCCCTAGCTATTTTATTTCCATTCTGTCTGTAAGTAAATTTTAGTTCTTTGATATTAATGAAATGAAGTGTTATTTCCACTGCATATTTTTATTGATGGTTATATGTGTATTTTGTTGTGTTCTTGCATAAATTCGGATCATCATACCTCTTCAAGCTCTCAATATTCCATGGATGAGGGTAGAACTCTAATAATAACATAATTGGAATGATAAAGAGAGGAATATTGGAGGAATGTGTCCAAGGATTTGGAAATTGATTTGCTAAAATGGCTAAAGAGGTGGGGACCTTAGAAATTCAAATTTCACTATTCGAGAAAAAGGAAGTGTTTGCTACCCAAATGTGGTAACGAAGATCAATCCATGAATTCAAAATTCAACTACATGAAGGCTTGAAGCTACTAAAGAGAATTAAAGGGTGACAAATCTAGAATTTTCCAACTAAAAGGAGATTATTCCACCTTGAAATATGGGAACCATTGTAGAGGATTCAATAGAGTGGATGGTGGATGGGAGTGAATCATAATGTTGGGTCTTACAAGTCTTATCAACCTTGTACTAGATTCATGAGGGGGTTGTAACATACAATAATCCATCTATCGAGATGCATGTGATTGAAGGTGGTGCTAATGGGATATATTTTCCATGCAATTGATCATTAATTATTAAAGACCCCAAATGTTAGTTAGTTGCATCATTGACCTTTGTATCAACTATGTAATTATGTGCATGGATAAATGCAATGTCCTATTAGAGCTTCAAACTAGGTACATATTTAACATACCCTTGTAAGGATGAAAGCTAGACATATATTTTTTAGAAGGATCTTGTAGATGATATGCCGAATAATAAGGCTAGAATCATTGAGAAATGAGTTTCTTGGCATGTATATTAAGATCTTGATGCAATCCTTGTAACAATGCATATGTTTTTGCTTTACCGTTAGACTTTATTCCTAGACTCCATTCAAAGGTATTAATGATTGTTCCCTAGTCCTAAGGATGGATATCTTGTATATTCATCCTTGGCATATTCTTTGAACATTTAACAAGATATTTTTTAGTGGTTTCATGATTTTTTGGGAGTCACTATTCCAACTATTATATTGTCTGTATATGTATATAAATAAATTAGATCTACTATTTTGTGTCCAATATAAATACAATAGGGTATTTTTTGAGTTACTATGTTTAATGATTATTTTGTTGGATAGTTTGGAAATTCAGAAAGCATATGCTAAATATCACTTCTCTTCTTGAATAGAATTTACAATATTTTTCCAAGAAAAAATGAAAAATTATAAGTGAATAAGTTTAAACTAAAATTTTAACATTGGGTCATCTTCAAATGCACCAAAATCTCTTTGTTCAAAGTTCAATAGTCAAAATTCCTATCAACTAAATGGAGTTGTAACCTTAAAAAATTCCCTACACAATTTAAATAATAATAATAAGAATAATAAAACAAACCTAATAAATAAAATTCAACATTGTAATCTTCAATTTTTAACACAAATTACGCAATGTGTTCTTAATTATAAAGTGTGTAGTCTAACTTATAGACATAATAGCCTTTTTCATTAGAATTTGACAATACAATTCCAAGTAAGAATGTGATTTTTCTGTTGCTTAAAATACATTTTTGAATGCATAAATAGATTCAACACCTTGATAAACCCCCGAGGAACTCTAATTTTACAAAATAAACAACCTAATTTTTTTAAAATCTCTACTAGATTTTAGTTAAAATTAACTAGAAAAAGTATTGTGAAAAAAGTCTTCCGTTTATAACTTAGAATATACCAAATAAAAAGTAGCAATAATAAAACTATATAAATGTGTGTGTGTGTGTGCGTGTGTGCCTCAGTCACACAACCATCTCATAATTTTTCTCCCAAAGAAAATGGATCATTGCTTCGAAAAATTAAAATATATCACTAAATGTAGACTAACTCCTCCACACATATCATCTATTGATTAATTTATCAATTGAATGCATTGAGCTATAAATTTTTTGAGTTATTCAAAGCTATCATGAAATTCTTATGGTTGTTGGCTTAAAATACATTTTTTTTTTTTTTAAGATTCGTCAATATATTTCCATTACTGATAAAATATATTACATTGATAGCTTTGTTTACATCAAAAAAACACTTTGGGAGCACATAGTTACAACTAGAGAAGGCCAAATATACATCATTACTATCAGTGAAGTCCAAAGATACTATAGTTTTACTATCCAAAGGATTTTTCAAAAACTTAAAGAAAACTATTGTTATCACTGGAAAATCAGACAAGCAAAGATGACATTATTAAATGTCACGCAGAAGGATTTATAGGGCTGAGGTACATTAGAGGATCTGAAAAATTTTAAAAATCCCTAAGGTCCAGAAGAAAAATCAAATTGCACACCAATTACTCAGGAAAAATGTGCCTTTGCATGCATTTTTCTTTGATAAGTGTGCCTTTGCGTGACTTTCCCTCGAAAAGCCGCACGGTCCTGAGAGTGGTGGAAGTCACTTTCCAGGACCACAAGGCACACTCCAGGAAAATTATCCCATACTTGAGGCCACCCAAGGAAAGCCTCCTAAGCCTCCTTGGGACCTCAAGGGAGCACACAAAGGAATCAAGTGGCACACAATGGAATCAACCCCCTCTCTTGGGTCACAATCCATCAATGTACCAAGAGAGGGAAGGAGAATTTGAATTCATCTACAAATTGCCACCAAGAGATGAACAAAGGGAGAGCACATTGTTATGCTGGCCAAAATTTCTTTGAATAAATCCAACAGTGTGCAATCCAGAGCAGAAGCAGAGAGGGGATTCGGTTGTTGGCCATCCAACAACTTCAATCCTTTGGAGTAGAGAGAGATACCTTGCACCAAGCATCTAGAAGGTAAAAACGTCCTTGCATCGAGTCTTAGAACTCCATAGTTCTAAGGGCCCCTTGGCAAGTGTGTAAATGTAGTATCTTTCTTCCTAACAACAAGCAATAAGAGGTTACATTGATGCCACCGTTAGTATTATTGTTGTGTTTGACTCTTTATGAGATTTTGTGTTTAAGTTTAGTTTAGTCTTGTTTTCTCACTACATATGCATACTATATCATTATTTAGTGTGTTTAATGTCTTATAGCATGTTCACTAACCTACTAACTCTTTTGTTTATCTGCCTCTGACCTAAGCTTAGAGGCAGCACCCACTCCTCTTAAGCAATTGTGGATTGGTACATCTGTGCACCAAAACCACTATGACAGGATTGGCAACTCCACTAGCTTTAATTTTTTTAGTTAATTTGGTTGTGATTGTTGCAAGGACCTTTTCTATGCTCTGGTGTGTTGCTTGGACAACTCATATTCTTTTCTTCTCTGCTCATTCACCCTCAGTGAAAGTCTGAAGTTCAGAAGCTCCGGAAATTTTTTTGCAAGAAATTTGTTTGCAATTCACTTAGACAAAGACGCCCTATTACACGCATTCAACACTGACCTGCACGAAAAATTCCGCGCCTGTGTGAGACATTTTCCCACGAAAACCAGAGGCAGAAAATATCTGCTATTTTCCTCAATTTCCCATTTGTAAAGTGACTGGTAGCCCAGAGAAAAACTTCCAACACTGTGTGAGGTGTCCCATGACTGTTTAAAACTCATTGTTGGTCGTGTTTGAGTATTGCTAGTTGCTAGTTTTAAAATTTCAAAGTTTATCTTCACAAAAAAAACCACATAGTTTAAGTAGGGGGGAATTTACTTACAATCTGAAATAACTTGTTTTTGAGAAAATAGACACCAAAAACACATAGATAATTATCTGGAGTAAGTGGCCCTAGTCCACATATGCTTAGCTAGTTTTCATTTTTCCTAGTTTAAAGTCTTTAATTTTAGTTGAATTTTTGGCACTAGGAGTTGGGACTAGGAATAATTATCTTAAGAGAAGCAAGTAATCTATGTTGCCTTTGCACCTTTTGGTGACCCTAGGAAAGCATATGAAATCTCTCTTCTAATAATTTTCCATCTCCCTTTAGTTGATTACTTAGATTAACTACGAAAAATTGTAAGCGGCTCACTATCCGCACATGATTTTCTTATAGCAAGGAACAATCAAACATAGATTAATAGGGGACGTGTAAAGGATCACCGCATATCCACATATTAAAACTATGTGATTTTTCACTTATTTCTCATACACTTATACACCATAAGTGAAGTAAAGGCTCCTTAAAACTAACCTAAGTGAACTCACTAAGTTTCCCCACAAGGGCCACAAAAAAAATCATAGTTCAGATTAGGACCATAGGAGTAGGCATCCAATAAACCGCCATGGTCAATTTACATCTTGAGGTAGAGAAGTTGACTAATTAGGGAGCTTTAAAATCCATCTATCTGCCCATAGAAAATAAAACCCGAGCACCAAAGAGACTCGATTCAGAGGGGGTTAAGCTTAGTCTTAGTGCATGCAGTATTATTTAGGGCTACCTGAACCATCTATTGCTCAATATTTGTAGTTGATTTACCAATAAGCTCAAGACTCGAACGCTCACGTGGGACGATGTTACTTAGTGGAAAAATCCTTCCCTATATGTGATGGTGCATGCAGCACTAGATCCGCTACCCATTACCTTGGTTAATCCTTCGGTTGTTGGAAGGCGTCGCCAGTTATTTTGGTACGTTAGCCCCAGTACCCATCAAAAGATATCTTCGCAAGTCCCAGTTACAATTCAGAGTGTGAGGACGTTTTAGGTCCCTAGGATTTTGAGTATCACACTCAAAAAACAACAAAAGCCTCTTTTTTGATTGATTTATTGCATAGAAATAATTTAAAGGAAAATTAACTTTTGTTTTTGCTTTGTTTTATGTATGTGGTCGCCATTTTTACTTTGATACTTTACCTCTCATAGAACTAAATTTTTTTTCCAAAACCATACCTAGTCAACACCATAACGAACCCAATAGGGCCTCATCGATCTAGACATCTTTTGGACCTCCCCCCATTACCGAGAGGGGTTCCAGGTATTTCACCATTTAGGCATCAAAGACGTAACATTGCCACCCTTATTGGTTCATCCTTTATCGGGGCATCTTTAGTTGGGAACCCTCGACGGTCACCCAATTCCACACCAGTGGAAACCCCCATAGGGTCACCACATACCACTCCTCCCACAACCCCTAGGGGGCAGAGGAGCGCTACCCATTCGGGAAGTCAAGTGAACACACAGCCGGGTACGTCACAGACAAACCCCATATCCAACCAGAACATTTTGTCTTCATAGTGTGAAATGGATCTCAACCCGCAGTCAATGTTCTTAGAATCATTGAACATACCCGATCTAACCAAGTTAACAAACTAGCCTATTTCACACAACCCAACATGGGCCCCCATGTCCACGAAGCTCCCTTTGGACATTCCAAAGTTTGAAGGGAAGCAAGCAGAAGACCCAGGAAATCACATAATGAATTTCCACTTGTGGTGTTTGTCGAACATCATCATTGATGATACTATTCGGTTGAGACTATTTCAACGCACCCTAACTATACTAGCTAAGAAATGGTATGTGGAGCAGCCTTCTGCTACACATGCAACCTTTAGCACCCTCATTACCGCGTTCCTAACGTATTTCCGGTTACCCATCCACCATGATTCCAGGATGGAATTACTGGCACACTTTAGACAGACACCAACTTTTATCACAAAATTGCACTTGATTGACTGCTAATCAGACAACTTCATGTAAATATTTCAAACCAACTTGTAACTGAAGCTTAGCCTCTTCGGTCTGAGAGGGCTCTCTCAAAGGGGTTAATGACATTTGATAATGATGAAACTAGATGGCTAACTCTATTTGGAAAATAACTTGATTGTGATGTGTATAGGTTGAAAATAGTACAAGTCTACAACCATTGGGATTATGGAGTCAAAAAATCCATAGTTTCAGTTGTAAGGTCTCTTGACATGGAATGTGAGGCAAGTAAGATTTTTTAGCGAAGGTAAATCACACATGGAACATAAAACAACACAACCATTTCATCAATAAAGGAATTCAAAGCATACACATATGTATTCTAAGTAATAAATATGAAATCCACTGCAAGTAGTACACATAAAAATATAGATCAGAAAATACCTAAAAACTCTATGAGAATCTCAGGGGCTCATCAAGAAAAAATCCCTCTCAGTACATCGAAATCATTCAAATTACATAAAGTTGCAATAGTGCAAAAAATATCCAACCATTTACAATTTAAAATATCTTCCCTTTAATAGACTTTGTTACATGAGAGATGATCTGCCTCTTGGATAGATTCATCAAAATTTTCCTATGACACCATGCATAATAGGAAAACATGTACTTTAATGAGAAAATGACAGCTACACTCTAAAACAATCATTTTCCTAATAGGACTCAAACTGCTACTTATTACATCAACTACCTTATCTCTTAAAACAGTTACATATCTGACAACTAATGCTTCACATGTTTGAATAGGTTTTGATAGAGCTCATCACTAATTGACATCTTAAATACCCTCCTCAAAATCTGGAAACAAACCCTATTTTTTAGGAAAACAGGGCCCTATCTTCAACTGATAAGTTTTCTCCCTTTTATCGTCTTCAAGTCATGGAAGATTGTTGGTAAAGTCCCTTGACCTGTTGAAAGTATCCACCTATCCAAAACTACTCATAAACCTACTCATAAACCTTCAAAACAGCTCGCTACAAAAGCATGCCAGTTTCGTAGCTTACAAAAAATGACCTTTGCAATCAAAATTTTTGATTCTTTGCTCTTGCATTGTGGTCATCATGACCTGAAACATCCTCACTATCATTTCCTCTCCTTGAAAGCTACCCAAAGTGGTTTTAGAAGCAAAAATACAGCTACGGGTTTTTTTGTAGTGTTTTCCTGGCTTCAAGCCTAAGAAATGCTACGAAACTGTGGAAAACTGTGTAAATTCTAGATTTTTGCCTTATTTCAAAAATATGCCTTCCAGCTGTATAAACTTGGTTTTCAACATGCCATTAACCTATCCAAACATAAACCAACTCAATTTAAGAGTCTTGAGGTGTTTTTTCTTCATTGATGATGAGTTGAGCTATGGGTTCCTCAACTACAGTCATCTTTAGACCCTACTTCTCCAGCTTCTCATGGATCAATTCTAACTACTCTTGGAGGTCTTTAACTTGGTTCTTCAACTTTCTGTTACTATATTTTAAGTGCAGCTTCACTCTTATGACATGCTTCACTTCTTTCCTTAATGGCATGGTCCATTTGATTAATTGTTGTGTGATCTTTGATACACTATCAACTTGCTCTTCCCAAACCTCTTTCATCTTCTCAAACTACACCTTTTAAGACCTCAATCTTTGTTTTTTCAATAATTTTCTCCTTTCCTTTCCTTTTCTTGATGACTGGATCTTATTTTGCAGGTGATGAAAGGTCAATAATGCTTTGTGGTGGCTAGATAGTGTCAATGGCTGGATGAACTTCTTTACTGCTTTCCAATAGTTTCTTAGCATGTCTTGTCATGGGCTTCCTAGCCTGAAACATAAAACCTGCACCTTCACCTTCAAATTCTAACTTCTTTGTTGATTTAGCTTTCTTGAGCTTCTTTCCTCCCTCATCTATATCCTTAGCTTGGACTATAGGAGTCTCTTCAATATCAATAGCATGTAGTATGTCTTATAAATTTCCCTTAGTCACTATTTGGCTCCTTGTAACCCTTTTGCTGCCTTGTTTACTCACATTTGGCTCTTGTTTTGCAGGTTTTCTCATTGTTGACTTTTGTTTTGAAGGTGAAACAGTAGGTGTAACAAGTCTCTACAACTACTATGTTTCCATCACTACTGGTCACTTTTCTCTACCCCTACTGGATCACTTTGTTCTGCCACTAAAGGTGATGGTATACCTCTAGGTTTAGGATTTCTTTTAGGGGTAATGGTATCCATTTCAAAACCACTAACAAACATAAAAGAAGACCATTCTCTGCCTATTCTTTGTAGCTCATCTAAAACCAACAATTTTATTAAACCATGATGAAAAAGTGAGGTTTCACTTCCTTCAGATTTAGGTTGAACTTTATCTTCCATTTTTGCTAAGATTCTGTGTAAATAAAAAGGTAGATCAAGAGATATCTTACCAAAAAAATGTAGAAGAAGCTTGAAGTGGTAAGAATAAAATTTATGATATCTCCCTTCACAAGTGAAATATTTCTGAATGATAAGCAGTAGCTTTGAGAAATTATCTTTCATGCAGCTCCTTGGAATGGCATTTGTAAGGTCAACCTCACTATTTTCTGGCTTGATAAATTCTTAACATTCCTCCATGTTTAATTTGAAACCTTTGAACCATTTTTCTTGTCCTCTTGGAATCCCTGTTGCTGCTGCAATGGTCTCTGGTGTTATAGTGAGATTCAACATTCCCACTTTTGTAGATGTTCCATTGAAGTTTAGGGAAAATTCTTTAGAAACCTGTACATGGCATCCTTGCAATCTTTGAAAAAATTGTAAACACCCTGTTCTTTTGAAAAATTCTACAGCTGTTGGGTCTTCGTTTATTAGGTTCACGTCTGATGGCTCATATCTAAGACAGTGGCCACTTTTGTTGGTCTTCCTCTTTGTAGCCATGGTTCTTTAATGTCTTTTATGCCTCGCTTGATCAGTGATACCTGCAAACCTTTGAAAATACCAGCCATAGCTTGGGCTCAGTAAAATAACTCTCTAGAGCTCAATAATACGCAAAGAGGGAATGGAGAATGACAAATGACTCAATTTGGAAAGATTTTGAAGTTCGATGACAACTCATGGCATAATGATGACTCATACATGCTTAAAATGGTGATGATGACTTCGGCCATCACCATTGTACTTTGATCTTTACCTTAACTGACTCGAATGGCATCTACCCTATCCCTTTCAATCATTTACTGACACCTAACAGCTATTTTGATAAGACAGACAGGAATCCTTACTTTCGTAGCGTACCTAGTGTATTTCTGGTTAATTTCGCTACGAAAGTATTAGCAGTTTCATAGCGAAAAGTGTGTTTTCTCTGTGTATTTTGCTACGAAAGTAGAGTTTCTTGGCTAAAATGACTCTTTTGATGCTATAAACTTGGGAAAAGAAAAATGTCAGAAAATCATGACTGATGTGACATGAAAGGATTTGAATGAGGGTGAGTTTTGGACTTTAGGATAATATAATAAGAAAAAAATAAAATTTTCCTTAACCAAGTAATGAAAAATGAATTCTATGACTCTACCTTTGGCACATGAACCTATAGGACTTTTTCAAATGATGTTTCATTTTTTCTTAGTGATAACACCAGCCGTCCATATCTCGGGCTATCTCAACGAATGGCGGCAGCATCGTAGTTTGTGCAAAGCCAAACTCGACGATCGAGTTCTATTGGACCTCCATTAGGGGAATTTTGAGTCCTAAAATGGGCCTCCTAAGGAAATTATAAAATAATAGTGGAAATAATAAAATAATATTTGATGACATCATCAAATTTTAGAGGGGAAAAAGAAAAAACTACTTTTTCAACTCGTATTTCCCAAATTTTTTACTCAAATTTCGAGCGAGAGTACTCATTGGATTAAAAATTTAATTCCTCATCCAATGAGTACCCATGTTGCATACTTTAGATGGAACCTGCTACACGAAAAATGAGAAAATAACGTTTTTCATATATTTCTCATTTTTCATGTAGCAAGGTCCATCGAAAGCATGAAACATGGGTACTCATTGGATGAGGAATTAAATTTTTCATCCAACGAGTATTCCTCCTCAAAATTTGAGTAAAAACTTTGGGAGATAAGTTGAAAATAGAAGTTGAAAAAGTAGTTTTATTATTTTATTATTTTTTAATCTTTTTACCTTTTTTCTTAAAATATGGTGAATCATCCCCCATGGTTGACATCATCATCTTGAATCCTATTGGTTCTTATAAAGCTCATTTTGGTTGTACATTTTTCTTAAGAGGCCCATTTTAGACCTCAAAATTTCCTTAATGTTCCTGAAAACTCTCACTACAAAGATTTCAAAGGATGTAGCAACCAAAAAACCTACATCCGAAGAGGATGCCATCAATAAAGCCCAATCACTAGAGCTAATTTACACACAGTTAGGGTACATTTACAACATCCTGCCTAACGCCTTGTGCCTACAAAATTATAAAGAATTGGTAGGCACGTCAAACTCTACAAATGGTTTGATTGGGTCACTAACCCAAAATCACCTAGGCAGCAATAGTCAATACCTCGGTTACATGTATGATTCTAACCAGAACATGCTACAACCTGGCTACCAAATTATTCATGCACCTTTGCAGAATATGACCAATAGGGCGCAGGCATACCATCTTCAGCAACGAGGACCATACCCTCTGGCTCAGGGGACCCAGTACGTAGCTATAAATGCTGATGGAAGAGCTCCCCCCCAGCAGTCATTCAGAAACCAAGGACAACGGAACTCATTTGCCTCACTCCCTTGAGTTGTCGAACTTTCCACTCAAGGAGTTTTTAGGTACATCGTATACTGCAAATAGTTTGATTGGGTCTTTCATCGAAGGTCACCAAAGCAAAAATAATCACTACCTAGGAGACTCAAAGCGTTTCCATGTGTGACGAATACTGTAGACAGTTTGATACGAGTCTTTTGCCCAAATATCACCTAGGTAGCAGTGATACCCATGATACTTAGGGAGTTACCAGGTAGGTGTAATACTGCAGAAAGTTTGATCTGGTATTTTTGCCCAATATCACCTAGGCAGCAGTAGTACCATGTGTGTCGATACTACAGACGGTTTGATCTGGTCTTTGGCCCAAGATCACCTAGGAAACAGTAGTACCATGTGTGTCGATACTGTAGACGGTTTGATCGGGTCTTTGGCCAAAGGACACCTATGCAACAGTAACCAGTACCCTGGATACTCATACGATTATAATCAGAACATATCACAACCTGGCTATCATGAAAGTCACCCAAGCACTCATATACCAACCAGGGACAAGGGAACCAATATCCCCCTTTACCCACACAGAATGGACCACCGCCACAGCGTAATGCATCGTTCAATCTAGTGCAACTTTCCCAGGCTCATCAGCAACCATACAACCAGGAAAATTATGAAAATCCCCCAAATGCTGCAAAAAGAAGCCAAGGAACAAACAAAAGGGAGATCATGGACAAGGAGCAATAACCACCAATGCCCCCCATGATCTCAATTTGGGGGCAACCCCCTCCGAAATCAAAACCAGGAGCCAAGTAACAACTCCCAAGGGAAAATTGGAGCTCTGAATATCTAACCACGAAACCGAAATCAACACAATGATTAGCACCTCATAATGCCCAAAGGAGGCTCCACACATTCACACCTCCGAAAAAATATTTTTTCAGTGTCGTCAGGTATGCCCTCTCTCATCTTCTTTTCATTTAGCACATGTTTTTCAATAATATTTGAATGAAGAATATGCTTTCACTTGGGGTATTTCGTTACAGGTATTGTGCAAACCATCCATCACTCCATCTACTAAAAGTACCAGGGCAGGTATCATTCTACCCTCAGCATGATAGAGTCCCAGAAAAACTCTGCATATCCTGGCATCATTTCTCCACAAGAAATTAACCATAGGTTCCAAGCACTCGACCATGTTTATCATTTCCCCACCTTGCACATGATAAACATCCTTTTTTATCAGTAGAGCCTCCCCTCCATGGCACCCGTCACTCAAAGTAGACCATATATCATAAAAATCATGATGCCATGGCCATACCACTTCAGTCCGGGAAGCACTTCATGCCCATTCACCCACATGCATCAAGTCAAGTTTTACCATCTCACAATAAAACCCCTTTCCTGGACTACCAGGTTTTACAAGCAGATCGAAAGTGCACCACCATGCCTCACATTTGGCCTACCATACCTCCATCAGCATAGCCCATCTACAATATTTTCCATCTGCTTCATCAACCCCACACAAGATACCAACCAATGGGGCCCCTACCCTCAGCAAAAATACCCTCCTCACATCATCGGTGAGTGAGCACTTTCATGTTTTTGGGCACTCATCTCTGTGTTTTGTACAATCCAATCCCATTGTTTCATTCTTTTGTTAACTGTACAAAGACCACAAATGGTGAACAATTTCCCCCACTCATCCATCCATTTTTCTCCCATGGCAGCATTCCTTGGTCACCCTTGGTCAAAGTATCACACCTTTCACACATAAGCCACTATGACATTCATAGCCAACATATACCCACTCTAGACGTCCTACCGACTCCAGGGATTTCCTCATCAGAAATAGTTATGATTGCCACCAAGTTGCTTTCTATACTCTTACCTTGGACCATTGAATCCTATCATCAGTCTTCAATCACCCCTCGCCATCCTTCCTATGTTAAACCTATCAAATCCAAGATCCTGATCCCTTGGATCAGTGATTCTATCGTTTGGTTGAGGCTTCCTTTTTGTCAACTTCAACTCCTATTTTCCAAAAAGGAAGCGGTACCTTGGATTACCCCTCACCACAATAGGGACATCCTCAAGTGGCACTATTGGAATCATAATTTCCCATAGATGTCATAGATCCTCCTGACACTCGACTACAACACAATCTTTCATGTCAGGATGATATCGTACGTTACAACCAGTGCACTTTTCTCAAATTCGTCTAAGACCCGTGCCATTATAAGAATCTCTTTAAGAAATCCTTACACATGAAGGTACCAGTCATACACCCATGTGTACAATGATCATTTATATGCCATACCAATATCACACATGTGGGCACCACATTCCACCTATTTTCCAAGAAAAAAACACCCCTGAGGGCATCAACAATCTTCATCATCAACCAAATCAGCAGATCACTACCATACTAGTGAAAAAAATTGAATCTGTATCTATCAGATAGATATATTTAGCTATCCAAAGCATCATGAGCATGGGACATGCCCGCCTCGTAGAAAATTTGTATTTAGTGTATCATATTATTTCTTGCAGGGTTCCCACAGGACATGGTCACTCTTCGACCTGTTGTAAGGCATTTCCAACTTTTTTCTACACGCAGGTCTCTCTCTCTCCACACAGTACACAGAAAAGAAACTATAATGTATTTCAGCTATACATTTCTTCCTAGACCTCACACAGTAGGATGCAACTTTTATCACTGGAAAATTAGACAAGAAAAGTTGACACTGTTGAATTTCAGACAGAAGTATTTACAAGGCTGAGGCATATTATAGGATCTGAAAATTTTTAAAAATCCCTAAGGTCTAGAACAAAAGTCAAATTGCACACCAAGTACTTAGGAAAAATGCGCCTTTACGCACATTTCTTTCCGATAAGCGCACCTTTGCGCGGCTTTCCCTCGAAAAGTGGCGCGGTCCTGAGAGTGGTAGAAGTCACTTTCCGGGACCACAAGGCACACTCTAGGAAAATTATCCCACACTTGAGGCCACACAAGGACAACTTCCTAAGCCTCCTTGGGACATCAAGGGAGCACACAAAGGAATCAAGTGGCACACAATGGAATCAACCCCCTCTCTTGGATCACCATCCATCAATGTACCAAGAGAGGGAAGGAGAATTTGAATTCATCTATAAAAGGCCACCAAGAGATGAAAAAAGGGAGAGCACATTGTTATGCTGGCCAAAATTGCTTTGAAGCAATCAAGCAGTGTGCAATCCAGAGCAGAATTAGAGAGGGGATTCGGTTGTTTTCCATCCAAAAAATCCAATCCTTCGGAGTAGAGAGAGAGAGAGAGAGACCTTGCACCAAGCAGCTAGAAGGTAAAAACGTCCTTGCATCGGGTCTTAGAACTCTATAGTTCTAATGGCCCCTTGGCAAGTGTGTAAACATAATATCTTTCTTCCTAATAGCAAGCAATAAGAGGGGACATTGATGCCACCGTTAGCATTATTATTGTGTTTGACTCTTTATCAGATTTCATGTTTATGTTTAGTTTAGTCTTGTTTTCTCTCTACATATGCATACTATATCATTATTTAGTGTGTTTAATGTTTTATAGCATGTTCACTAACCTGTTAACTCTTTTTTTTATCTGCCTGTGACCAAAGCTTAGAGGCAATAACCACTCCTCTTAAGAAATTGTGGATTGGTACACTTGTGCACCAAAACCACTACCACAACGATAGTAGAAGGGTGGGACTATGTGAAAGCATTGTGAGTGGTATTATGCCAACTAGCCCTTTACAATGATAGAAGAGTCATTTTTGTATTCAAACTCTTTTGAAACTAAAATATCCCTACAAAGACTCCATTGTTTTGTAAATAAATTAGGATTAGGAATCTTTGATGTGAATCGAGTGTAGCCTAGGTGGCAGACTATTTCAACAAGAATCTTGAGACCCTTCTTCAAAATCTCAGCTTGGATCATTTCAATTTGTGTTTCTAAAGCTCTGACTTGCCCCTGAAACCTTCTCCTATATGCTTGTAACTATCATGTTCCTCTTGCACATGTGTTTCATCATTCTATGCAAAGGCAATTTTCTCTTTAACATTTTTCCGGATTCATCTACAACCTTATTATAAAATTCAAGTTGCTTTGATATATCCTCCTTCATATTGCTTCCTCTGAGCTTCCATGGCTTCAACACGTAGTGAGCTACTTCTTTAAAAACTGTAAATATCCTAAAGATAGCATACGAGCTCACAAGACAAAAAGGTCGAGCAATGGACAACAAGAATGACTCGAATGAGAGGGAAACCGAGCTAATGACAACAAACTATTTCAAAATGGAAAGAGGACGAAAAAGGGAATGAATCTATAAAGTGTACGTGTTTTTTGGAGTGAGGGATAAGACAAATGATATGTAATTATGACCCACATGACTCTCACCCTGAACATTTCTAAAAAAATTCACCTTTTCCTTACCGTTACCACAGAAACATAATTCTATAGTGAAATCAGTGTTTGGGAAGGCAAATCTGCTACGGAAGTGCTAGGAACTTTCATAGCAAACCCTAGGATTTTCTAACTGGAGTTGCTGCGAAAGTGTGTTGAACTATAAAATTGCTAATCCATACCAAATGAACCTAAGACACATGGAATTTTTTATTTTCACTTTATGATGACACCCTACTAAATTTCATAATAACCCCATAAACTAATTAATAGAAATAACCTCTGTAGATGTGATTATTATGAAGAAAAAATTAAAACCTAACTAACTTAACCAAATTGACTCAAAAACCATTTCTAAGTGTTATCATGGATAAAAATGACTCCAATGAGGATGTTGCGCCCCTGTGGTGCAACAAAGAACCAATAGCTCTAGTGCCTGACCATTGGTTGATCCCAATTTGAAACTACCTTCAAACCCATTCACCAAGTTGAAAAGAAAACTACAAACCAACTATAAACTAACTACTACAGCTGCAATATGATATCAAATTGTTGTATTGAACTGAAACTGACAACTACAAAATGTAGCCTAAAGCTATAAAAAAAAATTGCCCAACAAGCTTATTTATGTGCCAATAACCCTACTCTAAAATCTGAAAATCCGCCTGCTTAACTCAAGCAATATGAAACCTCCAGTATAACAAGTCAAAGAGTTGATCCAACACTTGGGATTCTTGACTGTTCTTAAGTGGACCATCTACCTCAGAATAAAAATTGAATCCATAACATGAAATTATAAATGAAAGAAACTCCACCTTCACTGATGACTGGAATAGAATTACCAAAGGATATTCATAATCATGAAAAGTCACCTTTTCTTGATGAGTAAAACCGTGAGGGTTGAATTCATTCATAACTTATGGCTTTTTTTGTCCTAAGTCTTCAATTCCAAGAACATCCTCAAATAAAAAGGCAACAATAGATTTTTCTTCCCTTTCGTGTAAGTAAAAAAAACCATCTATGCATCATCTTGAACATATTCGAACATGACATCCATATTGTATGTATTAAAACTAATATTTTTCTTATCAAACAAATCATATATAATTTTTGGTAGTTTTGCTTGAGGACTGTCATCTTGATTCTGAACATTAACAACTCCTATGCAAACAACTTTATTCATATCATCCATTTAATTTTGATGATCCCCGAATAGAATAGTAAAACATTTATATTCATCTCTTCATGTAGCTCAGGTTTACCTAAAAGTGAACTTTCATCACATGTTACCTCACTATTCAAAATTTTCATGCATGTATTTTCAACAACCTGATCTTGAGGAATTTATTCTTGACATAAAATCTCAGAAAAGGAATGGGCTCAAAAACAATTTGAATGATTTGGCTCATACCTTTGACTATATATAGATTGATAAGGTTGCAAATCCTCATAAATTTCATGTAATATGACTTGACCGTCAAAGTGCTGATCTATTTCATCTTCAAGAAAAGAAGACACATCTACTTGTTGGAAAACTTCTTGATTATCATGGAAACTGAACTGAGAAGAGAATTAATAAAGTTCCTCTAACATATCCTCATCTAAGCACTCTCCATTATCACCAAGAGTTTTAAGACATGGAATAAAAACCTCAAAAAAATCACAACAGTCTTGTAACAGTGATAAAGAAGAATGATATTTCTCATAATGTTCGAAGAATGTTCTATGGAAATCTTTAAGAGAGAACAAGCTTCCCGGCTGCAACCCTTCAAACCATGTTCTAGCTTCATCCTCTAGGGTGGCTATAAAAAATTTCATGAGACATCCTCAGAAAACTCAGCTCGAAACTTATGTACATGCATATGGAATATAACTAATTGAAGAGCAGCATTATCTTTCTTTTCATATTTAAATATAGGAAGATATTTTAACTTATCAACTCTAGGCATAATATTTGGAAAACCAGGTATGTGAGACCAATTCATAGGGGCATACCTACCATTATTTCTTACAATAGAACTCATCTTGGAACTTCTTCAAGCTATTAATCTTCAATCAGTGGAGTCACCATGAAGCTTTGATCTTTTGTATCTTTTGAAATTGGAGTCACCAGTGTAATATCACAACCTTCAAAATAAAACTCTAATTTCTTGTTACCCTGAGGAATAAGCATGAAGAGACTCAAATAAAATTCGGAAAATGGAGATCTCTGGCTCTTGACAAATGCACCAAAATTTTATCACTAAGCTAGAGAAATTTGGGTTGTGTCAACCATAAACCTAGCATAAATATTTAAACCAAATTTTAACTAGAAGTTAGCCCTTCCAGTCTAAGAGGGTTCTCTCAAGGAAAACAATGGAATATTCAAGATAAAATTCAAATTTGCAGATGAATAAGTCTATTTATACTTCATGTGATTTTTTCCAGGTGGAAGAGTGTAATGAAAACTACCATTGGGCCTGGATTCAGCTAAGGAAATTCAATTTCTCAAAAACGGTATTCATGGAAGTTGAGGAAAATTGGCTCAAACATAAATTAAATCTTACAAAAAAAACACAAACAATGAAGAAATTTGGAGCATTTAATCATGAATTCCAAGTAAATATATTGACATGAAGATGATAATAATATACAAAATAAGGAAAAACACATAAGCCAAGGAAAATCTCAGGTTGTAAAACAGTCTGCTGCAAAATGTATACTAGCTCATAAATAAAATTTACATAAGTATCTCTCTCATAACATTTAACAACCCTTTCAAAGTGAAAAATTTCCCCATTTATAGAATGAGGCCTCTTGAAAATATTCTTCCACCTAGGCTAGACTCGACTCACATCAAAGAGTCCTAATCCTAATTGATTTACAAAATAATGGAGTCTTTGTGATGATATTTCAATTTCAAAAGAGTTTGAATACAAAAAGGACTCTTCTATCATTAAATAGCTCAAAAAATTCTTTTAATAACCCTTATCGAATGCAACCAACTGATTTTCTTAATGTGCTGGACTTCTGATGTGTCATCATGCCACGTAGATGTTGACCTTGCTGAGTTGGACCTCCACCAAGTCAAATTTCAAAATTTATGCACAAATATGGCTAGGAAATATTCTGTAAAATAGGCCTCAAAGATAAGTGTGTATTTTCCAAACCCTGATAGTTGTGTAAAAAACGAGGCTTTTGTAGATGAGCTCATGCTAAAGAAAAATCTTTCACATTTCCAAAATTCCTTTCCATTTTGTCATAAAGTGAGCTTGAAGTTGACGACTAAAACAATGATTTGCAGAAATTAGGTAGCAAATAACGTGGAGGTTGACTTAGTTGACCTACTGAGTTATCTCCATGAAAAATAGGAATTTATAAGGCTTATGATGTGGAAACTTTTATGACCCATTTTCCATCAAAGACCTTGTTGTTTGATGCCCAAAACTGATCAAAAACTTCATTACGCAGGAAAAATAGAGTATTGGCAATTTGGTAGCAAATGCCAAAAACACCTTTCTGCAAGTCATTTGATCTTTCTTACAGTTCTAGGGTCTTGTTTGATGTTTATAAGCTAAACACATGCTTTGAGAACTTCCATTTTTGAGATTTAAACTTATCTTTTTCTCCATTGAAAGCTATAGCAAATCTGTAGCAAATTTCTGCCTTCAATATGGAGAGTTGCTACGAAACTGCCTAGTTTCTGAGATTTTTCCTTTTCAATATTTTTTCACCTCCAAAACACTTCTAATAGCCTATACAAGCCTGTATATTACTAAAAATGTTGATTTTCCATAGCATAAGAAAAAATTATGGTATTACCATGTTCATGGAGTGCCATCAATTTCAACAACAATCTTGAGACCCTTCTTCAAAAGCTCAATTTGGATCATTTTAATTTGTGTTTCTAAAGCTCTGACTTGCCCCTGCAACCCTCTCCTATCTACTTGTAACCATCATGTTCCTCTTGAACATTCTCTTCGTCAATCTATACAAAGGCAATGTTCTCTTTAACGGTTTTCCAGATTCATCTGCAACCTTATTATAAAAGTCAAGTTGCTTTGATATATCCTCCTTTATATTGCTTCCTCTGACCTACCATGGCTTCAACACACAGTGAGATTCTTCTTTGAAAACTACAAATATCCTAAAGATAGTAGACCATCTCACAAGACAACAAGACCGAGAAATGGACGTCAAGAATGGCTCAAATGAGAGGGAAATCGAGCTAATGATAACAAACTATTTAAAAAATGGAACGAGGAAGAAAAAGGGAATGAATCTATAAGGTGTAAGCATTTTTTGGAGTGAGGGATAAGACAAATGATATGTAATTATGATCCACATGACTATGACCCTTACCATTTCTAAAAAAAACATCTTTTCCTTACTATTACCACAGCAACGGACTTTTGTAGCGAAATCAGTGTTCAAGAAGGCAAATCTACTACAGAAGTGTTAGGAACTTCCATAGAAAACCCTGGGTTTTCTAACTGGAGTTGCTACAAAAGAATGTTGAACTGTCAAATTGTTAATCCAGACCAAATGATCCTAATACACATGGAATTTTTTATTTTCACTTTATGATGACACCCCACTAAAGTTCATAATGACCCCAAAAACTAATTGTAGATGTGATTATTTTGAAGAAAAACTTAAAACTCTAACTAACTTAACCAAATTGACTCAAAAAATATTTCTAAGTGTTACCATGGATAACAGATATGAGAATTGAAGTTTCTCATATTGTTCTTTGTTAATTAAAATCAATTTGATATCTTCTCATGAAGAAACTAAGAATGTTGTATGCAAACAACTCCGTAATTTAAAATTATCCTCGCTTGAATTTTCCAAGTATGATATTCAAATTCCATCAGTTTCCATCAAACTCTAACATTCTACCATAATGCTTGTTTATGATAAATCCTCCAACAAACGCATAAGTGAATCATTTATAAATAAAATATCTTTATTTAAGAAGAGATTATAATTCTTTAAAGACTTGAACTATGCTAGGTGACGAAGCATAATTAAGAATAAAAAGGCTTGAAATTAATATCAAAGCTCAATATTCTAATGAAAATATATGAAAATTACAAGGCTCAACATTCCCCCCCCCCCTGCTAACTTGTTGCATTTCCTCATGCAAAAAATTTCTATCAGGAACACAGGTAATTAATGTGCAACACGGTTAAAGAGTAGGCTTCATATGACTCCTCTCCCTTGTACCTGAATCCATATCTGTCTCTAATTTCTCAGAAGGCTTCATGAAAACCTGTTGTAGCTACTAAAACCCCCTCCAAAATTTTGGCCTATACCAAACTTTCGGAGCCTTCCTTGGTCTTTTTCATTACTTTCGCAAACTTTAAAGTTTATTTTATTGGTTTTCTCATAATGTTGCGATCCCTTTCGAAAGATTGGAAATGTGTCGTCTTTTGGAATGTTGGTTATCATATCATATGTATGAGCTTGTTATCATGGTTCCAAGAGGTCTCCTTTGTGAAAATGAGTTTTTATAACCTTGTAATTACCCGTTGCACTGTCGCACAAGTGTTGTCATTGTCATCGTAAAGTCTATCTTTGGTGTCATACTTGTCATAATCAGTTGTAACATTGTCGCACAGAGGAAAATAATATTTTTGTATGTCATGGATGATATATGTGGTTTGAGTCATCAAAATATGGTGTGTGTATGATCACAGTCAACTTTCATCACTGATCACAGATCTCATCGGTCCCGCACTTAGTCATTTTTCGAAGAACTTACCGACCAAGAGTTGTGCAATGCACAATCTTAGTCCTCTAGTTATGACCTTACTTCTTGGCACTTTGCACTGTGTAGTAATGGCCTCCCAAGACCACTTCATTGCGTAGTTTTTGGAGCCAAGACTTGACCTTGACCTCAAGAATTGCGCAGTTATGGCCTCCAACCTAGCTTGAACTATGCACTTCGCAACTTCAAGAAATAAGCTCACCCCCTAAGCCTTAGAATTGTGTAATGTGCACCCATGCCTCCTTGACCTCTTAAACTACGCAGTAATATTTCCCAAATCTTATCCCTGCAACTTATCCCCATTAATTTTGAAAACTGCACAGTAAGCTTTCCCAGCTCTTATCCCTACAACCTGTCCCCACTTACTCCGAAAAATGAAAATTAATGTTCCCCAACCCAATCTAAATTGCACACTTCATAGTATCAAGTCTCAAGGCTGCCATTTTCTTACTTGCAGTGTGCAACTATGCGGTCACTGAGCCTCATTATCTAAGCTCTCACTTGTTCTAAGCTCAGTTCATGTATCAAAATGCACCATCTTAGGGTAGGGGTTTTTGGATTGATGTCATCTCTTCATGAGTGAATTGCAGTAACAGGTACTTTGTTGTTTCATGATGGAATGATGAATGGAGATAAGGAGGAGGGAATCATGTTAGAAGACACTCTTGCATCTGAAATCACGGGATGATTGATCAAAGAAAGCGAAAGGACATCAGTTTTCGACCACCATCCAAGACATGAGAGAATTGGAGTCTCCTTGTCACCAAGGCATGTGGAGGAAAAAGAAATCTCTTTCATGAAGACACTTAAATTTCAACGGCATAAGTGGCTTAACATTGCCATGTCATCAAGAAGTCCATGTCAGCAGTTTCATGTCACATCATGTCATGAGTGGTCATATGCCACAACACTATTGTACATCATGTATATTGTATTCAAAATGTATGGTAAAGTGGAATTCCAAAGGACACACTTGAATATAAAGAGTCATGTAAGTCAAAAAGTCATGAGGGTAGTCAAAGAGTCACCCTTGGTTATATATACTCCCTCATTGTATGAGCAAAGTACTTTTTCACCTTGGCTCATTGTATATATGTGTCTTAGAACTATTACTTGATAACAAAAGCCTTCAAGGCAAACACGTTATTCATGCATGACTTATGAATATTTGTAAGAAAATTTTGCGGATGTTTTTATTTCATGTTTGTTGTCACATGTACTAAGATAGTTGAAATATTTCAGTTATTTTAGTTCTTATATTATTGAGAATGTGTTTTAATGGTTGTAATTGGTGTCCTATCCTTGTGGACTATTATGTGGGATATTAGGCAGATCCTTCTCAAATTGTTGTGTGAAATGACAGTCGTATCCCTTGTGGACTATTCCACTGATGTTAGATAAAATATTTCGGTTCATGTGTGTCTCTTCCTGGGTGGTACTATTACCTCTCTCTTAGAGACTCACTTCTCCTTGCCCCTACAGTAGAAGAACCTTGACATACATACCATCAAACACTCACCAGGCACACCCCCCTTCCTTTTCGAAGGTGCATGTGCACCCCTCTCTCTTTCTAACAGTTAGAGTCAAGGAAAATATATAAGAATACATTGAAACCGGGTTTATATTCTTGATGGGGCACCTACTCAAAATGGTGTGAGATCTATTTGGTACTTCACATCAGAGAGACCCCTTGGTTGATGGATTTCCAATACCATAAAAAATACCCCTATGTGATAACTCATAATCAACCTGATAATAATATTGTGGGTACCAATTCATGGGGCATCGATACCTACACCCCATCCAATTGATTCCTGCTTCCATCAAAATTGAGACATATGCATGGACCCTGGAGATGGCTTGTTGGAAATTATGAAGCCCAAATGGCTCTCTAGTCTTAACCTCTTTTGATTATATCATCCATTTTAACTTGGCTCCACTCAATTCTTCTTTTCGCATATCTTCTAGATAGTCAAGCCCTGAATTCAACACCCCCACGTGAATTTTTCTAAGTTTGTCAACAACATTTATGTTCTGTGAAAATCTATTATGCCTAAGGTATGTGAAAAAATCATTTTCTAGTTCTCCCCTTATCCATAAATCACCATTTGTCTCATTTCGTTCATAATAATTACAATTTTTTTTCCACTTTATTTGGTTTAAGGAAAATGATATAAATGCTTGAAACTGCACATCCCCAACAAAATGCACAATATTTTCATTTCTTTTTTCTGAAAGCAAGAATTTTTGCATGTAGAGTTCACACAAAATAAATTGTGTACATTCGTCTTGTTTACTAAAAGTAGTTATGAAATCCAAGATACCATTGAACTCATAAGAATGACCATAACATACAACTTTAACCTGAAGCGTTAAGTCAGTTAAGAACATGGCATAACTGAAATATGGGGCTCTGCAAGCCATGATATCTGGGACCATTAAATTAATTTTGTTCCTTATCCTTCATCAATTTATGAATATTCTCATTTAAACTTTGGATTTCCTTTCTAGGATCATCTAACTCCCTTGTATTTTCTAGTATGTGTTAATGCCTAAAATCACTTCAATAGTTTTTGGTGTTCCTCCATAAAGACTGTCTCTTGCTTGCATTTAGCTATAATTTATTTTAATACCTTTACCTCAACATCTATAATCAGTGGAATATACAGGGGAACAACATCTGTTTGTACCCCTATTTCAATTAAAACAATTTTTTCAGTATGAGTTTCAATATTTTAAAATTTAGGAACTTTACTTTTCATATGAGCCTGGAATTGCTTTCTTGTTTCCTTTTGAGATTGTTTACCTATTTCCAACTGGTTCTTCAATTTATGCACCTTCCATTCTAATAAAACATTTTCCTTTATTAGGGTAATAATTCTTGCAAAAAGTCTACTCTTCTTCCTACTTTTCTCAGCTATAATTACTTTATCATATCGACACAAAAAAATTGGAATAAGGGTAGAGACTCGAATTTCAAAACATCCAACAATGATTTCCAAGGAATTAGTCACCAGAAAAGCAACAGGTAAATCACAAGTTTCGTTAGCTACTGAATCAAAAATAGGTTATGATAAGGAAACAAATGAAAGTTCATAATGTGACTCTTGTGTTATGGCAACTGGATCGTCACCAGAAATTTGTTGGGTTATCTCATCTGGAGAGAAAGGTTCTAAAACTGTAGCCAAAAAATCAATAAAAAATTAATGCATTGTAGTGGTAGAAGAACCAAAAGATGTTTCTAGCAAAGTAGTGGTCAGAGAGTCAGTAGAAAAGTTTTGAATGTATGTAGTTGGAGGATCAATTGGAAACTAGTTCAGTAGAGTTTTCTTGGGTCACAACAATTGTCCCATCTCCCATATCCATAGATTCCATTAAATTTTCCATTTCTTTTGTTATTTGCACCACCTCCACATTATGATCTTCTTTATCCATATCCAGTTTATCAAGCACTAGTAGATCCTTGGTATTATAAGTCCCTTGGTCCAAATTTTCTTCCAGAGGTTTTTGAGACTCGACAACGCTTTCTGCTTCCCTTTCCTCAGGGGTTTCCTCAGTTAAATCTACCTCATCTATAAGAATAGTTTATTATTTATCGGGGGAAAGAGAATATGGGATTTGAATTTGGTACAACCTACTCAACCTGGATGACCTTTTCCTCTTTTTGGGTACGGAAGACATGAAATATGCAATTCATTTTTCTGTCATGTTAGGCTTTTGAGAAGCTTAAGTTCCGGGTTGTAAAGGTATTAGTAGATTATTTTCAGAAAATGAGACATCATTTTCAAATATCTCAACGTTTCCTTCAAAATGTTGCACTTTAATTCTAGCTTGTGGATGTTCGTTATCCAATATGGTTTCAAAATTTCCACTGTTAACTAGGGTTGGCTTAGGGTTTTCAACAACTTCAAGGTTTTCTTGAGCATTTTTTGGTAGAGCTTCTTGTCCATGCATGGCTTCTTCTACAAGACTTTCCCAAGTTCCTTGAACTTGATTTAGACTTATTATTACTAATATTTTGATTAACCCATGGTGACTCATTAATGAGGTAGGGTCCTTAGTTTTTTTCATTCTAAATTCACTCTCATGTAAGGAAAATTTCAAGAATAAGGGATATTCAGGGATACATTTTTCCTTAAGTACAACATCAACTTGAGGTGGTGTCCTCGAACCACATAATATCTCCCATCACATGCAATGTATCTCTAGATAAATGCTTCCAATTCCTTCCACATTTCTAGGAATGAATTGGGATTATATCCATTTCCTTTCCTAACTAATTATTCACCATCATTTAGAAATAAGAAGTTTGAATTCTATAAGGAGGTATGAATTTCATACCATTTCTCTCCCTCTACTACAAGTCCCGTAACTTCAGATATGTGTCTTTCATTAACTTGAATTTGCATATTTTTTTATTGTGGTCATCCCCTCATTAAAATTTTGCATGAATCCTAATGATATCTCCTTATCAAACCCTTGAATCCTTCTAAAATAATCCATCCATCAAATGCGGTTCAATGTGTGACGCGCATAATCAATAATCCATAAATTATTAGGCTCATGCTGAACATTCTGTCCTCCCATTATTGCGACCTAATCAATTATGCAGGAAAAAGAGCAATTGTAGATTATTCAAAATAGAGTTAGCCTTACTAGTCACCTATCATTCACAACCAAGGTTACAACGTATAGACCAGAAAGGCATTTGGTACCAATATAATAACGTGTAAATCATAATTCAGCATGCAACAACATAAAAAATTATTGTTCATTTATTACACCCTCGCACCCCCCTAATGAACTAAGGTTTTCCTCGGCCAATAATCATGCCATTCATTATGTGAGCAATCAATAAGTTATTATTTCCAAATAATTTCAAGTTATGGTAATTCAGTATAACAATGTTTCCACACGAAACAAGGAAGGACCGACCATCAAAAGGTCATTTTCAAAAATTATAAAATTGATTCATTTTATATGCATTTCTTGAAAGGATAAATAGAATGATGAAGGATCGACATTAAAGTATGGGTATCAAGGCATGATCAAAGAATAAACTTTCAAAGGAAATTAAATATGTACCTCTAAATAGTGATTGATCGAGAAAATTAGTTGTCCTTGTTAAAAAGTGTGAATTTTGTAGAATAAGGGAATAATAGGTTAGCTGATGCAAAATACAAAATGTCAAATGCCAAAAAAGTATTGTCCCTGAAATGTAAAATTTAAAATTAATTAACAAGCATAAATCATATCCATCACTTTCCAATAATTGATTAAATGTTTCCTCATAAACTATAAATTTTAGCAAAAATATACAATAGTAAACTTTATTAGTAATTAGCTTTGAGAAAGTAAGGTAACCAAGTATATCATAGTTTTTAAATTAACTTCTATGTTGGAAAATTATATATTACATAGCAATGGAAGAAATAAAATATGTGGAAACACAAACACATAAATAACATATAAAACAAGAGAGACACAAATATATGTGGTTCACCCAACTTGGGCTACGTCCACAGAAACAACCAGTCCTTCCTTTCTATTATCCTATAAAATGAAGAGACACAACCTACAACTTATCCATTGTAATATCATTTACTCTCTCACACAGTCCCCCTTTCTTTTTCTCACATAGAATATACACACATTATGTAGTCACGATACAATTCCCTCATGTGAACTGAGGGGTTTCCTTCTAGGGAAAAAAAAACCTAAATTAAAATTAACTTCTACCATCATATCATCCGCCCAATGAAAAACCCATATTGAATACAAAATTACAATATTTTACAAGGAAATTTTACATCTTTTTTAGCTTCAGGAGTGCTACCCCAGAAACCCCCCGCCAGGGGGGGCTAAAAAGAGCATCCATCAAATAACGGGCAGTGTTGCTGCCCTGTTAAGAATGGGGGTCAAACGTGGCGATACATCTAAATAAAGAAGATAATCAGGCTCCACACCCAAAATTATATACCATAGGAATATCCTTTTCTACCCACATGCGTCCATAGCCTTGACAGGATTGCCTTTTTAACTCATTGAGGTGCCAATGTCCCATCTATTAGAAATAGATACATAGTTTCAAAACCATTTAAATCTACTTAGATGTCTACTAAAGGTCATTGTTCTGGTTGTAACCATTTACTAATAACTCCATTCACAGGAGCTAATAAAGTGAACAAGCCAAATCATGATGAGGTCTCTTATTCTTCGGTCGAGGAACCGGAGGCCATTACCTTAGCTTGGTGACCAGAAGTGGTAATGTCACTTCATTAAGACCTATGATCATGGTAGGTCGGCTCGTGATGAGGCCTCCTATCCTCCAGTGAATTTTTTATTATTATTATTTTTAAACTATGATTATTGTTAATAATAAAATATTACTTAATAGATGGGATGGAAATTCGACTCCTTAAGAGCTAGGGATGGCGTAAAAAAAATTCTAGTGGCTATTTTCAGCTTTGTTGGTCTTGCTTCTAAAAAACTAAGGAACTTAAAGTGACCGTGGATAAATATGTTTTTATTTATTAAGATTTAGGTTGAAAATGATTCATTTGATCATTTCGGAATTATTTAAATACAACACAATCAATATTAAATTTATGAGTGTATAAATTTATCCAAAGGGATTCCACTCATCTTGTAATGTACTAAAACAAAATACTAAATCCTTCTACAAATTGCAGAAACCAATTTCGATCACACAATCACATAAGAAGAGAAAGAAATTATCAATCACACAACACAATATATATATGGGGAAAGTTGTTGAGGTTGCTGTGTTTTGGCCAGATTGGCAAGACCAAAAGACAAGACAACATCAAACCACTTTGGGATCTCAGGATCTAGCCCTCCTGGATCCAGAGAGGGATCTCTCTATATATGTGAAGAATGATATATATATGAGGTTCAATTTAAGGTATTAGGCTAGCTATAGGGCACAAGGGTTTTTGATTTGTTTGTTTGGTTGGAGATCATTGACTGAGAAGGTTATGTGAAGTGAAGAAGGAACTAAATAGAAGGATGTTTAAGCATGGGAAGATAGGTCAAGAGAAGTGCCAATCCATTAGGCTATGGAGTCATAAAAGGGTTTACTTGCATAACAACTATCCAAGGGTTTCCATAGGGCAAGTCATCTATACCAAAAAATCTCTTTAGATAGATGATGAGATGGAACATTAAGAAGTGGGGGAAAATAAATAAACCAGAGTGCAGCCTAATATTAGGTAAGGACTTTTAACCTATCCTACTTTTGACATACTCACAAAGGAAACTCTCAATAAAGACACAAAGGGTAGCTTAAGATTTGGTAAAGACTTTCAACTTAGCCTGCTTTCAGCATAATTTCAAGGGAAACAATCCAGCAGTCCTCATAACTGCCTTCAGACAGTAGAAAACATTCAAGATTAAACACAGAGCAAGGCCTAAGATCAGAGAAAGACTTTTAACCTTCTCTTCTTTTGACACCAACTCACAAGGAAACTTTCAAGAAAAACTGTTGGAGAAGAAACTAGAGGACAGGGCTAACCATAGACTTCCCTAGTTTCAATCTTTACTTAGCATGAAATGAAAATATCTTTCAAGAACAATGTTTCAAGTTGTACTCAACAAGACATGGGCTCACCAACATTCCTTAAGTGGTTATACTCTATAGAATTATCCTTAAATACACAATCAAAGGAAAACACAGAGATAAAGATTAACAATGATATTTAGGGTAATTCCAACAGTATGTCCTAATATATGCTTGTTGTTCTTTATCAGAGAATAATGGACAATGTGAAATAACATGAAAGGAGACAATTACAGTAAGGAAAACATCACCAATAATATAGACCAGGATCCTGTGAATCTGCTTATTCAATTAATGTGAAAAACGAGTCACATACTTTGAGCCCAGTGGATTTTTACAATCCAAAATTCTCTTCCCAGCCTACTATATTACAAACTACTCAACTACTTCCCCTCAATAACAGTTCAAACAATTAATAAAATTCCAACCCTTTACAATGAATTTTCAATGAATACTTATAGGTGAATGAGGAGGTGGAGTAGTAGATATGAGCTTAAATGATGCATTAAGACAGAGGGGAGGAAGTATTCAAATTCCCACTCTGCATAAGGGCTTTGCATTAACTATTGGTACCCTTTAGGATGGTTTAGAAGTCTTTGCCAGGTTGATAATAACTTCAGGTATGTTTCTTTGAAGTACTCTCTGGCTGCTGGTACTCTGTTTTTCCTTCTGAGATAAGTAAGGTGGTATAAGGTCTCTCAGGTCTTCCATACTTCCATAATTGTTGTCATGATAGTTGAGGACTTATGTCAAATTAATAACTGTTATGGTGTTTAAAGGAGGATGGAGTAGGTCGTGTAGCTATTCCTTCTTGGAGAAAGAACGGTTTGCTCATATTAAATCACTGATATAACTTCTTTGAAATACTGATATGACTTGATGTGTGCTTTAGGCTTCATTAAGCCTCCTTGATCATCTTCGGGTCTTCATCTGTGTCCTTTATGTTTGTAACTGTGGATTAGGTCTCAAATACAATGCGTTGATCCCTTTAATCCTTTTCTGGCACTCTTTAAACTTTTGGTGACCTGTGTTTATGAATATGTAGGTTACGGAGGCACTGGAGGGTTTATGTCAGGTTTAATAACCCGATCTTCAATAAAACATGTTTTTAAACCTCCTTAGTGGTGTCTTTTGTGATCTTTGGCTCTGAGACAGTCTCTCAACACTATATATCACCATGATTGTGACCGTGGAGACTGTATGGATTCACCACCCTTTGAAACCTGCAAAGAACGAAAAACTCATTATAAAAATAGCGGGAGTGGGGAAGGTTTCTTCAGAGGCACATGGGAATGGAGGGGCAGTTATGGAAAAAGGTGGATGCAATGGAAAATGTGATGAAAATCATGGTGGAAGGTGAAAACAGCTGTGATGGGAGTTTGGGTGCGACGTGAGTTGTGAACCGTTGGATTAGAACAATCAACGGTGGGGATTGCTCGATGTAGTCATTTGGGAGATCGGATGAATGGAAAATGGATGGGGGCGAGATTAAATGAGAGTCGTTCAATCTCAGAGATCAACGGCCAAGATTAAAAGCGTAGATGTCATTAAGGAGGGCAGCAGTATAGCGGAAAATCGGCAGCGGTTTTCTTGCGTTTTGGGGGATAGGCAGTATTTCCATAAACAATGTGATTCCATATAGCATCTGATGCGTGTCCCTCCTAATACCGCTTATTTCACAAAATTTTTGGGCATTAAACCTCTGGCACGAATATTTTGCGATATGTAACATTAGCCGTTGGATGATCGGCTGCAGATCCAACGGTTTGGATCGCACGCGACGGGGAAGTTGCGCATATGAGGAATGGTGGGCCCGACATTTATTTTGTCGTGTAGCGGAAACATTAAGTGGCGGGGTAAGAGTTTAAGTGAAAAACTGATTTCATTGGGTTAAGTCCCGACCATAAGATTTCTCAGATGGACGGTCGAGATTAAAAGATGGATCGAAGGTTTTGAAAGTGAAAGGCAGGTGAATGGGTGGAGGAAAGGAGACTCGATGGCTTGATGGCCATTGATCTTGTGCAGATCAACAGTCTATATTCATTTAACTCAAAACATCGGGGAAATGGGAAAACAAAGGAAAGATGGGTTTAGCATGGGGAGGGTTTGTTTTTTAGCACCCAATTGCGGGGCTAGGGCAGGTGGAGGATAAAAGCTAAAGTATATAAGCCCTTGGGGGCTAACAAAAAATTATAGTGCAAAAAGGGTGTTTTAGGCCAAAAAACAGGGATTTTTAGGCCAAAGGAGGGATTCCAATAGGCAAAAGAAGGGATTTTTAAACCAAGCAAAAGAGAAATATAAGGTTTAAAGGGGTTTAGGATGAGATGGAGGTTGAAATGAGGGTCTATAGAAGAATTTTTGTGAAGGGAATGAGGATGAAAAATGGGGAATTTTGTGGGAGTGAAATGGAGAAAATGGAGGTCTTTTTTAGAGCAGCTTCTTTCACAAACAGTAGGGTTCATCAGTGGAAACAACAGTGAAGATTATTTAAAGGATAGAAGACACATGGAGGCTTCAAGAATGATATATTTACAAAGGAAATGTTTCTCTTGAAGGCTCAGAAACATGCTTAGCCACCTGTTTACTTTGACAAAATATTATAGGTGGCTAACAGTGGCTCCACATGGGGATGGCATCTTCTTGAAGGTGTCAAGAATCTGAGATATGATCTTTGGAAGTAGGCCAGGTGCCTGGTACTTGAACATCTTTTCTTCTTTGATCAACTGTTGCATACATGATATGCATTATATCAGCAGAAACATTTTCCCAAACAACTACCTACCCATCCTATTGTCCTAACATTTTTTCTTTAAGGTGCTTTTAGACTTGCAGACCTTTCACATCATATCATTTTGCAAATTGGAAAATAAACCTATCTAATGCTACCCTTATTTCTCCTTGAGTTTAGATTAAGCAGTTGAACTCATAATTTTCTCTACCTAAACTAATATCTGCCAGGATTAAACTGTCTGACAGATTTTCATTTTCTACATTCTAAAATAGAAATTTAAATACAGACAGACCAGGATTAGACTGTCTGATTTTTTGTGGGTCCATGGAATAAAGACAAGCTGCACATGGACTAAACTTTGCAGAAATTAAAAAAAAAAAATTGAAGGCTTCAAAACTGAAAATCACCAGCATCCTTCCTTCTTCTTGTGACTCAAATTTTGAGCTTTTTAGAGTCACCTTTCTTTCTTCATTTCAGCTCTGGTTTTGATCTTGTTAGAGCCGCTCCTTCTTATTTTCTTTGTTGGTTCAAGTTTTGAGCTTTTCTGAACCTTTCTTCTTATTTTTTTTTTTTTTAATTTTCTTCAAAGTAAAATCAACAACTAACTAAATGCTCACAGGCTGAGCTTTATTGAGATTCCTACCTACCCTGCTCTAACTTGAAATATTTACATGTCTAGCTGACAAACTCCCTTTTCCAATACATCCAGTCAATCAGATGATCCCATGATTGGTCTTTGCTCACCTCTTTGAGAATATTGGACAGACAAGGCCACTCCCATTCTCTTTGTTTTTTAACAGCAGCTTCTAAAATGCTTCTTGTTGTCTGCAACAAGATGCTCTTGATGGCCTTTGATCCTTCTTCAAATGTCTGCAGGAAATGAGCATAAGGATCTTGAAATGATACCTGGTTGTGAGTATTTGGCAAGTAGACTTCAACCAGTATTACTTCCTCTTCCACTTGATCAAGGAATAGATTCTCTTGAGAAAGAAATTCTTCCTCATCTTCATTATTTTCTTAACTGGAGGACTCATCATATACTGCAGTGTTTTCCTCTTGTAGGTCTGAGATATTTTGATCTGGTGGGCTGAGTTCTATGAAAAGATCAATGTATTCTTGAGCAAGGGTCTGTTCCATTGCTTCCTCTTTTTCAAGAAAAGGCTCCTTGGTTTCAACCTGCTCAAAAATTTCTTCATGGTTTTCCTCTTCATCCTTTGAGATGAAAGGTTGTTGATTCCTAATCACATGAAAACTATTACTGATGATCTGAGATAAGGCAGGGTGAAGATTCAATGAATATTCACCTGCTACTAGACTTTCATAATTTTCCTCATCAGTGTCATAAATAGCCTGCATGGGCTCATTACTTTCTTGAAGTTGATGGAACTGATTTTCCTCCCACAAATCTACTGATGATGGTCCTGCAAGATCAACTTATGTTTGGAGAACATCATCATCAAATAGATCAAATTTAGGAAAATCATTAAAGTAAGTAATGCTACCAATCAAACATACTGGATTATCAGCAGATATTTCTTCATTCTGATTTACAGGGGATCTTTCTAAATCTATACAACAAAGCTCAGTGGATGAATGGGAAAGAGTGTTTTCTCTATAAAATATCTCAGAGGAAGGTTGTCTATTGATGATCTGATCTATTTCTTCTTCTGTCAAAGGGAAATATGTCCTTGTGTTTCTTTGAGCAGAAGTGCAGCAGCTCTTTGTTTCTTGTGAGGACTGAGTTTGAGGCTGGATGTATTCTTGGGCCTCAGCTACAAGGGATGATGAATCAGTATTTGAGCTTTCCAGTATATCTTGAGGAATATCCTTTATTTCTTGACTTATTTCTTCCTCAACTGATTCATCTAGTTTCTTGTGATATTTAGGATGCATATGAAACTCTTGAATGGCTTATAACAGATCTTTAGGATGCATGTCTACCAAATTCTCATAAATATCTAATAGGTATTGTATGAGGTTCTGATATTGGTCACAAAAGTTTGAACTCCATGGTATGGATGAGGGGTTTTCTTTGTATCTCTCATAAAATACTTGGTGCATGTATTTCAAAGAAAACAAACTCCTAGGTTCTAACCATTCATACTAGTCCCTTGCCTTTCCTTCTAATATTAACATGAACATTTTCATAAGGCAGTCTTCATGCCATTTAGTCTTTACCTTCCACACATGTATGTGAAATTTGATGAGATGTAGAAGTGAGTCCTCAAAATATTCAACTTGAAAAACAGGAAGGTTATCATCCCAAATCACCTGGGGCATCTTATGTGGGAACCCAGGGATATGTTCTCTACTCATTGGGCATATCTTCATTGTATCCTTGGAATCATTTTGTAAATCAAATAAGAGGTCACTGTGTCTATTCAACCAGTTCAGGGCCTTCTACCAGTGGAGTCATTTGATATTTAGGAGTTGTGGAGTGTGGAGTTTCCAGGTGGATGAATTTGAATGTTTGGAAGAAGGTTGTTGTCCACCATCAGCAATTAAATACCAATCTAAGGAGATTATAGATCTTCTGAGCTCTTAAGGATGTATAATATGAAATTCACTCAGAGTTCCCTAGTGCAGTAGCCATTATGTTGAGATTCTTGTGTTTTGGCTAGATTGGCAAGACCAAAAGACAAGACAACATCAAACCACTTTGGGATCTCAGGATCTAGCCCTCCTAGATCCAGAGAGGGATCTCTCTATATATGTGAAGAATGATATATCTTTGAGGTTGAATTTAAGGTATTAGGCTAGTTATAGGGCACAAGGGTTTTTGATTTGTTTTTTTGGTTGGATATCATTAACTGAGAAGGTTATGTGAAGTGAAGAAGGAACTAAATAGAAGGATGTTTTAGCATGGGAATATAGGTCAAGAGAAGTGCCAATCCATTGGGCTATGAAGTCATAAAAGGGTTTACTTGCATAACAACTATCCAAGGGTTTCCATAGGGAAAGTCATCTATACCAAAGGATCTCTTTAGATAGATGGTGAGATGGAACATTAAGAAGTGGGGGAAAAGAAATAAACCAGAGTGCAGCCTAATATCAGGTAAGGACTTTTAACCTATCCTTCTTTTAACATACTCACAAAGGAAACTCTCAATAAAGACACAAAGGGTAGCTTAAGATCAGGTAAATACTTTCAACTTAGCCTGATTTCAGCATAATTTCAAGGGAAAAAATCCAGCAGTCCTCATAACCACCTTCAAACAGTAGAAAAAATTCAATATTAAACACAAAGCAAGGCCTAATATCAGAGAAATACTTTTAACCTTCTCTGCTTTTGACACCAACTCACAGGGAAACTTTCAAGACAAATTGTTGGAGAAGAAACTAGAGGACAGGGCTAACCATAGACTTCCCTAGTTTCAATCTTTACTTAGCATGAAATGAAAATATCTTTCAAGAAAAATGTTTCAAGTTGTACTCGGCAAGACATGGGCTCACCAACATTCCTTAAGTGGTTATACTCTATAGAATTATCCTTAAATACACAATCAGAGGAAAACACAGAGATAAAGAATAACAATGAGATTTAGGGTACTTCCAACAGTATGTCCTAATCTATTCTTGATGTTCTTTATCAGATAATAATGGATAGTGTGAAATAACATGAAAGGAGACAATTACAGTAAGGAAAACATCACCAATAATATAGACGAGGATCCTGTGAATCCGCTTGTTCAATTGATGTGCAAAACCAGTCATATACTTTGAGCTCAGTGGCTTTTTACAGTCCAAACTTCTCTTCCTATCCTACCATATTACAAACTAATCAGCTACTTCCCCTCAATAAAAGTTCAAACAATCAATAAAATTCCAACCCTTTACAATGAATTTTCAATGAATACTTATAGGTGAATGAGGAGGTGGAGTAGTAGATATGAGCTTAAATGATCCATTAAGATAGAGGGGAGGAAGTATTCGAATGCCCACTCTACATAAGGGCTTTGCATTAACTGTTGGTACCCTTTAGGCTGGTTTAGAAGTCTTTGTCAGGTTGACAATAACTTCAAGTATCTTTCTTTGAAGTACTCTCTAGCTGCTGGTACTCTGTTTTGCCTTATGAGATAAGTAAGGTGGTAGAAGGTCTCTCAAGTGTTCCATAATTCCATAACTGTTGTCCTGATAGTTGAGGACTTCTGTCAGAGTAATAACTGTTCTGGTGTTTGAAGGAGGATGGAGTAGGTCGTGTAGCTAGTCCTTCTTGGAGAAAGAACGTTCTGCTCATATTAAATCACTGATATAACTTCTTTGAAATACTGATATGACTTGATGTGTGCTTTAGGCTTCATTAAGCCTCCTTGATCATCTTCGGGTCTTCATCTGTGTCCTTTATGTCTGTAACTGTGGATTAGGCCTCAAATACAATGCACTGATCCCTTTAATCCTTTTCTGGCACTCTTTAAACTTCTGTTGACTTGTGTTTATGAATATGCAGGTTACGGAGGCACTGGAGGGTTTATGTCAGGTTTAATAACCCGATCTTCAATAAAACATGTTTTTAAACCTCCTTAGTGGTGTCTTCTGCAATCTTCGGCTCTGAGATAGTCTCTCAGCACTATATATCACCATGAATGTGACCGTGGAGACTGTATGGATTCACCACCCTTTGAAACCTGCAAAAAACTAAAAACTCATTATAAAAACCAGTGGGAGTGGGGAAGGCTGTTTCAGAGGCTCGTGGGGATGGAGGGGTAGTGATGGAAAAAGGTGGATGTAATGGAAAATGTGATGAAAATGCAACGTGAGTTGTGAATCGTTGGATTAGAACAATCAACGGTGGGGATTGCTCAATGTAGTCATTTGGGAGATCAGATCAATGGAAAATGGATGGGGGCGAGATTAAATGAGAGCCGTTCGATCTCAGGGATCAACGGCCAAGATTAAAAGTGCAGATGTCATTGAGGAGGGTAGCGGTATAGTGGAAAACTAGCAGCGGTTTTCGCATTGCGTTTTGGGGGGTAAGTGGTATTGCCATAAACGATGTGATTCCATACAACATCTGACGTGTGTCCCTCCTAATACCTCTTATTTCACAAAAAATTTGGGCATTAAACCTCTGGCGCAAAGATTTTGCGATATGTAACGTCATCCGTTGAATGATCGGCTGCAGATCTGACGGTGCAGATCGCACGCGACGGGGAAGTTGTGTAGATGAGGAATGGTTCACCTGGCATTTATTTTGTCGTGTAGTGGAAACATTAAGTGGTGGGGTAAGAGTTTAAGTGAAAAAATGATTTCATTGGGTTAAGTCCCGACCATAAGATTTCTCAGATGGACGGTCGAGATTAAAAGATGGATCGAAGGTTTTGAAAGTGAAAGGAAGGTGAATGGGTGGTGGAAAGGAGACCCGATGGCCTGATGGCCGTTGATCTTATGCAGATCAACGGTCTATATTCATTTAACTCAAAATGTCAGGGAAATGGGAAAACAAAGGAAAGATGGGTTTAGCATGGGGAGGGTTCATTTTTTAGTGCCCGGTTGTGGGGCTAGGGCAGGTGGAGGAGAAAAGCTAAAGTATATAAGCCCTCGGGAGCTAACAAAACTTTATATTGCAAAAAGGGTGTTTTAGGCCAAAAAACAGGGATTTTTAGGCCAAAGGAAGGATTCTGATGTGCAAAAGAAGGTATTTTTAAACCAAAAAAAAGGGAAATATAAGGTTTAAAGGGGTTTAGGATTAGCTGGAGGTTGAAATGAGGGTCTACAGAGGAATTTTTGTGAAGGGAATGAGGATGAAAAATGGGGAATTTTGTGGGAGTGAAATGGAGAAAATGGAGGTCTTTTTTAGAGCAGCTCCTTTCACAAACAGCAGGGTTCATTAGTGGAAACAATAGTAAAGATTCTTTAAAGGATAGAAGACACATGGAGGCTTCAAGAATGATAGATTTACAAAGTAAATGTTTCTCTTGAAGGCTTAGAAACATGCTTAGCCACCTGTTTTCTTTGACAAAATATTATAGGTGGCTAACAAAATTAACTGCTCAAAACTCCGCTATCTGTATATTTCATAATTTCAAGAACATGAAACAATATAATGTTATTTCCTCATTGAGAAACCTCTGCATTCTGATGATTGTCTCACCCTTATCTTTCTCAAATCTAGCACCGATCTAAGCAAGTTTGGTCCAATATTTAACCTCTTTCTTTCCTCTACCTAGTGAGCCTTGCTTACTCATTCATGGGCTAATTGAGCCCTTATTAATTAGGAAAATCCCAATTATTGATTGCACAATACCTTCAAGTATTCTCGATGACCTCATGCATTACCTATACAATTTTCTAATTAGACAACTAATAGCTATATTCCCTTTAACCTCAATATCAACTGGGCCTTCCTTAGAACTGACATGCAACAACTATTTATACTGAATTATCAGTTAACTAATTGATCACTACTTGTGAATTAAATCAGATTTAATTCACTCGACCTATCACTAGATAATCTCTCAATTAGAACTAATTAAACTTATTTTAACTCAAATAATTGAGTTAACTAATTACAACTCACAAATAACTGTAACTAGACCCCCTAAAACCTAGGAGGAACACTGCATGCCTCACCCTTGACCTGCAAATCGAATTAACTAAGCTAACTAAGTTTTCCTAACTCATTTAACACTTACAAGATGTTATGAGATTAAATTACAATTTATCTTCCAATTTAATTAAGGGAAAATTAAATCAGAATCCCCTTTGGGTGCCATTTCTGGGTTCCATTTTCAATATTTCTTGTTTCCTATTTCAACACTCCCTCTCAACAAGAAAGAAATTCAATCTATCCTAATATGATACCTTTGGAATGTTTTGCATGCAACACTTCCCTATAATTTTGTTACTCCTGCAAATTTTGAAACTAAAAAAGCATCCAAACTGAATCAATATGACACATATGTCATCAGAGTCTCTTACTGCTACTAGTTAATGCATTATCTACTTAAAACTTGGTATTGATGATAACTCTACATTTGTGCCATCTACACTGCTACCAACTCTGATCTGCGCTCCAGTATCTGAAATTTTTCAGTCAAATATCTAACGGCATCAATCGATGTTGATCCATCCTTCTAGTATTGTGTATTATGGGCCCTCATAGCCAGGTACTGATCCAAGAGACAAGATATATCAATGGATCCTCCCCAAATTTCTTCTCTTGGGATTAGGACTTCACATCACCCCACCTCTCACCCGGAGGTATGATTGTATGTGCTCCCTATTCTCACCTGGCTCGAAATTCCCCCCACTAGAGGTATTTTCTTGAGTGGATGCCTACACTCGGTCTCCTCTCTTCTTCTCCAATTGTGGATGCTCCACAACCTTCTAGTATTGCTTCTAAGGCTACATGTTGAGAGGTAATTCATGCTCCCTCTCAACCACCAAGTCTCTAACCTCTACTTTTCTCCTCAAAGATTTGCATTATCACTCCGTAATTTCGAGGCTGAAGACAGAATCCCGGAGGCAACATCAAAACTACTGCGGGCCTAGGATCTATCCCTACTAGACCCAGAGATGGATCTCTCTGTTAGATATAGCTTTGTTAGATTGGGAATTTTAGGCTAGCTATTAGATGTAGATTTTGAATTTTGAATTGTTTTGGTGGGAAGAGCAAGGGAAAGCCATTGGGAAATGTAGTCAAAGAGGCTCAAGTGATTAAATGCAGAAATATCAACCATGAGTGAAACAGGGCAAGATAGGTTCACTACCATGGATCTTTCATACTTTTGAATGAATTATGAAAAGAAAAAATGTAAGTCTAGGTAGAGACTAAGGATCAGTTAATAATTCCTCGATCTATCCTAGGCTGTAAAGTTCAATAGAAATTGAGGAGAAATTAAGAATTCCTCGATTTGGCATCAGTGGAAAACATAGACTATTGTAAACACATCCAAAATAGGGTGCTCTATAGAAAAAATCATATTCTTCACACTTTCTGTTTTACAATTAGATTGCAGAAGTACAGGGAGAGAGAAACAATGGAAAATCACATAAAAGCCAAAGGATACTTCACCATTTTAGACACCACATGAATCCTGAAAAACTGATCTTGTATTACTCTTCGAACAGTTACTTCAAATTCAGTGAACAACATTATAGAATGGGATTGTTCCTCACTACAGAATCCCCCCCCGATAATACTTCTAAAAGTGAAGTATTTATGCTAATCCTACTGACTGGTTACAATCAATGCAATAACTAATAGTTACTTTCTTGTTAACTACACAACATAGAAGGACTAACAATATTTGACATTTGCAGATATAGTAGGATTTATTAAGGATATCTAGAAATCTGGCACTGTTTTGATTCCCTTTAATGCTCAATTTGATCGAAGCTTCCATCTTCTTTCCAAAGACTAATGACACATGTATAACTAATCAAAAAAAAAAATAATGAAGTGATTTCAACAAGGGTGACATGCATAAAACTTCCTCCTGTTTCTCAGGATGATGTTATTAACAAAAAATTCTTTTTCATTCATAAGAATAATGATTTTCCTTTAGTGGTTGATATTTGTGCTATCTTGAATTCGAGCAAGCGCCAGGACAGCTGGATGATACACCTGTGACGAGCTTTTAAAACTTGATTGTACTTTTAGTCTTTTGCACGTAGTTATCCGGGACAGCTGGATGATACGCCTGTGACAAGCTTTTAAAACTTGATTGTACTTTTAGTCTTTTGCACGTAGTTATCTTTCTAGTAGATTTTGTTAGCGCACTCATCTACAAACCTCATTCTCCTTTAATTTCAATGATGGACTGTAGTGGAGCTATGGTGGTGGGAGTGGGTAGGTGGACGTGGAGCAGCGAAGGCGCGTGGAGCAACAGTCGGTGGGGGATGGTATCAGAGTGAAGGGAAAATCGTTTCAAAGGGGGGCAAGGGTGGAAAATAGTTTTAGCGGAGGGGGGTGTGAAAAGCCCAAGTGCCACCACGTAGCGGGATAAGTGGTAATGAATACCACATATTTTGGACCCCCCCCCCCCCCCTTTTGTTAAGGTACGGATACTAAGGGGGGACCGAAACGAAATAAGGACCATCGGATGCGGGGAGATGTGTAGAGATGATGGAGAGGCAGAGGGTAGTTAGATGGGAGGGAACGTATGATGGTACGACAGAAGGTGATGTGGCAGTGAGGTGGGCCCGCTCGCAGCCCGTGGATTGCAACTTTTGTTGTGAGCAGCGGGGAGGTGCATGTTAAAACTCGCACAGTGCGAAGTGCGAAGAGTTGTGGGTGATGTGGCAGGATAAAAAGGGGGGCCATTAATGCCGCACATCAAAATATTTAGCTTATCGCACATCGCAACATTTAACGTTTTGCACATCGCAACATTTAACTTTACCGCACATCGCAATATTTAAGTTTACTGTACATCACAATGTTTAAAGTTATCGCACACCACAGTGAATAACCTATCACATCTCTACTTAAACCAATTGGCCCGCGATGTGTTAACATGTAACCATAAAAAACGCCGATTGCAATGATGGGCGGTGGGGAAAAGAGCGACGTGGCTGGAAGGGTCCCACTATATCACATCGGTGGAGTTATAAGGTGGCAAACTTAGTTGTGAAATGATAAAGAGTGCGAAGTTCTGATGTGAAAAGGGAAGGACGGGGTAAGTTTTTTTTTGTTTTATAATATATATGATATATATGTATGTATCAAGTGGCCTAAAGTGGGGATGGAGTCGCTTCTTCAACTATAAAAATCGAATTTTAATATTTAAAAAAGGGGTTTGAAAGAAATGAAGGGACTTTGGAAAAATGAAGAGAAAAGGAGGGTAAATGAAATGATTGAGGGAAGAAATGAAGTTTTCTCACCATTAAAACTTATCAGCAACCCTTTCCTCCTTCAACCAAACTAAAAGGTGGATTGATTCCTTTGGAGGTCTTTAACAGTCAGGATTTCTCTTCCTTTTCTGGAAATAAATGGCAACCATGGAATATTATTTCCAATGAAATATCTTAGAATTAATCAATCACCTTGTGATACTGTGAATTACAGGGGTCTAACAGTGACTCCAGCTAGGGATGGCAGCTCCTTCAAGAGGTGTCCAAAACATTGTAGACTATTGGTCTGATCCCAAATCTGCAACTTGATTTGATACAATCTCTGAGGCTCAAAATCTTCAAGCTGAAATCAACACTCTCTGAAATTGCACTATGGAGCACACTTGATCTAAAAATTGAAAAGCAATCTGAAACTAAAACTAGAAAAATGCTCAAAGTAATGAGCTTATTTGCACACTACTACCTACCTACTTTAACTTAGAGATGATATGTACACTAAGTGAACTCTTCTTTCCAATGTAACCAATCAAGTAAATGACTACATGATTGGTTCTTGCTCACCCTTTTGAGCAGGCTAAAAAAACAAAATGACCACTCCCATCTCAACTTCCTTTTCACATAAGTGTTCAAAATTTTCCTTACACTCTGCAGTAAACCATTCATGAAATAAAACACCCCTTATTTAGATGATTATAAGAGGCCAACAAAAGGATCTTGGAAAAATACCTAGTGCTGAGGAAAATAACAAGCTTCATCTAGGACTGCCCTTTGTTCCAATTTGTTATGGTCAGGATCCTTCTGAAAGAGAATATCTATACATTCTTCATGGTCATTTGATATGGCATCTTTATTGTATACCAATATGTTGTCCTTAAGCAAACCTGATATGTCTTGGCTGAGATTGCTAAATTATGTTTACAGGCCATCATTTTGATGAACAAAAGCACTTTCTAGCAATAAGCCTTCTTGAGAACGTAAAACAACATCAGTATCAATTTTTTCTACATATTTTTCTTCATGAGGAAATACTTCAGTACATAAATCAGTAGTAGAACAAATAGGATTAATCTCTGGATCACATAAATACTGAGAGGCTGGCTGCATGCTTAGAATATGATTAATTTTTTCTTCAGTTAAAGGAGGAGGCATTCTTCGTTTTCTTTGGATTAAACAACAATTGTTTTCTTGCTCTCGCGAAGATTTATCATGAGACTGGATGTCTTACTTAACCTCATACAAAAGAACAGATGAGTTTTCATTTGTCTCCACATAGAGATCTTGTGGATCTACTTTCATTTCTTGATTTCTTTCATCTTCAACTAACTTCTCTTGGTTATCATGAAATTTAACTTGAGAATGAAATCCATAAATTGCTTCTAAGAGATCCTCATCATGCATATTTCCTAGATCTTCATCAATATTTTCAAGGTATTGTATGAGATCCTCAGACTAATCACAAAAATGTTCAGCTAATGATAAAGATGGAGAATATTCTTTGTAATTCTCATAAAACACCTTGTGGAAATCTTTCAAAGAAAACAAACTGCCAGGGTTTAAACCTTTGTACCATTCCCTCGCTTTCCCTTCTATTGTTTCCATGAACATCTTCATGAGGCAATCCTCATGCCATTCAACTTTCCACTTCCATGAATGTATATGAAATTTAATGATATGTAACAAAGCATCATCAACATTCTCATCTTGAAAAATAGGAAGATTTCTTTGCCAATTTACCTGAGGCATTTTTTTGGGGAAGCCGAGAATGTGATCTCTGTTCATTGGAGCATATATCCTTACAATTGATCCCATTTTGAGCTTTTGGAGTCGCTAGTAAATCTATGTTTCTAGATTTTTCTGCCAATGGAGTCACCAGGTGAATGGAACAACCTTCTGGTGTTTCACTTCTATTAACCGTCAAATTCAAAACTAAAACTTGAAGTACATTACTAGAGATAGTTCTTCCCCATAGTGGTCATCACTATGTTAGGCCCCGTAATTCCGAATACTGAAGACAGAATGCTAGAGGGCCAATGTCAAACCACTTTGGAATCCAATAGAGTGATAACACTTTTCATGCATCTTCGACCTTGAGAGAATACAGGTTCTTGACTCGTACACCGATCTATTTCACTCGTCTTGTGGCAATGTGTCTAAGGAAAACCTTTCCTTTTCTAAATATCACATTATAGCCATGGTTCTTCAAATACCGTTGTTATCACTCAAAAAATTCTCAAAACATCATTTTTTCAAGTTTTTTTTTAATCATGGGTCAAAAATAGGGTCTTAGGAGTCATTTCATGAATTTGACCTAAAGGGAGTATTAGAATTTTAGGTTTGAACCTTCCTTAGTGTTAAACAAATCCATTTTAAAGGTTTTTTATGTCAAGTCATTCATCATTTCATCATTCATTTCATTTTCCTAAGTTTTTCGTCAAAACTAGCCAATTAGCTAAGAAACCTTACTTTCGTAGTGCCACTAGTTCAAAAAGTCATTTTGCACTACGAAAGCGTTGCCTTTTCGTAGCGCAATATGAAGCAAAAACTTTGTTTTCTGGTTTTGAGTAGTCAACTTCCAAGGAGTTCTATGAGCAAGCTGCAAACGAATTTAAGAAAACTGAAAAAAAATTTCTTCCTAACATACCTAACTACAAAAAACTTCTCTCATTTTCCTCAAATTCATTAGGATGTCGAAGAAATTGATAAATTAAAATGCGCTACGAAACTGCATTTACAAAATGTCTTGTACATGATCGTTTAGTAGTAAAATCCAAGTTCGGGTTTTCGGCCAAATGAAAAAGTATTTTGGATTTTTGAAAGATTTTTTTTTCATCACACCCCCTGCTACAAAAAAAGTCTCTCACTTTTCTCACAAGTGTTATCAGGTTGGGAGATACAAGGCTTTCTTTGAAGTCCTATTTTCAAAAGCGAGTTTTCTTGTTTTACACATGTTTTTCAAAGGAATTTTATGGACGGCTAGGAGATGTGTTTCAAAAAAAACAATAGAGTTTTTTATTCAAAACATCAGGGCCTACAAAAAATCTCCTTTAGTCCCAAGACCTATTTTTTCGAGAAAAACAAGAAAACCAATAGGCCAACCTATTGCAAATGAAGAAGGGACCTCAAGAAGGCTAGAATGACTCTATTTTTTTAAGTGATATGATGAAATCAGATTGATTTTTGAGTTTTTTAGCACATTTACAATTTTCATTTTCGAAAATTTTGGATAAAACTGCTCACTCAAAGCAATTTCGTAGTGCAAACAATGTAAAAAAGGCAAAAAAGTGCTACGAAATTGTTGTAGCAGACTTTTCTTGCCCTTTTTCATCACATTTTGGGGGGTAAAAAATATGAATTAAGGTTTGAAATTGCTATGGAGGATACATCTAAAGGTAATGAAGATTATTTTCAAGGAAATAAGTCAAGAATTTTAAGAAAAAAATGGTTAAAAGGTAGCACTACGAAAAGCGCTACGAAACCCGTTTTTGTTTTCATAAGACAATCTATTTTCAGACTCATTTGAAAATTTTGATGATGGTTATGGATAGTTGGAGCCTAGAGAGGATTTTTGGCATGTGTTACTTCAACTTAAAACAACAAAGCACCACGAAATGAATAGTACATGATGGTCATAATGTTCAATGAATGCAAAAGACCATATGCCTAAAAAAACAGGTTTGGTTTCTCGCTTTATGTGGAGGTCAGCAAAGTGGTCATGAAGAGCTCAAGCCCATCATCCAAATTCGACCATGTGATGATACACTTGTCAATGATGTAATTTCAAATAGATAAGGTTGTTAGGATAAGTTTTTTAAAGATAGTAATGAAGAGTTTGAGTCCTAGTTGAAATAGGACTCGTCAAGTAGGATAGGTGTCTGTTTGTCATAAATTTGATGTTTTATGGTCATGCAAGGTGTCAAGAGTTAGGAATTCAAAGTATCTAGCATGAAGATGAGTTCATCTCATGTTGTAATGGTCTATTAAAGGCCAAGAGGTCGAATTAGCAAAGGGTTGGAGACATTTTGGCAAAACTGGTGCATATTGTAAAAAAGACTATTTGAGCTAATGCAAAGAGCTTCTACTTGACCACCTTGAGATTCAGAAGGGGTTTTTAGTGTTTTCCTATTCTATCGTTGTTTCTTATATATATTATTTCCAGTGGTGTTCATCTATATTACTCATAACTCATTTTTAGATTCTCTAACTTCCTTTATAAATGGACTGATCGTGTTTTTTACATGTTTCAAGTGTATGTCTCGTGAATAAAAACCCCGATATGCCTCAACTTCCATGTCAATTAGATTCACCGATTTTCCGAGATTTATTTGACTTCATAAGCCCAATGTATACATGCTGATGTTGGTTTCAACCTACAAAGGTTGGAAAATGTTATCTAAGAGCATCCACTTTGTAAATCTTTGGATTGATCTGATATATACAAATAACATACAACTTTTCTTCACCCGAGATTCTTAGTGTATTTTCAATGAGTTTTATGTCCTATCTTTGAAATGTTTCTCTTCCATAGCCTTGATGTCTCATTACTCGTAATTCATGTATTACATGCTCGACTTTATTTGAACTTCAAGTTATTGGTATTTTCTCTGAATGTGTTACCCTTTCATTGAAGTATATACAAGCCTCGGCTTCCACAAGGAAAGCCTTTGTTATTGAGAGCCCTATCACCCGACTCTATAGCCCAATGGTAGCAAGCATTCATCTTATCAACCTCGAACCAAAAACACAAATAATAGAGTTATCCATATATCCATATCCCATATAATTAACCCTTGAGAGAGCCCTCTTAGGGCCGAGGAGGCTAAGCCTTAGTCACAAGATTGGTTTGAAATAGTTACATTGAAGCTGTTCGATCAATGCACCCAATCGGGTACTATTTTGGTGATAACAATCGTTATGGAAACAAGATTATTCTTTAGTCCCTGGAACAAAAAAAAGAATCTTTGAGTCTAAGGGCGGATCCATTATCCCACTTAAAGGTAATTGTACCTATGTCGATCACGTTATACCTCCCGTAATCTCAAAACTTTATGTTCTACTAGAGGTCCTTATCCTCCAAATCGTTGAATAAATCTTTATTCCCTCAGACATATGGAACGAGGCATCGTTGTTGAGATACCAAATGCATCCCATTATAGTGTTGTCCATGCATGCAATGAGAGTAAAATAAAGCTCGAACTATGAAGTTAGAAATTCACTTGTTGTTGAAACTACAAGCTCCTTCTTTCTTTCCTTCTCGTGGAAATTTCATGGCATAGTTCCCATACTCATGAAAATGAAAACACTTGATCTTGGACAAGTCTCTCTTGCCCTATTCACCTTGGGACTTCTTTCCCCTTTGGCTTTATTTCCTTTTTCGACTAAGGCACTCGGAGTCGTTGGTTCTTTGTCTGCACCACAAGGACTCAAAATCCCTAGTGGAGCCACACGTTATCCTTAATAACAATTAGGTTGGTCTAGGAGTGTCTTTTTTAGTTAGGTTAGGTTGTTAGGGGTCAAATAAGGTTATGAAATTGATTAAATTTCATGTTTTGTATATAGTTTTAAAAGGTCTAAGTTATCACTGAGTCAATGATTAAGGTCTTGTGAAAGTAAAATTCAAAAAATCTGAATTCATGGGTTAATAGATCCACTTTTCGACACTTGGCACATTTTTCCTAAGTCCGCAACGTTTTCCGTGTACAATAGCATGTTTTCGCTACGGACTCACCCGTTAGTTTCGTAGCGAATATGTCATCCCACTAACCGAAATCGCTACAAAATGGGGTTTTTTCCGCTAAGGGTGAGATGATAGATATGTTTTCATTATTTCGGTGGTCATAAGTCAGTTGTTCAACATGGTGCATAACTCTTATCGCTCATCATTTGTCATATTTCATGCTTGGTAATCATAACACCTCCATCATTCTGTTTTGACTCCCACCTTTCTTTCCCTAATTTAGCCTTACCTCATTCGAAAAACAACACTTACCTTTTCAATCTTTGTAAGCTTCTCGACCTTGGGCCAACAGGTCTTCACTTTAGTTTCTTGTCTAGTTTTTGTCTTACGTTAGATCCCACCTCGTCAAACAAGTTTCTTGTGGTCTTAGATATTTTTTTGCAGGGTGTCAAGACTTGAAGCAGGGACAACGTTGTATTGGAGGGCATGGCTTCACATAAAAACCCCAACAAAGGAGGCTTTGTATTCATATACGATCCCACGTACTTGAAGCTAGTTATGGAAGACCCAAGCTTTGCACAAAGGCTTTGAAATGTTGGTTGTATGATATTTTTCCAAAAACTACAAGGGTACCATGCACAAGTGTCCAAGGATTTTTTTTGTCAACTTTTTTGGCACAACGTCAAAGGTAGGCATCTTAAGTTTCATTGTTTCTCGTGAGACCATTTCACAAGCAATTGAAATTCGAGGTCCTGAGAAGAATGGTTCAAGGAAATGAAATTCAAGCTTCAGAACTATGATGAATTTCTAAAGTAGGAGCACATAGGAGTTGATATGACCTCAAACATACCCGAGAGTTACCTCAAGAAAAAAATACTCAAAGCTACTTATGGTGATCCAAAAAATATTTTACCTGTGAAGGTATATTTCACATTATCTACAAATATCATTTTAGACTCTTACTCCATTTCACAGGTAAAAAAAATTCTTGATCTTCCATTCTTTCTGTTTAGAATTTTAGGCAAGATGTCCGATAAGGTACAAGCCAAACTCGAGAGCAAAGTGATACATCCATATTTCATCATGGCTTAATCAATTTGTTAGTTATGGAAGAGTTGAAGAAATTGAATAGGAATGAGCTACTTACGTGTTTTTTGAGTCGCTATGATGTATATGTTCTTACTCCAAGAAAGACACCCAAGTCAAAGAAAAACACTCCCAAGAAGGAAAAAAGAACCAATAATTGAAGCAGAGATTGAACCCCGAGGTAGAGGTGCAGCTCTATAGTAGAGCCCATGGAGGTATATATTGAACAATCGCGGGATACAAAGTGGCACCTCGAAAGAACACCTACTAGAAAAAAGCTCAAAATTGATATAAGGGATCATAGAAGAATCATCAAGAGTCAAACATATGGAAAAGGAAAACTTGAAGACATGCTGCAAGAAATTGATATTGAAGAAACCCCTATTGTAAAACATGTAGAGGTTAAAGGAAAAAAAATGAAGAAGATGGGTCTTACAACAAAGAAACTTGATTTTTCCAAAGTGAGGATTCGGTGCTTTTGTATTTAAGCCTAGGAAACCATTCAATAGGTCACAACTCTTAAAGGAGGGAAGTCCGATAAGTTGCATAAAGAGACAAAAAAGAAGAAGCATCCCATAAGGGAAGAGATAATAGAGCTATCCTCAGCGAAGGAGAAATCATCAAGACATATCAAGGCAAAGAAAAGGTCCAAGAAAAGTCTAAAGTGGAGCTTCTAAAATGATCTAAAATGACGAGATTAGTTTTGTTGTGCTAAGTGTATTTTCAGTTTATAAACATGTGCATACGTGTCTCATTAGTTTGCTTAAGGATTGATGATTTTAACCATTAATTGTAGATGATTTTAGGTGAAATAGAAGCATAAAAATAAGCACAAATAACAATGAACAATAGAGTGTAAAAATAGAGAAATAAGTCACCACATGTAATTTACACAGACAGGCATGATGAAGCGCTTCACCCTCCCCTGGGCTACATTTTTTGGTCCAGCTCCCAATGGCTTGTCCATCTTTCATTATGCTCAAATTTTGCAAATACATGTAGTTAAAGGCCTATAATTGTTTTTTTCTCTGCACCAATGGCTCCAGAATGCTCCAATTAGTCAAAAATGACTATTCATTCACTCATGAATGGGCGAAAATTGAGTCTCTTACTCTTTTTCCCAGTTACATCTAGAAAAAATCCATTAAAAAGTGGAGAACTCCACTTAACTCGGAGTTAAAATAGTGTCTTCCACCGTAAATGGTAGGCTTGCCTAAACCACCATCGAACTTAATTGTAACATTAAAGTTAAGTGGTTGGGCACATGTCCCCCAAACCACGCGGTTAACAACCGTCGGCGATTAGGGCGGAACCCGAGGATTAATAGTGGGTTGATGTGGATTGAACTATGGTTTAGGTTGACGGTTACATAATTGACCGTGGATATTGTCACATTAAATGGTTTTGATGTGAACAGACGATGGAATATTTGGCGTGTTATTTGACTTTCGGTTTTGAGATGGAGTTAAATGTCACCATGTGAACAACACGCAGGGGACCACCGGTGGTCCCCAACCCCCCCAATGAAAATTGTAACAAACCTTATGGTTAAGAAACAACATGTAGAGCGGTTTGAAACTCATCTCACGTGCACGGAGGGTGGTCGTATGGTTGAGCCCTCGCGGACCTCACCAAAATTTTGATATGCCATTTCGGGGGACACGTGGTAGCCTTAGGGGCTGGCCACGTGTCACCCCGTGATTGGCTCTTCAACCAAAACGCACAACTATTCGACCAATAAACTTGCACCACTTGGCATCCCGTGGTTGGCTCTAAGGAAGGAATATTCCTCAAAATATTCTTTTTGCTAACTATACCTCCACCCCTGTTGATTGTACCTCCTAGTCAAACCTATCACAATTTTACCTGTTTGGCATTTCGATCGTAACGTGATATCTCCCTCATACAACATCGATTTTTCGAACTCGTTCACGGTGCCGAATCGTGAATATGAGATCTACACAACCATCCTAGTTTCAAACCAATCCTATAAATTTTAATTTTGAGCAAAATTTATGAACTCTAGATCACTCCTCCCCATTGGGAAGCTTTTGGACCCCAAAAGACTTGATTACTGTTCGAGTAGATGAGGGTACATCTCCCTCACCTTTCCGACCCTCCATCCATTTTTTCCTTGCTTGGTTTAGTTCCTTTGAGCCCAACTTGAAGGTAGTCAACACTTCTCCTCTTAGATGCTCTTGTCCTCCCTGTCAAGAATTGTATCTTCTTTGAGCTCATCCAAAAATTATGGCGAGAAATATTCAATAGAAGGTAGTTGAACATCACTTCCTTGATCATCAATCAAAGGTGGCTCATACAAACGTAAGTTTTCAACATTAACAATTGAATATATTTGCATATAAGAAGGAAAGTCAAGTTGAAATGCATTATTACCAACTTGCTTTATGATCTTGAATGGACCATAGCGAATGGGTTTGAGCTTTTTTACCTTCCCCTTGCATCCTTTCTTTTCTAATTTGCAACCATACCTCATCTCCCTCTTGAAACTTGTGATCAACTCTATGTTTTTCATGCCTCTCTTTGTATTTTCTTTGACTTTTATCAAGTCAGTTATTGAACTTGTTGATGTATAATCTGAATTTTCTCAATGAACATTCAAGCCTTTTCAATATCATTATGGCCATAAATTGCACCACCCTTCCCAAAGATGAATTCTAATGGTGATTTTGGAAAATACTCAAACCATATTTCAAAAGGTGATGTTTGAGTTGAAGAGTGTTTTGCCCAGTTTGTAAACATGTTAAATGTAATGCGCTTGTTCATCCCAAAACTTAGGATGTTTGCCGCAATATCCTCTCAATAGATTCACAATAGTTTTGTTCACCACCTCGGTTTGTCCATCTATTTGCGGATGAAAAGCAGTACTCGTTTTCAACTTTTTTGTCCATCATTCTCCATATATTTGACCAAAAATTCCCAATGAACCCGGAATGCCTTTCACTAGCAATAGAAGTTGGAAATCCAAAATTAACCCAAACATGTTGAAAATAAAGTTCACAGTTTGTTCGGTAGTAATGGTTTTCATACATGGCATAAGTATACACATTTTATCGAATCTATGCACAACTACATAAAAATAATCATGTTGTTTTCTTGACATAGGTAGACCTCTAACAAAGTCTATGGAGACACTCTCCCATGGCCTTGATGGTACCGAGTAGTGACATGTACAACCCAAGCTTCCTATTACTAGGCTTACTTGTTGCACTGATATGAACAACCTCTTATAAAATGTGACACACTATCTATCATGTGAGGCCAATACCAATACATCCAGTAGATGCGCCTACTATTTTTCTCTTACCCCAAAGTGTCCAACAATAAAAGATGAATGAGCTTCTCTCATGACCCTTAGCCTCTCTCCTTGTGGTATACATAGCTTTCCCCAAATGAAACAACAAATTTTTATGCATGTGATAATCTTTTTCTTCAACTTGATTCCCTTCACTCAAACTAGCATACACATCTTGAAAATCAACATCATGTGCACATTGTTCTATGTAATTCTCATGTACAACATAACAATTTTTTATTAAAGTAGATGCAATAATTATTGGTCTTGAAAGCATATCAGCAACTTTATTTAAAATACCTTTCTTGTACCTTATAACCAAGTGAAACTGCTGTGAAAAAATCCCATCCACTCGAATTGTCTTGATTGTTGCAATTTTGCTTTATGCATCGCAAGTACCTGTAATGGTTGGTGATCGTAATGTACAATAGTCTCTTTACCCATCAAGTAGTTTTTTCCACTTCTTGACACTTTGTACCAACACATATAGTTATGTTTCATATGTAGGATAATTTTTCACGAGAACCATTAAATGTTTCGTAATGAAAAAGCAATATGCTTACCATGTTGCAAAAGAATCGTGCCCATGGCATAATCACTAGCATCGGTTTGAATCTCAGAATGGATATCTCAAATTTGGTAATGCTAGGACTAGATTTGAACTGATCTTGTCTTTTAAAGCTTTGAAAGCTTGTTTTTGTTTTCCTTCCCTTTGGAAGCCTTTCTTCACACTTGTCATCGCATGCATAGGAGGCTGCGATGGAAGAAAACCTAGCAATAAAATTTCTCCAATATTGAGTCAGCACCTAAGAAACTTCTTACCTCGGTTTTTGTTTTGGGTGTGGACCAATTCACAATGGCTTCCACTTTAGAAGGATCAATTCTCAACTTTCCTCCTCCTACAATATGTCCCAAATAGACCAAAGAATTATTTCCAAACTCATACTTTGACATCTTAAGAAACAATTTCTCTTTCTTCAAAATATCAAGCACTCTATTCACATGCAAGACATGATCTTCTCTTGTTTTGCTGAAAACAAATATGCCATCTAAGTACACAATCACAAATTCATCAAGGAATGGATTCAAAACACTATCCATAACACACATGAAAGTTGTCGGTGCATTACACAAACCAAATGGCATAACTAGCCAATCAAATATTCCTTGTTTGGTTTTGAATGCAGCTTTTCCATATATCACTTTCTACAATTCTTACTTGATGATATCCTCTTCGTAAATCTAAATTAGTGAAACAAATTTTTTTCTTTCATCTGATCAAGCAAATCATCTATTCTTGGGAGTGGGTAATGATTCTTTACCATAATCTTGTTCAAATCTCGAAAATCTACACACATGCGCCAAGTCCCACTATTTCTTTGATATCAAGAATATGGGTGAACCGCATGGCGAGGTGCTTGGCCTTATGATTCATTTGTCCAACATCTCTTTGATTTTCCTCTTTATTTCAACATTCTCCATTATCTACATGCCATACATACTCGATGTTTGGAAGAGGAAAATCTTGGCCGCAAAGTTCGAATCTCATGTTGAATCTATCTTTTTGGAGGCAATCTCGTTGGCTCTCGAAACATCTCATGATGTGCATTAACCACATCATATAAATATGATTTGAAATTAGGATCACATCCCTTAAATGATTCATGATTAACATCATCTTTAGGCTTAATCATAAGAAGAAAAAAATTATTACTTGAATTTACCGACCTCTTTACATGTCCAAACATTTACCATAGCAATATTTTTTCTTCTTGCGATGTGCTTTAACAATGAACTCCATGCCATATTTGAATAAATGATATTTTTTTCTCATGGCGATGGAAGATAGCTTTCCTATCATACAATTAAGAACTCCCCAACACAATACCTATTATGTCAAGCGGAACCACAGCCTAATTCAACGATGTCAACAAAAATTGCCGTGATTGTAAACCGCAATATACATTTCTTTGAAACCCGTAAATTTGCATCCTTGCAAATCCAACCTAATGGATATGGTTTTGGATGTGGTATGGTATCAAGGTTAAGTTTCTTGACCAAGTCTTCAGAGATTAAGTTTTCTTGTGACCCACTGTGAAACAATGTGTTAAACTTGGTATGTTTGGATATGACCCTCACATGAAATGCTTCTATTTTTTTCTTCTTCATTTGGAGCATGTATGTGACGAGTTTGATGTACTAGTACCGGGTTTAGTTTCAAATTCTTTCGCCTTCATGTTATTCAATCCCATGGTTGTAAACTTAGATTCATCACCTAAATCATCTCCTAAATCATGTTGAGTTGTAGTCGCAGCTTTTTGGTTTCCCTTTGTTATTGGGTTTCTTTGGCCTCATTTCAGATGTAATTTCCAACAATGAGTTTCATCATGGCCTTCTTTTGAACATTGTTTACAAAAAAAAATTTCTCCCTCTTTCTTAACAAATGCATTATTTTTTTATTTTACCTTTTGACGTCTTCTCTTTGGCTTTACCCTTAAAAGGTTTCTTTCTACCCTCTTCGTAAATGTTCTTCCCTCTAGCTTCTAGATGTGTGGCCTCGAACACATACTTCATCTAGACTTGTGGGGTTAAACATGAGCATAGTATGTTTTAGGTAGCTATGTAAGCCTCCTAGTTACTTGAGAAAAGTATCTTGGCTCATGCAAATCTACCCCTAATAAGAGAGCTCTTCTCCTAAATTCTTGGGTGTATTCTTGCATATTTTGTCCCTTCAATTGCCTAAAGTTTTGCCACTTCATTATGGCTTTTTTTCATATGAGCTAATGGATAAAACTATTTTTTTATAGCAAGTAATGAAATCTTTCCATGATAGAATAATCTTACCATGTTTCTTGATCTCCTCCTTTGACTTGGATTCCCACCAAACAAGTGTTGCACCTTCCACTCTCAATGAAGCTAATTGGATTTTTTGTATCATCATCTTGAAGGTTCTGGACTCTCAAATAGACCTTCAATTTCCTAATCCAATTATCAATATTTTCTACATTTAATTCACCGTTAAACATTGGCAATTCAAACTTAACATCAAGTTTTAAAAAAAGGACTTTTGCTAGTGTTCTTTGAATTGTGTGTCTAATGTATTGAAGAAGAAGTAGAGGATGACGATGATGAGGGTGAGGATGATGGTTCTCCATTGCCTCCATTTCCTCCATTTCCCTTCTTTGACTTATCTTCATCATTGTGACCTCCCTGAAGATCCCTATCCTTCCTTGTGAAGTTTTGATCCTTCTCCTTCTAGCCTCTCATTCCTTTCTTGATAAAGGATTCTAACCATCTTAGCCATGTCAATAAATTCTTTCCCGGACACTCTTTCTTCCTCTTTGGGATCAACTTCTTCATGGATTTCTCCTTCCTCATGAGGCATACTTAATGTAGCTTCGCTTCCTTAGGATGTGAACTAGGCGGTGGATATTGTGGCAATCTTGCTCTCCTTTTCTTTGTCTCTTCTTGAGACACTTCTACTCCCACCAATTTTCCTTCTCCTCTTTTGAGCTTGAGCCTAGTAAGAATCGAAAAGTTGCAAATAGTTAAAAAATTATTTGCACTAAACAACAATAGAGAATAAACTCTAGCTCGATACAAATCTGATTTGAAATGATCGTATTAGTTTTGTTGTGCTAAGTGTCAACACGTGCATACTTGTCTCACTAGTTTGCTTAAGGATTGAGGATTTTAACCATGAATTGTAGATGATTTTAGGTGAATTAGAAGCATAAAATAAGGAAAAATAACATTGAAAAAAAAATTTAAAATAGAGAAATAAGTCACCACATATAATTTACATAGTAGGCATGATGAAGCAATTCACCCCTCCTAGGCTACATCTGCTCGGGTCCAGCCTCCCAATGGCATGTACATCTTTCATTATGCTCAAAATTTTGCATATACATGTATTTATAAGCCTCTAATGGTTGTTTTCTCTGCACCAATGGCTCCAGTAATGCTCCAATTAGTCAAAAATGACTCTTCATTCACTCGGAATGGGAGAAAATTGAGTCTCCTACTATTTTTTCCCAATTACACCTAGAAAAACTCCATTAAAAGTGGAGAACTCCACTTAACTAGAGTTAAAATAGTGTCTTCCGCGGTAAATGGTGCGCTTGACTAAACCACTCGATGAACTTAACTAAAACATTAAATTTAAGTGGTTGGGCACATGTCTCCCAAACCTCATGGTTAACAATTGCTCGTGCGGTTGGGTGGAACCCGAATATTAATTGTGGGTTGAAGTGGATTGAACCGTGGTTGAGGTTGATGGTTACATAACCGACCGTGCGTGATATTGTGACATTAAACTGTTGCAATGTGAATAGACGAAGGAATACATGGTGGGTTATTTGACTATTGGTTTGAATCGAAGTTAAATGTCACCATGTGAACAACACACGGGGACCGTCAGCGAGTTGGGACCGCTTCGGCGGTCCCCCAACCCCCCCAAATGCAAATTGTAACATACCTTAATACAAAGCCGCAACCCATATGGTTAAGAAACAACTTGTAGAGTGGTTGGAAACTCATCTCATGTACCCAAAGGGAGGTCGCAAGGTCGAGCCACCGTGGACCTCACCAAAATTTTGATATGTCAATTCGGGGACACGTGGAGGCCTCAAGGCTAGCCACGTGTCACCCTATGATTGGCTCTTCAACCAAAACATACAACCATTCGACCAATAAAATTGTGCCACTTTTCATCCCGTTGTTAGCTTTCGAGGAAGGAATATTCCTCGGAATATTCATTTTGTCGATCGTACCTCCACCCCGTTGATCGTGCATCCCGCTCAAACCCGTCGTAATTTTACTCGTTTGGAATTTTTTATCAAAACGCGATATCTCCCTCATACAACATCGGTATTTCGAACCATTCGCGCACCGAAATCAAGAAGACGAGATCTACGCAACCATCCTAGTTTCAACCCGATAGTATAACTTTGAATTTTTGAGCAAAATTTTCATGAACTCCCCGATCATAAAAGAACAAATTAAGGAAGCCAGAGAAGAAGTTTTAGAAGCCAAGTTGGATTTAGAGGATTTTTAAACAAGAAATTAAGGAGCTCACATATTTCAAGGAGGAAGTCAACAAATAAATTTATTTTTTATGATGAAGTGGTAGAAAGGAGAAAAGTTTGCAAAACCAAGTCAAAGAGTTAGAAATTCAAATGGAAATGGTGCAAAAATAATTAAAGAAAAAAGGGCTAGAAAATGATAGTTGTGGATGACCTTGTTGCTCCTTGAAAGAGGGTAGGACATTTTTTTGGGACAATTTTTTTCTTAGGATGCTTCATCTCATCGCTTAACATAGCTCTAGAGAGGTTTTTTGGAGGTAAAAAGTGGAAATTTCAAATTATGGAAAAGTCAGGCAAGTTCTTAGCGTACTCTAGGCTTAAGGCGAGTTTTCGCTACGAACTCGTTGAAGAATATTTTGAGGTATAATTTCCATAATTTATCATAATAGGAGTGGGTAACAACATGTATTTACCTCACATTTCCTAATGAAGACCCTCCATTGAGAAGAAAATTTAGAAAGGGTGCAGAAAGTGCTAAATAGAAAACGTTGCAAACTCTTTGCTACGTAACTTGCCTTAAAATGCTCTGTTTTTATAGCAAGGGAAAATTTTGATGTTTTTGTAGCATTTAATGTTTCTTGGGAGAAGATGAGTCATCATGAGAGGTTAAAGTGTATCGGTGAAGACATCTCTTGGTAAGGCCACTCAAGCAAGAAGGTGACATGGCAGACTATCTCACCATTTTTTTCCACGTCATCAAACACATTAACACATCCTAAAATTTCGAGCATCAAAGCCTAGATTCTAGTATGGCATTTCATCACTTAGACATGGTCATTTCCACCTCAAGAAAAGTTGTTTGACTTGATAAGCATCATCATGTATGGGTTTTTTTAAAAGGTGTTAATGAAGTTAATGGTGTTAGAGTCCTATTAGGTTTCAAACTCCTTCTAAATAGAATTATATCTATGTTCTCTCCATGTAATCAATTCCTTTTTGGATTAGATATCTTCACAGCTTTCGAGGGTCTAGACCAAGTGGCATACTTCATGTAAAAGGAGTTTAACTCTATAAATAGGGAGATTTAAGAGTTAGGACAGTGGTTAATCGATGCTATGACGTATGCTACTATTGTAATATTTTCTATTCAATAATATACAATACTGGGAAAGCCTTTTTTCGGACTCGAGAATATTTATGAACTCTTGTGTGTTTGTCTAACTTTTCAATGTCAATTTAGCCTACTTCATGCATAATCACTTTGAATTCATAGATATTTATGCTCCAACTTCCTTTATGCATCTTGTTTTTTGTTAAAGTTATTGTTACACAGTAATTTTTCACTGTCTGTCATCGTCCCTACCATTCCCCGTCCCGCACAATGGAGGACCCACAGGACCCGGGAACACCGTCATGCCTTGGAAAACAGAATCAATGATCCCTCTCGAGTCTCGAGCTTCAATTATTCTTGAGACATCTCTGCAAAACTCATATGAAAATGTGCTTTGGTCATGGGTGTATCAGCCCAGTTGCTCGCGCCTAATTAGGGGAAAACTCTTTGTAAAGAGGCTGGTCGCGCCACTTTACGCTCATAGAGCAAACAATCACACACCATTGATCGTTTTAAATATGGATGGCTGTTGAGTTCAACAACTCACAACCATTGTCATCTTGAGTTGGGAGGTTTAGCTGCGGGAGTTCTATGGAAGGGAAGTGGTTTTGCCACCTTCTATGGAACCTTCCTTGTTGATAGGGCCAATCCCATAATAATAGGGATCCCAACTCCCTCCTTCCCCATCTATAAAAGCTTGCTCAGATCCATGGCAAGCTAGTCTTGAAGTGCTGAAGCTTTGCATCTCTCTATTCCCAAGTGCCTTTGTGTTGTAAAGAATCCCTTCTTTCCCTTAAGGCCCATTTAAGCGAGGAGACCATTGTTACGAGACTCTGGAGAGGTTTCCCTTTCCCTTGGCGAGCTTTGCGAGACGTGGACGACCGGAGACCCGTTCGAAGGAAGCTGCGACGTCAGAACTTGGTTGTAACTTCTATTCGTTTATCATTTTAATAGATGACTATGATTATGGTTTCACTCCTTTTTCCATCATGTTAATGCGAGTAATATCTTTTCTGACCGATGTTTAGTTACGTATGCCGGTTCCTATGCTTGTATCTGTTCGTTTCTTCTGTGTGCAGGTGTTCATCCACGAAGATCGTGGAAGGATTGTGATCTGCCAGGGCTGAAGGACGGGGACATCTCTTCTTCAGATCTAGCGTTGGAATCCAGGTAGGCTCTTATCCCAAGTCTTTCATTCGTAAGTAGGAGCTTGCGTCATAGCATTGTTTGTTTGTTGCTAGACCCCCGCTGGGCTAGTAGGATCGGGGTCATCCGCAGAGGATTTGATCTCCTAACACCAGGATCCAAGCCACCGATAATGCAAGGCCCTCACACATTTGATCAATAACATAGATTAAAAGTGGACTGACATATTTCTAATCTCGTATAATACATTTACACCACATTCTGTTAAACCTCAGAGTTTCATCCGAAAGCTAATTGTTCTAGTATTCCCAGGATTGAGCCACACACATACCCAGGCACAGAACCACGACCCCGAACCCATAGAATCTTCTTCTTCATTTGCACTGTCCCATCTCGTTTATGATTGTTTCGCTTTGATCTTTTTTCCTTGCTTGATGAACCTTCTGGGTTGGGTTCTTTTTGTGTTTTGGCTTTTGGTTCAGCCCCCAGAGGATCAGATCTGACCTCTGCTTTTCCGAATTTTCACCTTTTCATAGTTGGCTTTATTGGCGCGAGTTTAGCCCTGACAGTCGCGCCAGTTGGCGCATGTTGTTAGTTTATCACTCGCGCCATCCCCTGTCTGGCGCGGATTACAGCCAGACAGTCGCGCCATTTCCTGTAGGTGGTAGGGTTACCCTTGTTCGGAAGCTTCTTTTGGTCAGTACTTTGCTTCGGGGTTTGTTTTAGATTCAGCTTGAAGTGGGAAGTCTGGTCTTGGTTGGGAGAAATTCTTTGTTTTTTCATTTTCAGGCAGTGGCGCTTGTTGTCAGTTAGCAACCCGCGCCACTTGGCCATTGGCGCTAGTTTTCAAGTAAAATTCGCGCCAAGTGGCGCTAGTTGTCAATGTACAAGTCGGGCCACTTTCAGGGTGTATGAAAATTGAGTTTTTTTTTCCCTTAATCCTTCACTAGTGTGTCTTTCCCTTTGGGTCTTTCCTCTGTATGAGCATAGATTACATTGCTCATTATTTGGAATGTCTTCTTTCTATGATTGCTTGATGTAAAAGGGAATGAATGCCTTGTTTTGATCTCTTGCTTTGGAAGTCCTTTTTGTGTTTGACCGCATATGTCTTGTCAACTTTTGAGGGATTTTGTCACAAAGTATTTTGAAACAACGATTGCATTCTTAGTGTTTGTTTGCATCCCTTTTGCTTTCATCCTTCATTAAGAAGATTTGCGTTCTTTTAGTTTTCGTCTCATAGTTTGCTTTTCGTTTAAATGCATTAGATCACATTGCATCGAAAAGTGTTTTTGAGATTCATCATTGGACTTAGATCACATTGTTTAGTGATTGAAAACTAGAAATCGCTTTGAGTGCATTCTCTTTTATTGAAAGTATGCATTAAGTAGATTCTCATTTCATCGAAAAATGCATTGAGTGCATTCGTATTATTTGAAAAGAAAAGGAAATTGTGCATAGATTACAATTGTATAGTTTTCGGAAAAAGAATTTTGCATAGATTACATTGCATAATTTGCTTCGTTGAATGTTTTAGAATACTTTTGGATAGTGAAAATCATCTAGTTTGGAAAAGTTTCGTTTTCAGTTTTGCTGTTTGTTGCATCATTGTTTGAAGCTCTTCCCTTAACTAGATAGCATTCATCGAATTAAAAGTTTTCTTTTCTCATATAGCTTGCATTTAGGAGTCTTTCGAGACACTACATACGATAGGGCCTGGAAATTGAAACTTAATTGAAGATCAACTGTAAAATTTATTCAATTAACCTAAGGCAACATTGGAACTTAACGCAACATATCTAGAAGGTCTAGGCTAGAGACGTGTTCCGGCGTCGTTAAACCTAGCAGCTGTCGTTCGCCTGTTGGCTTTAGACAGCGCTAGTACGGACTTGCGCTCCCCGTACCGTCGCGTATATAAAGGGAGACCCCTCTAGGTTTTCAATCCTTTATCCATAGGAAGCCGAGTCTGCCGCTCTATACCCGTGATACACCGAACACAGCATTCGGGGAGACTACCTGCACGTACGGAAAGTCCTTGGTCGATTTCTGTTTCATTTTTGAAACCAAGGTGTATACTGCAGTTCACGGATATTTGGTACACCCTTTGTGCCTAGTTTTTCCTGAGTAGTCATTTGGTCTTTTCTGACTCCCTAAACTTGAAAATACCGTCAAGCGCTTGTCCTTTCACACTTGTATCAACTCTGAAAGAGATAGAGTCATCTTTTTATCGTTTCTCGACTCTTAAAATATGAAACGGTAGGTTTTCTTACTTTCCAATGTGGTAAAATTAATCACCCACGATTACACGCCTGCTTAGATATTGCTTGTCGACCGTTTGATTGTGTGCCCTTGACTCTTTTTCAGCCCGTGTGTGGTTTTGAGTTTTGATGGCAACCTTTTCAGAGTTTACCAACCAAGGAATCCCCTCAGAAGGGAATCCTGGTCATTTTCCTCCTTTTGGAAATGTTGGTGCTCCTTATATGGCAACGTTTTCCCTTCCTGGGTTAACTGTTGGGTTGCCTGTTTGGTTGTTCTCAACCTCTGTCGTTCCGAATGTCTCAGTTACTGGTCAATCAGCTCCTCCACCCGAACCACATCATGTTGATTCTAAGGTGGACCTCTCCCCTTCTTCGCCTGTTTCTGAGTCCTCCTCCTCCTCTTCGCCTGGTGAAAGTCTGGATTCAAGTAACCAGGTGGCTAAGAAGAAGAAGAAGAGGACAAAGAAGAAGAAGTCTAATAAGCGAGAGGTTAAATGCACGGCTACTGCCTCCGAGATATCTCCTCTTGATAAACCTTCCAACCCTCCACGGAAAGTCAAGTTCCCTTGCCGGTTGTGCACGGGAGACCATCTTCTTCGAGACTGCCCTAGCATTCCCAAGGTACTCGAAGTATGGTCCAACGGTCGCCCACCGTTGTCTTTGGCTTCCGGGAGTCAGGTTGGGGGCACTGGTAAGGCTCCTAAGAAGCAGGGTAAGATCACCAATCCCTGTAAGGTGTGTGAAGGGCACCATGCTATTCACCTTTGTCCTTATATGGATGAAGCCAAGCGAGTCTTGGACAACCTGACTGTTTCTACACCACGCCTCCCGGCTGGTTATAAACAACTTTCTTTGAGTCTTCCACCGGCTGATGCCGTGATTGGTCAAGGGTCATCCTTGGTCGATCCCACTCCTCCAGAAATTCAGATTCAGGAATCTGTTCCCGAACAACCATTGGTCGTGGGATCGGTTGAACTGGCCCCATCTGCGGTGCACCAGGTCTTTTCTGTCGAGAGTGGATCTCATAACCCTCGTGTGCTTCTGTTTTCTTCAGATTCTTCGGACTTGGAGAATGATTCTCCTGTCCCTGTACTTCAAGAAGAAGCTGCTCCTCCGCCTCCCATGATGGAGGCTCCGGAGGATTTCCCTCCCACCTTCGAGATGGAGGTTATAGAGGATGCTCCTTCTTCCGTAACATCAGGGGAAGACCTTCGCATTTCGATGGTAGCCCCTCCGAGTAGTTTGGTCGCTTCCTTTGATTGGAACCGATTTGCAGGATTTCGCCTTCCATCTTATGTGCCTTTCGAGATCACAGTGCAGGCTCTTGGTCTGGTTGTACCCAGCACCATTATAGACGAAGGTGCCTCTGTTAGTATTCTGTCTTCAACTACCTGGCAAGCTTTCGGTTCGCCGTCGCTTGCGCCCGTTACGCAGAATCTGTTGACATTCAATGGAAGAACCAGTCAACCGTTGGGGATCCTTCCAAGGTTACCGGTTACTTTGGGAGGTAAAACTGTCCATATGGACGTGATGGTTGTTCCAGGCCCCTTGGATTTCAATCTGCTTTTGGGGCGCGATTACACCTATGCCATGGGAGCGCTCGTCTCCTCCCTCTTTCGTGTGGCCTGTTTTCCGCATGAAGGAAGGATCGTGACCATTGATCAGCTGTCATTCTTTGGTCCTAATGTGGCAACTGGTCCGCCATCACCCCCTCCTGGTTTTTATCCACCTGTTGTCTCTGCCCCACCACAGGTCAACTATGTGGCTACTTACCCCGTGCCTGTGCTCAGTGATGATGTCGTTGTGCATAATGTGCTGGGGGCATTGGGTCCTGACTTCCAGGGTGTTTCCCTTCCATCAGGAGTGGAACTCTTGGAAGCACCGCCTTCTGCTTCTTTTTGATGGAAGTCGGTTAGAGCACAGTTCCCCTGTGTCAAACTCTTTAAAAAATGAAACCATGTCATCGGAGCATAGTTCCTTGTCTTGTGTCAAGCTCCTTAAAAAATGAAACAAGGTTTGTCGGAGCACAGTTCCTGGTCTTGTGTCAAGCTCCCTAAACCATGAAACAAGGTGTTTGAGGATAGTTCTTTTAATGTGTCAACCTCGTTAAAATAATGAAACACATTCCCGTTCAATTCGAGTCTTTTGTTTAGATCTCGTAAAATCCCAGTCGAGTCTTTCTCTTGATCTCGTAATTTGAACCTTCACTCCATCCGCCTTTCATATGGAATGAAGCTTGGGGGGCATGTACCTCGAATTGAGTCACCATGCTGGGGGCATGCTTACTTTTTCAAGCATAGTTTGTTTCCGTTTCAAGCTTGTGTAAAAATGAAACCGGTTTCAAGCATAGTTTATCTTTGTTTCAAACTTGTGTAAAAATGAAACCATTCTTATTTTACCTCTTGTGATTGCCATTTTATCAGCCTATTTCTGCCAGATGAGCCTTGGTTTTCTCACTCCATTGTCACTATCTGCTTGGCCGATCATATGCCTTCACTTGGTTGTTTTACCCGTTCCCGAGGAACCGCTGCTATGAGTGGTCTTGTTAGCCAGCCTCTCGACCTTTATTTGTTCAGAGTAGTTCCACCATTACCGAAACCAGTTGCTACCCTTTATACCACTCGTTCCTCCAGGAGGAGTCATCTTTCAGCTCTTTTCTGACTCTCTAAATATGAAAAGATTGCCGAGGCCCTTGTCGTTTCGATCTCGTTAAAATGGACATGAATCGACATTCACCCAGTATACGTTTAACCCTTTTATGGGCTGGGATGGATTGATTACGAAAAAGGAATACCCTAGCCTATCGCGACTAGGAGGTTTTCCCGGATATTGTTTTCTACCTTTTCGGATCTGGGGAACTATTTACGATAAGGGACTTGTGGAGTTTTCTTTTCCGCTGTCTTTTCAAACTCTCTAAACATGAAAAGACACCGAGTTCTTCCTTTGTCAGACTCGTTAAACCCTGATGACATCGGATCCAGTCGAAATGACGTTATTCGAGTCGCTCCTTCCTAGAGCTCGTTAAATGTACTAGGATGGATTCGCCCGAAGGGTGGACTTATATGACAAGCATATGGTATCCTCTTCAAGCTTGTGTAAAAATAAAGAGGTACTCACCAAGATGGTGGGGAAAAATGGAACCATCGTCGTTGTCGTCGGCAGTATCTCGCTCTTGAACATGGCACTTGTCTGCATTCGTGTCGGGTTGGGGACATCTCATCTCGCTACTTCACTTTGCTTCCATGGGTTTGGGTAATCTCTTTTGACCTCTCATCTGTTCACTGCCTCGTCGCCATGACCTTTGATCCGTTGATGTCAAATACTGCCAAGTCCATTGTCGTGTCGTTCATATGTTCAAGAGAAGTTGGCCTCTGCAAATATCAACCTTCCTCTATTTCTCATATGGTCCTAATTCACAACAAAACATTATGTTCCTCTGTCTCGTGTCGATGATGTGGGAATCATTATGGCCCACCTTCGATCAAGGTCACTTCCCGTCGACTTCAACTCATTATCCAGGAAGTTGGTCTAGAGACTCCTGATGGTACCTTGGAGCCTGCATGCCTCAATGGCAGGTTCGTCGCATTCGACGTGAGGTTTTCATCATTGGCCTCCGATCGAATGATTTTGCGGGTGTTCGACATCAGCTCATTTATTCACACTCCGTAGATTGTACCTGTAGTACCTTGAGGACCATTGTCATTATTGGTGGTTTCTCTCGCGTCTGTTAACAACTTTCATCATTGGCTGGTAATCAGACGATGTTCTTGCATGTTCGACATCAGCTCACATATTCACATGCTCGAACTTGTACTTGTTTGGATCGAGATGGAGCGCAAGACCCTGGATTGTGTCTGTTGTAATCCAGGCTGCGATTGTGGATTATTATCATTATGTACATGACTCACTGATTGGATGGTTGCGACCATACCCGAGTCTATTTGTTCGATCCTAGTTGGATGGCTGCGCCCATACCCTGGATCCGGATTATAGCATACTCTGTTTCGGATGGCTGCCTCCATACCACATATACATCATGTACTTGAGATATCAGTTGTATCTTCGTGTGTTTTCCGACGGGGCGGGCCTTCGCTTGACATGTTCCGTGTGTGCCATTTCACCCCTCTCTCTCTCTCGGGCCTCATGCTTTAGGGGGCATCTGTTACACAGTAATTTGTCACCGTCCCTACCATTCCCCGTCCCGCACAATGGAGGACCCATTATGTGACCTGTGAGCAATGTCAAGCCTTGAAAATACCTTCATTGCATCCCTTTCCATGAGGACAACATTTCTCCTGTTTATCATTTCCTGAACAGACCCCTAAAAACACATGTTTTTGCATTGGCGCCGGTAGCCCGTTATGTACTCGCGCCAATGGGGGAAAATTAACACTGAGCCCGCGCCAATTGGCGCTCTGTCCCAGTGTTGTACCCGCGCCACTCTGTTTATGGAAAGTTTTTTAAAAAAGAGGCGAAGTTTCGATTACAACAACTTCGTGGATGAGTCATCAGGAGTGGTTTCGCCTGAATAACCACGGCCTTCCTCCTTTGGCCTCTTGTTTCCACCATATGGGGAACCTCCCAAAGGATAAGGCCTTCCTTCCACTATTGTAGGGATCCCAACCTCTTCCTCTCCTCTATAAGTATAGCCTTCATCCATTGATGAAGGGCTGAAAGGCCGATAGTCTTGAAGTGCTGAAGCTTTGCATCTCCATATTCCCAACCCATGTTTTTGCCTTGGCGCTGGTAGTCCGTTATGTACTCGCGCCAATGGGGGAAAATTAACACTGAGCCCGCGCCAATTGGCGCTCTGTCCCAGTGTTGTACCCGCGCCACTCTGTTTATGGAAAGTTTTTAAAAAAAAGAGGCGAAGTTTCGATTACAACAACTTCGTGGATGAGTCATCAGGAGTGGTTTCGCCTGAATAACCACGGCCTTCCTCCTTTGGCCTCTTGTTTCCACCATATGGGGAACCTCCCAAAGGATAAGGCCTCCCTTCCACTATTGTAGGAATCCCAACCTCCTCCTCTCCTCTATAAATATAGCCTTCATCCATTGATGAAGGGGCTGAAAGGCTGATAGTCTTGAAGTGCTGAAGCTTTGCATCTCCCTATTCCCAAGCGCCTTTGTGTTGTAAAGAATCCCTTCTTTCCCTTAAGGCCCATTTAAGCGAGGAGACCATTGTTACGAGACTCAGGAGAGGCTTCCCTTTCCTTTGGCGAGCTTTGCGAGACGTGGACGACCGGAGACCCGTTCGAAGGAAGCTGTGACGTCAGAACTTGGTGTTCATCCACGGACATCGTGGAAGGATTGTGATCTGCCAGGGCTGAAGGACGGGGACATCTCTTCTTCAGATCTAGCGTTGGAATCCAGGTAGGCTCTTATCCCAAGTCTTTCATTCGTAACTAGGAGCTTGCGTCATAGCATTGTTTGTTTGTTGCTAGACCCCTGCTGGGCTAGTAGGGATCGCCTCTGTCCGCAGAGGGGATTTACCTCCTCAACACCCCCCCATACTGCTTCGAGTGAGACTTTGACTTGCACAAGTAGGTCATTGCCGAAAGGGTCAGTAGTAAGAGGCTTTTTTTGGTTACGCACTAACTCTGAACCTTGTTCAGAACCACTCAAGTGAAAATTTTTCAAGGGATTGTAGTAATAAAAGCCACATACCCTTCTATATGTGATCCCTTAGCTTTTTGACTTGGGAAGAGCACCTCCACCACATTCGACAGGTCCACCAACCATTGCAGCAACACAAGTTGTGTGGCAACTTGGAAAAGTACACTTTTGGCATTACCGAGGTTCAATATCTGGGATACATTATTGATGAGTAGGGGGTGCATGTGGAACCAGCCAAGATCTAACTCATTCAATATTTTCCAGCCCCAACCACTCTAACAAAGCTCCCTAACTTTTTGGGCCTTGCACATTTCTACCATAGGTTCCTATTGGTATTCTCTCATATCAGTTGGCCCTTTAGTCAAGTCACCAAGGGAGGATCAAATGCAAAATTATTTTTGTCTAAATATCAATGGAAGGCATTCTTAGAGTTGAAAAATTGTCTCTCATCTGCACAAGTGCTCACATTACTAGACTTGAAACAACAATTTGAGGTCACGACAAATGCCTTTGACTATGATATTGGGGCAGTCCTTACTCAACAGGGGCATCTAGTGGCATATCACAGTGAGACACTTTCCAACATAGTTCGGAAATATCCATTATTCAGCCTTTCAAACAATGGAAAAATTACATTTTGGGGAAGGAAATTGTAATCCACACAAACCACGAACCCCTGCATTCTATACAAACATAAAGGAAGTTGCAAAACAATTTCCATCAGAAGTGGTCCATATATGTGCAACAGTTTGATTTGAACATCAAGTATAACAAGGGAAACACCAATAATGTTGTAGACTGCCTCATCCGACCACCTATCATGGTGCTAACCACTGTGCTTAACTCTTGTGGGCATGAGACCTTTGGTTGGGAAATTCTCTATAGAAGTGATGTAGAATTTAGCCATACATATAAGGCACTCTTAGAAGGTAAAACAATTCTAAATTTTGACCTCTAGGATGCAATTATATGTCACTGGGGACACCTTTGTGTTCCTTCAAGTGAGCATGCCAAGATGGTTTGGGAATTCCACTACAATTGGGTTGTAGGGAATTTCTTGGTAGAGCACATAGTGGCATTACTGCAGAAGTATTTCTATTGGCCGAAACTTTGATAGAATATCAGTAAGTACATCAGATCTTGAACTGCATGCACCATTTCAAAACCGACCATCAAGAAGCAAGGTATATGTACTCTACTACCTACCCCTAGTCAACGTTTGGAATACATCCCCATGGATTACACGTTGGGCCTTACTTCTACTAAGCATGGTAGTTACTGAGTTTTTTTGGTTGTCGATAAATTCTTGAAGATGGCCATTATGTAAGTGTGCAAGAAGAATATCACAGTAGACGCCACTCCTAAACTCTTCTTTGAATGAGTGTGGGTACACTTTTGGATCCCAAAATCTATCATCTCAAATCAGGATAGCAAGTTCCCCAGTACATTTTGGTCTACTCTCTGGTCGATGTTGGACACCAAGCACACCAATTCCACTGCTTTCCATCCCCAAACTAATGGATAGACAAAGGTTTTCAACATGATGATCATACACATTACGTGCATGTACAACTCAAATCATCCAAGAACTTGGGATAAAAGCCTCCACTATTTACAACACATATATAATTGGTCTCTCCACAACTCAAATAGCCACAACCCGTTTCAGGCGGGCTTAGGATTCGAGCAAGTATGTCCCATTGATGTAGCCTTTCCATTTTCAACTACACAGGTAGATTTGACTCATGTCCACTCTGAGGCTGAAAAGGTAAGCATCCTCGTTAAGCACATTCAATGCATCCACCAAGAGGTTCATGGCATTTTGGATAGAGTCAATGCTAACTACAAGCAACAACATGATCAACATCTAGTGTCACACCGCTTCGACGTGGGCGACAAATTTTGGTTATATTTATAGAAGGAGCACCTCTCAAGACCCCACCACAAGATATGCCCACTCCGATATCGTTCATATACCATCACCTAGGTCGTGGAATACAATTATTTAGAGCTTATCATTTTTCCATTCCTCACTTTTCACCTAGTGTTCAACGTGGATAGCCTTCAGCCATACTTTCCGCCATTATTTGAGAAATATCACATTGCCAAGCATCTCACCCCGACATAGTTAAATCCAGATTGCATGGAATAGGTTGCAACCAATCATATCCTAGACACACAACTTAAAATCACTTGCTAGGAAAATATCCAATTGTATCTAGTTGTCAAAGCTCAACAAATCCTTCACCAAGTAAAGTGGTTCACTAGGGATGAGCCTCAACATAAATTTCCCCACCTCATGGACACTCTGTATGGAATGCAAACCATTTCTTCCTAATGTGGGAGGAATGATTGAAGTGGATACTAGTGGCCACCTGCCTATTAGATCTAATCAGTTCCATTGGTTTTCCTATTTACTATTTTTTAGAATTTTTTCGGGTCCTTAAATTTTAGAGCCATTTGAGGCCATAAATAAAAATTTTGGGCATGAATGCTCAAGATATTTAAAATAAATTTCATCAGAAGTTGTATTCCTTGGATATATGTTTCGAACGAGGTATCATACACGACAAACAAAGATAATATGGCCATGTTACGACCCCGTGAAGTTTACTGCCCAACTAAATCCAATGGTGCCCATAAACTCTTTGTGTTACATCTCCTCGGGTTAGGGTTTTGGTTGTCTATGTTTTTATCTGATTGATAAATAACCAAAAATTCCCTAAAGCCTCATTGTAACATAGTTGAGATGCATGTAGCCACCACAACTCTTCTCATAGATAAGTTATAATTTCCCAACCTAGTTTGTTTTCCATTATGTCTGTAAGCATTTTTCAATATCTAATATCAATAAAATGAAGTGTAATTTTTGCTGCATATCTACAGCTTTATTTATTTCTGTATTTTTTCCTGCATAAGTCCGGATCACCTTTCAACATCAAGCGATATAGTTATCCACATCATTGAGAAACTAAAATAGAAGGAGTTTTCAAGGATCTCTTAAAAACTGGTATCATCACAAAGAGTGGAAGTCCTTATGTTTCTCTATTGATTCTAGTTTTCAAGAATGATGAATCATTTAGACTATGTGTATATTATAAAGGATTGAATAAGATAATGATTAACAAAAATTCCCTTATACCATTTTTAGATAGATGAAATTAATGTAGCCAAATATTTTCAAAATTATACTTAAGATATAGATACTACAAAATCAAAATAACATTAGATAGTATTGCAAATATTTCCTTTAATACTCATGAAGGTCATCCCGAATTTAAGGTAATTCATTTTGGGTTAGCTAATTCTCTAGAAACCTTCCAAGCCACCATGAATGAAGAATTTTGACAAGACCTCAAGAATTTTTTACTCCTTTTCTTTGATGATATACTAGTCTATAGTAAAACATGGAAGGAACATCTCCAACATATGCAACAATTTATCAATGTACTAGAAGAATATTAGTGTTTTGAAAATATGTACAAAAGAACCTTTGGAAAAGAAGAAGTAGAGTATCTTAGACACATAATATCCAAAGAATGGTTAAGATTAGATCCTAATACTATCAAGGAAATAAAAGAATGGAGTTGTCTTTAGTGCGACTTTTTGAAGTTTTTTCTGGTGGAATTTTCCAGTCTAATTTCTTTAAAATCCAGCATGAATTTATTGAAAATAGAAATATGATGGGTAACTTGAACAATCTAAGTTTCCTAGGGGTTTTTTAAGGTAGTGAATCTATATATACAGTAAAAAAACTAATTTAAATAACAAAAATAACGATTTTACCTCAATTTTTTCACCCTATTCCCACACCATACACTCCAAAATGTCACACTAAAGACTACTCCTAAAAGAATGACATAAACCAAGTAACATCTATAGATTAAGAATATTTTTAGCATTGACTACATATTACCTTCGATTTATTTCAAATTATGCCCAAATAATTGATCCTCAGAGAAATATTTTAATGAAATATTCATTCATATGGGATGATCAAGCATAACATTGTTTTTAAATATTAAAGCAAATTATGTATTCAACATCAACCCCTAATTTTTCAAAACCTTTTGTAATTGAATGCGATGCTTTCAAGTTTTGATTAAGAGTCATACTAATGCAGGATGGTCATCCAATAACTTTTGAGAGCATAAAATTAAATAATATGGAGCCTTTCAGGTCAACAAATGTTAAAAATATGTTTTATATCATACATACCCTAACCAAATGGTAACAATATATTATAGGCATGGGTCAAAATAATCTAGTCTAAATTTTACAACATAAAAAAAACATCACAAAAACAACAAAAATGGTTGGAGAAAATATAAAAACTCCATAGGATGGGAAAGGACAATGTTGAAATTGATTTTTTATCACAAAAGGATGGAGAGCCATCATTACTTACAATCTCAACTTAACTCCATAATGGTTAGATGAAATTCAAAGGTAATACCCGAAAAATCCAAATATATGTAACCTAATCAATAATATTATTCAAAATTCAAAACTCAAATGGAGAAATGGAATCCTTTGGTATAAGGGATGAATTTATCTAGGTAGTACTTCCAAATTCAAAGTTTAAGTTCTTAAGAAGTGTCATGGCTTAGTAGCAATTGTACATGTGGGATTCTTCAAAACCTATTATAATATATGCCAATCATTTCTTTGAAAGTGGATGTATAAAGACATTCAAAAATATGTAGAAAAATGTAGTAAATGCTTAAGAAAATAAAATGAAAAGTGTTTGAGACCATGATTGCTCAACTAAGTGCACATCCGAAACTAGAAATGATAAGAAATAATGATGGACTTCATTGATGGGTTACCCATGTGAAATGGGAAGGATAAAATCCTTCTGGTTGCATATTGGGTCACTAAATATTCACAATCCATGGGTATAAAAATTTCATATTCCCAAAACAAATTGATGAAATATTTTTCTCAAACATTTACAAATTGCATGAGATTTCAAAGGTCATTAATGGTGATCAAGATGGAAAATTTAAGGGAAAATTCAAGAATTAGTTCTCCAAACAAACTGATACATATCTCAACTTGAGCTCATCCTACCACCCTAGATAAATGGGAAATTTGAAATTACCAATAAACATTTGGAAGCATATCTTACCTATTTTCTATCAAACAAGCACAAAGAATGGTCTAAATGGTTACATCTAGAAGAATGGTGGTACAAATCCACCTATGATACTCAAGAAAAAATTACATTATTTCTATCCCTAATTTTTTATCAACCTCCTAAATGGAAGGAGTTATCCATAAATGATTTAAAAATGATAGGAGTAAAGGATAAACTGTAGGGGAACGAAAAATTGTTCATAAACTAAAAAAAGAAACTAAATATTACATGGAACCATATGAAACAACAAGATTACAAACATAGATCTGAAAAGCAATTTAGCTAAGGATATTGGGTATATGTCAATCTTCAACTTTACAAACAACTATCATTAAAACAAGAAGGAAAAAACAAGCTAGAATAAACTTTATGGACCATATCAAATCATCAAGAAAATAATTCATTTTTTTGAACTAATTGAAACAAGCCTCATCCATAACATTTTCCATGTTTTTTTGTTTAAAAAATATGTTAGGAAAGCATCAAACAAAACTTCCTAAATTGAATAATGAAGGAGAAGATGTAGTGGAAATATAAGCTATCATTTCCTTAAGAGAAAAGTGATTTCATTCTTGAGTAACGAAAAAGTATATCTTCAAGTGGAAGAACCTACCACAAGAACATGCTTCTTAGTAAATGCAAAATTTTAGTCAACAATATCCATGGTTACATATGATTTTAGGAAAAATATTTTCTTGAGAAGAAGGAAATGTTATGTATAAAAAATAAATATATATTAATTAAGAGTATTTGGGAAGAAGGAGATGAAAATATCATCACCCCACATATAGAAGGGCCAAGGCTATATTTAAGTTAGGTTTATCATTTTTACATCATTATTTAGTTCCTTTCATATAATAAAATTCACATATAAATATTTGATCATTTTTTTCTACAACTCTTGAAGAATATAACATCTAAAGAAAACAGAAGGTTGTTAGACAATATCACAACATGAGGTAGGATTCCAAGTGAGAGTGTGAAAAAAAAAGTCACTACCATGATGAAAAACAACCATTTGTAGTAGATAACCATTAATTGCCTAGTATAATGTCTATTCCTTAAATACATAGTAAATTTTCTAACATTGTCCATTTATAATTGTATACAAAAAATAGAGTCTACCAATTTGTTATCTATACCACGATGTCTTCTTACCTATAGTTCATCATGGGATGGGTTGGTAATTTATATAAGAATATATAGAGCTATTTGTGAATTGGATTACTCTATTGGATAATTTATTTTAACTTTCATTGATATTTTGTGGGACATTTTAAAATTTTACAACATGGATATAGAAAATCCCCAATTAAATTCACTTTGATATTAAATTATTTTTAGTATCAAAGAGAAATAATGAGTTTACCAGTCATGTTTAGTTTTCTTTGAATCACCATCCAATAAAAGAGGACCCATCCTCTTGCCCCTTGTAGCCTTAACACTCTCATAACTTACCACTCTCATAACTTACACTACCATCTATGGTGATTTTTCTTGGTTTGAAGTACGGACTACTCTTTTTTAAATGTATTAATAAATTGTAGAAGAAAAATTATAAAAATTTTGTTAGATTTTCTTGTTAAAAGATATAATTAACCTTGTTTTGAATGTAGAAACACCCACACAATTAGAATGTGTTTCATTGGGAATTAATAATGTTTATATTATGTGAAAACAAACTCTCAAAATGGAAAATTTAAGGAAAAAATTAAGAAGTAGTTCTTCAAACAAAATGGCACATATCTCAACTTGAGCTCATCCTACCACCCTAGATAAATGTCAATTTGAAATTATCAATAAATAGCATATCTTACCTATTTTCTAACAAACAAGCACTACTTATGGTTTGAATGGTTACATCTAGAAGAATGGTGGTACAACTCCACCTATGATACTCAAGAAAAAATACACCATTTTTATCTCTATTTGTTATGAACTTGGTAAATGGAAGGAGTTAGCCATAAATCATTTAAATTTTTTAGGAATAAACCCTAGACTAGAGCCGAACCAAAAAATTTTCATAAACTAAAAAAAGAAATTAAATATTACATGGAACCATATGAAACAACAAGATTACAAACATAGATCCTAAATATAATTTAGCTAAGGAGATTGGGTATATGTCAATCTTCAACCTTACAAACAACTATCATTAAAACAATAAGGAACAAACAAGCTAGAATCAATACTATGGACGATATCAAATTATAAGAAAATAATTCGAGTAAGTTATTGTTTCAAACTAATCGAAGCAAGTGTCATCCATAACATTTTCCATTTTTTTTTTTCAAAAAATAGGTTAAGAAAGCATCAAACACCACTTCCTAAATTGAATAATGAAGGAGAAGATGTAGTGGAAATATAAACTATCATTTCCACAATAGAAAAGTGATTCCATTCTTGAGTAATGAAGAACCTAGGACAAGAAAATATGTCTTAGGAAATGTAAATTTTTAGTCAAAAGTATCCATGGTTACTTATGTTATCACTCAGGCCTTCCTTGAAGTTGTAAGAAAAGGAAAGAAACCCGAGGTAACCACAAACCAACCTTCAGATGCAGAATCTAGCCAATCTGCATCCAGAGAGGGCTCTCTCTTTATGATCTATCTTTGTTTCTTAGAAGGTTTTAGGCTAGTTATAGATCCAAGAGTTTGTTTGAAAAATGGTGGAATCCACAAACTAAGGGCATGGTTGCAGATTTTCAGTCCATTGGGCTATGGAGTCAAAGGATGGCTTTATTGGATTTCTATTCTACACACAAGATGGCTTTACAGGGAAAGATAGCTAGACAGAGAACAATCCTTGAAATTAAAAGTGGATGGGATGATCTTGAAGGGATGAAAGGCAGCTAAGAATCTTTCACCATGTTCAAAAGAAAGAAATGAGATGACTACAAACAAAGAGCAATGAAGAATTCTTTATTATAGTAATCAACAATGTTTAAATTAGCAAAGCAAGAGCATTTAAGAATTCATGCTTATAACCAATTTAGAGGAAAACATTAAGAACAATAACATCTGAAATCAGAGTACAATTAAGTAAATTCTTATTCAATCCTTTATGTAAATTATTCAGAAATGGACATAATGATATTATAAACTGATATAAAACATATGACAAAGGGTAGAAAAACTTATTGAACTGCAGTCCAACACATGAATCCTGCAAAAAGTCCTAAGGTTTAAATCGTCATCCAGTAAGCCACGAATAAATTTCTCCAAAATGCTTTTATTCAGAAAATCTCAATGTTACAGCAAAGTAATAGAATCCACCCTCAATACTCTCTTTGGCGGTTTATTTATACAAACAATGATTGAAAATATCTTACACTAACCTAGCCCTCAATTTAGCATGACTAATAGATAAGTTACAATAAAAAAGGAGACAGATGGTCTCGTAGATAGAATAAAATGCAGTTGCTGGTGTGCTGTTTCCTCATTTTGCTGATGTGCTGGAGGTAAGTGCTGAAATAGGGCTCAATGCTGTCCCTTGGAGTAATTTCTTTTCTTGTTAGATACTCCTTGTTTCTACGGATACTCTTTAACCTGTGTAACTGATACTCTTTCATCTGTGCTCATTTCTATCTTTCACATAATAGTAAAAAGATAAAATTCTCATCCTGAAGATAATTTTCATAGAATTTCCAATAAATCATTCCACCATTGATTGTCTGGTATTATAGTTCTTTTAAGTTTTCTCAATGTCTCATCTGCCTCTGTGAGTTTGTAAAAAGTAGGCTCATTAGGAAACAAATGCTCAATTTCATTTTCAAGCTGAAACAAATTTTTCAACCTGTCATAAAGATCTCTCCCTGTTGGCAAGGTTGTTTCTGGCAAACTGGTGGAACAGGCAGTTGTATTTTGAGCATGAATTTCTATTTTCTTCACATAGGCTTCCAAGTCCATTATCTGATCCTCTAAGAGCATAGGACTGGGTAACCCATTGTCCAACAAAACTTGAAATTTCTCTCTGAAAGCATTAATATCATCCAAAATATCTGAACACTTCCTTTCTAAATTCTGCATAAAAGTTCTTTTAATAAAAACTCTTTTTATCATCAAAATAGTGCCGGTCCTGTCTTCAATTCCTAGTGCTGCAAGCTGTTGCTTTGTTCGGGTGTTTAAAAATTGAATAAGTTGGTTGGCCTGCTTAGGTCTACCTCTTAGTTCATCTCTTGTTCTGCTTATTTCTTCCTGAGCTATTTTAATCAAGTCATTTTGTTCAAAAATTTCTTGAAAAGAAGGCCAAATACTTTTTATTAACTCAATGATATTACCCCAAAGAATTTGATTTATTTCCTTCAATGGCTTCTCTAGTGAAAGATCTTTTTCTAAAGCCTGAACTAATTTTTCCAATCTTTTAATTTCCCTGGTATTTTCAGCAACTGTCTTCTTAGATGTATCATATTTCTGCTCCAACTTTTCTAATTGCAATTTTGTGGCTTGAAGTTCTGAGACTCTTAGTTTTAAACTTTCCATTTTCTTTGTTAACTCATCAGAACTTAAACCAGCATTGTTTACCTGCGCTGGCTCTATTTTTTGTTGTGCTGTTGTAGTACCTGTAGTTGTAGTAGCCTCTGTGATAGATGTCTGCTTGATAGCTTCTTTTTCCTGTAGAGCTTGTTCCAATTCTTTCTCTGTTACACTTAGTTGCTCAGTTACCTTTAAGAGCAACTCCATCATCTCTTCTTGTGAATTCCCCTTCAAAACTTCCTGGGTCTGGGGATGCCTTGAGGCTGGCAATTTTAGCTGCTTTCTTAGTGCAGCTATGTCATCATCTTTCTTCTTGATCAATGCCTCAATACTTTTAATATCTTTGGGGTTGTGACCCAAGCTGATGATTATGTCTTCTAAAGACTTTATTCTGTTATCTTTGGCCTGAGAAGAGGCCTTTTCAATTTGCAATTGGGTACTGGTGTTATTTAAAGAATCTTGCAGCCTTAAGGCTGCCATGGCGTTATCAGTAAGAGTAGAATAGACCATTTCCCTAGTTTGTCTGTGCAGCTCTATCTGGTCTAAAGGATGAATGTCCTTTGCCAGGACCTCAAAATTTGTTCTAATATAATCAGTTGCTGTCATGGGGTTAGGCACCTTGGACTTGAAGTGGCTCATTATCATTTTGCCTTGTGAAATGTCAAATGCTGACATTAACCTTTCCTGACTATGTGGAGCCATTTTCAAATATTGATCGTATACCTTCATTCTTAATGGATCATTCTTGGCTTTTATATTAATGAAGGTTCTTTTAATATCCCCTGTATCTGTTTTTGGTGGTTTGAAAGAGGATACCTCAGCACTTAACTGCTTTTGCAAAGCTTTTCCTTTCTGGCCTGTGTTTGTCTCACTAACTGTGCCAGTTAGTTGACTATCTTCCCTTCCATCATCAAACATTTCATCAATGATTTCCACATCTGGAAGTGGATCTGATTTCCGTTTTTTGGCTTGATGTATTCCTGAGGACTCTTTAGGAGGAGTAGTATCTGGAACTTGCCTTTTCTTTCCTATCTCCATATTGGATGGAGTTTGTAACTCTGAAACTTCAGGATGTTTTATCTGAGTGGGAGAAACTTGTGATTGATCTGGTGCTTTAGAGGTTTGAGGTTTCTCTACCATGGTTAAAGTTTCAATAACCTATATTTCTGGTTCCTTTCCTTTGCCTTTTGGCTTTGCTGCAATTGATGGACTGCCTACCTGTAATCTCTGCTGAAGATGTACCAATGTGGGGTACCTGCACTTGACCACAAGATTCTAGGTCATACTTCTTCTCAAGATCTTTCATGATTTTATTCATTTTCTCTTCTTCACTTTCCTCCTCAACTAGTGTTCCTTCAATCCATTCATCTTGGTTGGCATATTGTTCTATCTCAGGAATCTTGTGGTGTATATAAGGGGATGATTTGTTCTTTAATCTATTTTCACAAATAAAACCAAATGGGTTATAAGGAACCCAACGGAAAGTTTTTTGGAACTTGCAACGGTTTTGGAGTATATTTTCTGCTTCTTGTTCACCCTCTCTAGAGTTGTAGATGAATGGACCTAATTGACTTTTGATCCTTAATTGGGCCTTCTTTTTAACACTACAAAAATGAATCACATATGAATTATTCATTTGCCTGAAATATTCCAAGGCAAAAAGTCTCATGGGCATGTATCTTGGTAACTTGAATGGATGCAATTCACATCCATAGATTCTAATGACTGAATGGTTCTGATATAAATACCAATCTCCAATTTTATAAGTCCTTGAAAGCTGCAAGGTCTTCTTTATTTCATTACTGAGTCTTGGGGGAGGGATTCCTGTCAACAAGGTTGTTGCAGGATATACAAACTGATCAATGAACTCAGTGTAGGAATAGGGAGAATCAGAGGAAGAATGAATTATGGGGGACCAAAATATAACTGACCTGGGGTTTCCCTTGGCATCAAGCTTTTTAACAGGGAAAGGGAACTTCTCTGATTGATAAAATATAATGAGATGATAAATAACTAAGGAATATTTAAAAACTTTCTCATCATCTAGCAGGATGATGCTTGAACACAGGTTTGACGGAATTCTGGAGCGAAATCGATTTGAACAGTGGATTTCAGTGGAAATTTGAAATTCGTAGCGGAAAGCACAATCGCGTTCAAATGATGAAAATAACATAAAAAAACGCGAATTTGTTTTATTTCCAAAGTCATAAAAGGGTTTTTTAGTTTTTCGAGGAGTGACGTCACTTTGGTACGGGCTGACGTGGGGCTGGGGGGCCGGGCGGTAAGCGGTTAGTCCCCGCACCGCTTATGGACAAAGGTGGTATTTTATGCAAAGGTAGCGATTCCATTGGAGTATCGACACATGGATGGGAGACTGGTCAAATACCACCAAGTCCCCGCGCGTTATTGTTCGGCTATCGGATGGCTAGTGGAATGAATGCTAGTGGCAGATCTTATAGCGGGAGATCGGACGGTGGGAAGGGACGTGGAATAAGCGGGGATTTAAGGTGCGGTCCTGTCGGGTTTTTGAAAAAATTAATGTTTAATTTAATCACCCCGGGTGGCATATGATTGGTGGATGGAAGGTTATTAATTAGTTCTGATAACTAATTAACCCCATAATTATAATGAAAAAAGGAGTTGCGGCGGGGTTTCGTTGGATGGTTGAAACGTAGGGTGGAATGCCAGGTGGATGGGCCACGGTGGCATAGGATCTTTCCAAGGTTTTGGTTTACAAACAAAACTTCGGGTTTTTATCCTTTTTGTATTAAACATATAGAATTATATGTTTAAACGTTATTTCGATATTTTTATTTATATGGTAATAAATAAATATTATTTAATTACCATAGGGGCGGGACTATGATATCAGGATATATTTAACGAAAGGGCTTGTATAGTGGGTCTTTATTTGAACGCACGGGGAAATAAATTCTTTGGCTAAACTTTATAATAGATGGGTTTTTTGGGATATGTATATAAAAGGAGTTATATACTTAGGACAAGGCACTTTCACTAGGGATTTAGTAAATAGAGTTAGATGTAAATATGACAAAGGGACAAGGGAACTCAGAAACTTTGCACATCTAAGAAAGTGACAATTTCTGAAGTAAATTACAATATCTCATCTTCAACACTTAAACTTAGAATAGTAAGTTATTTTGAGGGATTTTTATGGAATTTTGCACAATTTTCCTAAGCAAAATGAGATTTTACTTAAGAAAAGGTTAAAGATGAATGATTATGATGATGAATTATCTCAAGTACTTAGGTCTTTTTGATCATTAGGCCGAGGGTCCGGTCCCTCCAAAAGTCAAGGAAATGCCTTGAGCCCCTTTGATCTCCAAATACCTTAGCACTTTGGGGGAAATTAGTAAAACTTTTAAGGGGAAAATAATGATGGAAGTTAATGATTTTGACTTTGCTTGATGTGATTTTCCAGTGTATTTCCTGTTTCAGTATTTGTGATGAAAGTAAAGGATCAAAGACATTTAGCAACATCATTCATCAGATAAAACTTTGCAACACCATCTACCAACCCTATCTACTGCTACCATTTTCTCTTCTTTATTAGGGTGCATTTAGACTTGCAAACCCTTTTCAACATTTTTTCTTTTTACAAGGAAAATCTATCTAATTCTACCCTTATTACATCCAAGGGCTCATATTAAACTGTTGAGCACCTTTTATTACCTCTACCTATCTACTTATCTGCCAATATTAAACTGTTTGGTCAGATATTTATTCTCTATTCTACAACATGAAATTGAAAAATGAATGAGTCAAGTTTATACAGTTTGACTCTTCATAAATTGTGGCAAAGTTTGACAAGCTGCACACAATTGCTTATTTACAAAAATGAAGTAGTAGTGGCATTTGGATTTCCACACTTTCCATGGTCTATTTTTTTCTTGGGGTTCATTTCTTTCATTTTCTTGACCAATTTATTTTTTTCTTACCCTTTGATTTTTCTTTTAGGGTATACCCTCTTTACATTTTTTTTTAAATTTTTTGATTTTTTGGTTTTTCAAGAATATGGAACACCTTTGTTTAAGAAAGAAGGTTTGAACATATTCCATAGTTCAATCAAGACAATCATGAAATATGACACCTATTGGTATAGGAGTCTAACACTGGCTCCACTTGGGGATGGATTTTCCTTGTGAAAAGTCAAGAACAGCAGGTCAGATGCCTAAACATGTCTTCAAACTGAATTATGTAATCTCCTTCTCCTGGTAGCTTTTATTTTACATATGATAGTGAAAATTTTGAAGCTTAGGGCCTTCACTTCGGGCTTCAATTTCAAGAAGTCAACATCCAATCCAATCTGCAATGAAAAAAAGGATATATTATGTACAAGTTAGAAAAATCAAAACATTCTAGTAAATGGGATCAAAATAATGCTTGAGCATTCGACCATTGACTGGTCCTTCTTCAACTTCTGAATTTTCCACATATTTCAAAAAGTATGTGTTGTTTCCCTGCAAGGCATGAATAATGTAAGGCCCTTTCCACAGGAAATCAAATTTCCCATGTTTCCCTTTTTCTTCTCTCCTAGAATCCCATCTTAGGACTTTATCTCCTAGTTGAAAATCCTCTGCCTTAGTTCTTCTGTCAAACATTTTCTTTAACTTTTCCTGCAAGACTTGAGATCGTTGGTATACTTCTTCTCTGGTTTGCTGCAAGTGGATTGTTTGATTAATTCTCCTTTGAATGTCATTTGGTTCCACTTGAGCCTCCTGAAGTAGCTTCATAACAGGAATTCCTAAAGATGATGGGAATCTTGCTTCAAGGCCATAAACTAACTCATATGGACTAGTCCCAATTGATTTCTTAGTTGTAAGTCTGTTTGCCCACAATGCATTAGTCAGTTTCTTGTGCCAGTTCTTTTTATTTTCTTCCAATAACTTTTTAATGATATTAATAAGGCTTTTATTGGAGGATTCTGCCAGTCCATTACCCTGAGGGTAATAAGCTGTTGAATGGCCTAAAGTAATATGATATTTACTACAGAAACTAATCATTTTCTTTGATTTAAATGCAGCAGCATTATCTGTTATAATCTTTTCTGGACAACCAAATCATGAAAGTATATTGGTTTCCAAAAACCCTATAATCACAGAATCATTGGCCTGTCTGCATGGGATAGCTTCAATCCATTTAGTGAAATAGTCCGTGGCAGTAAGAATCCATCTGTGTTGTCCTGAGGAAGGGGAATGGATTTCTCCAATAAAATCTAATCCCCATTGTTGAAAAGGTCCTTCTGCGGAAATTGGTTTTAATGGCATAGGTAACAACTTTCTTTTACCCTCAAATATCTGACATTTATGACAAGTTGTTACAAATTTCTTAACATCAGAAAATAAGGTTGGCCAGTAAAAACCAGCCCTTAAGATTTTGTCTGCAGTTGATTTCCAGTAGAGATGTCCTCCACAATCCCCTGCATGAAATTCATTAATAACCTTATCAGTTTCATCTTTTAATAGACAATTCAATAAGATGCCTTCATGATTTTTCCAAAATAGAGTGCCATCTAAAATACAATATTTCAAATATGTCATTTTTAAAAATCTTCTTTTGGTTCTGGACAATCCTGGAGGAGCTTGCAGGTTTAATAAAACATGAATGATATCAGTGTACCAGGGTGAATCTAAGAAAGCTTGACTGATCTGTGGAGTCGTCATTTCCTGTTCGTTATCCAGTTCATTGATGTCTAAGGCTTGGCAATTATTTTCAGTCATAACTTGAGCTAAACCTTGACCTTTTATGAGTTTTGTTGGTTTAATTTCAATATCATATTCCAAAATGGTAGCTATCCACTTACCTCTTTTACCTTCAATACCATCTTGAGTCAAAATATCTTTAACTACAGCATTAGGCACATAAGCTATCACATGAGAATATAATATGTAAACTCTGAAATCTTTAATTGCTTTTACCAATGAAAAAGCCTGTTTCTCCATAATATTGTATTTCAAAGATGCATCCCTAAGTGCTTTACTAAAAAAGGCAATTGGTTTTTCACATCCCTGGTCATCTTTTTGTAGTAAAACAGCTGCAATTGTATGTTCAGAAGCAAATGAAAAAATAATGAAATCTCGGTCAAATTTGGGACTGGTAAGAACTGGTGTTCTTGTTAAAGCCATTTTGATATTTTTGAATGATTGCTTGGCTTCTACAGTCCAGTCAATGCTTGAATCTTTCCTCAACATATTAGTAAGCAATCTAAGTAACTCAGCTAAACTAGAAATAAATCTTCTCAAGAAATTAATTTTTCCTATGAATGCTTGCAATTCTTTTATGTTTCTAGGACGAGGTATCTGTAAAATTGCTTGTATTCTTTCTGGATAAATCCTAATGCCATCTTTAGAAATGATGTGACCTAAGAGCTTTCCTTCTTCCAAACCAAACAATGAATTTTTAGGGTTTAAAGAAATCCCATACTTTCTGCATTTTATAAATACTTGTCTTAAATGATCTAAATGTTCTTGATCTGTTTTAGAAAAAATAGTCAAATCATCTAGATAAATAACCAGAAAATCATGTATTTCTTTAGCAAAAGCAATGTCCATTACTCTTTGAAAGGTAGCTCCTGCATTCTTGAGCCCAAAAGGCATTTTGACATATTTAAACGTACCCCATGGTGTAGCGAATGCTGTTTTATCCTAATCATCAGGATGAACCAGAATCTGGTTGTACCCTGAAAATCCATCCAGTAGAGATATCCTAGAAGATCCTACTGCCCTCTGTAGAATATGGTCCATTTTTGGTAAAGGATAGTTATCTTTTAAAGAAAATTTATTCAAATTTCTTAGATCAACACACAGCCTAATTTCCCCAGTTTTCTTCCTTGTTGGCACCAGGTTAGAAACCCATTCTGAGAATCTGATAGGAGCTATAATCCATGCTTCAAACATTCTTTTAATTTCTTTTTCAATTGAGGGTAATAAAATAGGATTTATTCTTCTAAGCTTTTGTTTGAAAGGTTTCTGATTTGGTTTCAAAGGTATAGTGTGTTGAATGATGGATGTATCATAAGATTTGAGATCTTCATAACTCCAGGCAAAAACATCCTGGAATTCCTTTAATAGTTCAACATATTTAACCTTTTGATCTTTTGGAAGAGATTTGGACAACTTAACCATTTTAGGATTTTCTGGGGTTCCTAAGTTGCATTCTTCCATATCAGCCTTAACAAGTTCCATCTTAGGCCTAAATGGAATATCATTTGAGTCAAACAGATCTTCCAAAGGAGTTAATCCTTTGGGCAAATGATTATCTTTTAAATTGATGATTTCTGTCTCATATTCTATGATCTCATCAGATTCCATGTGTTCCAAAATCTGCATGTCTTTTTCTGTGAATGTGGTTGGGTGCAGCATATGAATTGCATTTTCTCTTGAAATTTCTATTTTTTGTTATTTTTCTTGATCAGATTTATCAATAGTTATGTCTTCATCTATATTACAGTTAGCAAACTCATTTTGAAGTGTCAAAAAACTATTGATTTGATTATTATTTACAAATACTTGCCAATTCAAAAGATTGTCTGGTATAGCAGGCCTATGTCTAATCTCAGCTGAAAACTGATGATTAGGATCAAAAGGTAACTTGCATGTGCTAGCAAACATTGCGAGGCTGTGAGCATGCAAATTTTGTTTCCTGGGAATCTTGGCAAGTTGAGCTTGTAGAAATGTGTTGAGAATTTCCACTACTATTTCTCTGTATTGTTTCAATCTCGTGTCTTTTGTTGAACATTCTCCTTTAATTTGTTGAATAATTAGTTCAGAGTCTCCTATGATTGATACCCTAATAGCTCCTAACTTCTTGACATGATTAAGCCCTAATAAAAGAGCTTCGTACTCTGCCATGTTTTTAGTGCATTTGAAATTCAACCTATAAGCATGACCCTCTGCATGATTATTCTCAACATTGTGTAACCAAATCCCAGCTCCTGCCCCTAATTTGTTTACTGAGCCATCAAACTCTAAATGCCATATAATTTCATGTTCATAATCTTCATCAATTGTTTTAAAATGTTTCTTGACAGGAGCTAGTTGTTTAATTTCTTTTGGTAGTTCTTGATCATCTGGTGTTTCTTTGTTTTCAGAGATTTCTTCAATTTTAATAGTGGTTTTGTTTGTGGTTTCAAATTCTGGAGCTTCTATTTCAGTAGGAAGATCCAACTCAGCATTGTATAAAATAAAAGAATCCATATCAGAATGTATAGAGTAGATAGGGAAGTTTTCAGGCTTCTCGTGGCTACTGACTAAGTATTTCATCAATGTTTCTCTATATAATCTTTTAGGCTGACCAAATACTGAAATAGTTGCATATGACATGTCCAGTTGAATAGACCCTCCAAGTTTAGCACCCCAAAATCTAGACAATAACATACCATATTTAGGGGGAATATCAGCCACTACTATGTCCATCAGAATAGACTTAGCAGGATATTGTACCAAAGTAACACACAAATCTTTAATCAGACCTAAACATTTTACCTCACTAGAATCAAATGAAAAAAAATCTTTGTACGGTCTGGTAATATCTAAATTTAATCTTTCCATTACTGCTTTTGGCATCAAATTATGAGATGCTCCAGAATCAAGCATTGCATTATGGAGTATCTTATCATGAACATTCAGGCTTACATAAAATGGAGGAGTTCCTCCACTTTCTGGTTTGCCATTAACCTTGGGGCCAAAAAGAAGTTTGGGTTGATCATCAAGAATATTTACTGAATCATCCAATCCAGTAATGTTAATGTTTAGAGACTTTGTAATTTGACTTCTATAGACATCGTGTTTAGCCAATTCTCATAAAGGAATAGCTATCTTTAGTTTGCCTATTTCAGCCTCTAGATTGAAAGGTTTTTCTGTATGAGTTTTAGTGTTCTATATAGTTGTGTTTTCTCTATTTTTTGGGTCTTCAATGTTTTTCTCTTTTTCATGAATGAAATTTTGTTTTGAGGGTGTTTCTGAACTAACTTCTACTGTTTCTCCTACATTTCCTACAGGAGGAAAAGTATTAGATTGTTGTTTGTTGTTTGGTTGGTTGTCAGAGACATCTTCAATTATTGGATTTGAAGGGTTGGGAGTTGTCCTAGACAGAATTTGTACTTGGGGAATGTTTTGTACAGGGGGAATGTTAACTTTACCTTTCACATTTTGTTTTGCATTTTTCTGTTTGCTATTCTCTGGCACATCAATCCGTCTACTTCTCAAATTATACTGTTTATGGACCTCATAAATTGCTGTGTCATAGCCTTCCTTAAAATCAAAAGTCTCACCTTAATGAGTTTGGAATGTTTCAAGGATATGATTCTCTTGATCATCCTGGGATAGGAAGACTTCTGGTTCATTTTTGTCATCAGTTACATTGTTTATCTCTACATCTTCTGTAGGTTCTTCAGAAGTTGAACCCTCAACGAAATTTTCTTGGAAAGGTGGCCTAATATTTTGGTCAGGGACATTCTTTCCAATGTTTTGGTTCTGATTTCTGCTGAAGTTTGGGTTTCTAGAAACATTCTGATTATCACTAGAAGACTTTATTTCAATGGTTTCCACTCTGTCTCCTAATCTTTCCATACCTTTAATGATTGCATCCAGCTTCTTTTCAAAAGCTGAAGGTTCTTCATTCAGAGGCATTCTTCTTTCTGCCCTAGCTCTGGCTCGTTTTTCTATCAGATTTGCTTCTACACTCACCACTATGCTTTGCATTTCCTCTAATGTTTGAGGAGCTCTTTCTCTGAGGGAATAAGCTATGTCAGAATCAAAACCGTCTGGAAATTTAACCAATACAGAGTCAGGTGGGGGTCTTAGGTTTTGAGGAACTGCATTATATGCTTCATTGAATCTTATGATGTAATCTTGTACGGTTTCATTAGGTCTTCTCCTTAATTTCTCAAATTCTGATAGGATCTGGAGAGGATCATTTTTCTTCTCCCATCTGTTCAAAAATGCCCTATATAAAGCTGCTAAATCAGCAATACTGTTCGGGGTAAGGGCCCTAAACCATGTTCTAACTTCTCTAGTAAGACTCTGAACGAAAATTCTCATTCGGATATCATCAGTATCAATATCATAAAACTCAAAGTAATCAGTCATCCTTTTGGTGTGTTTTTGAGCTGTGTAAGTACCTGATCCATCAAAATGTGTGATCTTACTTTGATAATCTTGAGGTAAAGCTGGAGGGTTGGCTGGTAACTGTAAAGGGGCATATCGATTAGCCATTGGAAGGTATAGTGGAGGAACAGGATTTGATGGTCTGGTAGGAGGAGATGGAGGAGTAGAAGGGGTGACAGGTGTTTGAAAAGCTTGAGAAAAAGTAACTGAACTTGGAGAAGCTTTGGTAATTACAGAGATATTTGAACTTTCTTCAAAGGTTTGTTCAGATTGAAGGGAGTCTTGTAACTGTCGTTGAAGATGATATGAAAGAAATCTGTATTGCAAATATTCAAAGAACAATGGATCTGGAACTAATCTGGATAATTTAGTTTCAGAAAAATTTACAAATAAGGATGTTTCAAATCTTGCATCAAAAGGAATTTCGTCAATATATATAATTTTCACGGGACAGGATGCAGATCTAGTAAGTGGTCTAGAACTTCCTGAACTCTCTTGACTTCCTCTTTCAGAACTTTCTTGACTTCCTTGTCTTCTAATAATCCTAGGAATCAGATTTGGATTTTCAAATATTGGTGGTGGATTAGGGTCAGGATTCGACCTGGTATGACGAATCCTTTCTAAAGCCAGTTTTCTTAGACTATGTGTTTTTGGATTTTTGGTTTTAATTGAAAGAATAAATACAAATTCTATAATTTCTTCAAGAAATAATTATGTATGATTAAAATTTTCTCAAAGAGTTATTGAACTAGAGAGTCTGATTAAACATTTTGAAACTATGGTTCAGTATATAAGCTAAATGAGAGATAGACTGAAGCAACATTTATTTACTTTTGCAATTGCAATGCAAAAGCAATTTCAAAGGCTACCTGGCTGATCTTCAGACTCTGTCTATAGCTTATAAGTGAACAATATTAACAAATAAAAATGATTCAGTTCCCCAGCGGAGTCACCACTATGTTATCACCCAGGCCTTCCTTGAAGTTGTAAGAAAAGGAAAGAAACCCGAGGTAACCACAAACCAACCTTCAAATGTAGAATCTAGCCAATCTGCATCCAGAGAGGGCTCTCTCTTTATGATCTATCTTTGTTTCTTAGAAGGTTTTAGGCTAGTTATAGATCCAAGAGTTTGTTTGAAAAATGGTGGAATCCACAAACTAAGGGCAAGGTTGCAGATTTTCAGTCCATTGGGCTATGGAGTCAAAGGATGGATTTACTGGATTTCTATTCTACACAAAACATGGCTTTACAAGGCAAGATAGCTAGACAGAGAACAATCCTTGAAATTTAAAGTGGATGGGATGATCTTGAAGGGATGAAAGGCAGCTAAGAATCTTTCACCATGTTCAAAAGAAAGAAATGAGATGACTACAAACAAAGAGCAATGAAGAATTATTTATTATAGTAATCAAAAATGTTTAAATTAGCAAAGCAAGAGCATTTAAGAATTCATGCTTATAACCAATTTAGAGGAAAACATTAAGAACAATAACATCTGAAATCAGAGTACAATTAAGTAAATTCTGATTCAATCCTTTATGTAAATTATTCTGAAATGGACATAATGATACTATAAACTGATATAAAACATATGACAAAGGGTAGAAAAACTTATTGAACTGCAGTCCAACACATGAATCCTGCAAAAAGTCCTGAGCTTTAAATCGTCATCTAGTAAGCCACGAATAAATTTCTCCAAAATGCTTTTATTCAGAAAATCTCAATGTTACAGCAAAGTAATAGAATCCACCCTCAATACTCTCTTTGAGGGTTTATTTATACAAAAAATGATTGAAAATATCTTACACTAACCTAGCCCTCAATTTAGGGTGACGAATAGATAAGTTACAATAAAAAAGGAGACAGATGGTCTCGTAGATAGAATAAAATGTAGTTGCTCGTGTGCTGTTTCCTCATTTTGCTGATGTGTTGGAGGTAAGTGCTGAAATAGGGCTCAATGCTATCCCTTGGAGTAATTTCTTTGCTTGTTAGATACTCCTTGTTTCTACGGATACTCTTTAACCTGTGTAACTGATACTCTTTCATCTGTGCTCATTTCTATCTTTCACATAATAGTAAAAAGATAAAATTCTCATCCTGAAGATAATTTTCATAGAATTTCCAATAAATCATTCCACCATTGATTGTCTGGTATTATAGTTCTTTTAAGTTTTCTCAATGTCTCATCTACCTCTGTGAGTTTGTAAAAAGTAGGCTCATTAGGAAACAAATGCTCAATTTCATTTTCAAGATGAAACAAATTTTTCAACCTATCATAAAGATCTCTCCCTGTTGGCAAGGTTGTTTCTGGCAAACTGGTGGAACAGGCAGTTATATTTTGAGCATGAATTTCTATTTTCTTCACATAGGCTTCCAAGTCCATTATCTGATCCTCTGAGAGCATAGGACTGGGTAACCCATTGTCCAACAAAACTTGAAATTTCTCTCTGAAAGCATTAATATCATCCAAAATATCTGAACACTTCCTTTCTAAATTTTGCATAAAAGTTCTTTTAATAAAAACTCTTTTTATCATCAAAATAGTGCCGGTCCTGTCTTCAATTCCTAGTGCTGCAAGCTGTTGCTTTGTTCGGGTGTTTAAAAATTGAATAAGTTGGTTGGCCTGCTCAGGTCTACCTCTTAGTTCATCTCTTGTTCTGCTTATTTCTTCCTGAGCTATTTTAATCAAGTCATTTTGTTCAAAAATTTCTTGAACAGAAGGCCAAATACTTTTTATTAACTTTACCCCAAAGAATTTGATTTATTTCCTTCAATAGCTTCTCTAGTGAAAGATATTTTTCTAAAGCCTGAACTAATTTTTCCAATCTTTTAATTTCCCTGGTATTTTCAGCAACTGTCTTCTTAGATGTATCATATTTCTGCTCCAACTTTTCTAATTGCAATTTTGTGGCTTGAAGTTATGAGACTCTTAGTTTTAAACTTTCCATTTTCTTTGTTAACTCATCAGAACTTAAACCAACAGTGTTTACCTGCGCTGGCTCTATTTGTTGCTGTGCTGTTGTAGTACCTGTAGTTGTAGTAGCCTCTGTGACAAATTTCTGCTTGATAGCTTCTTTTTCCTGTAGAGCTTGTTCCAATTCTTTCTCTGTTACACTTAGTTGCTCAGTTACCTTTAAGAACTGCTCATCATGTTGAATTCCCCTTCAGCTTCACGGGTGCAGGGGTTCATTGCTTTCTTAGTGCAGCTATGTCATCATCTTTCTTCTTGATCAATGCCTCAATACTTTTAATATCTTTGGGGTTGTGACCCAAGCTGATGATTATGTCTTCTAAAGAATTTATTCTGTTATCTTTGGCCTGAGAAGAGGCCTTTTCAATTTGCAATTGGGTACTGGTGTTATTTAAAGAATCTTGCAGCCTTAAGGTTGCCATGGCCTTATCAGTAAGAGTAGAATAGACCATTTCCCTAGTTTGTCTGTGCAGCTCTATCTGGTCTAAAGGATGAATGTCCTTTGCCAGGACCTCAAAATTTGTTCTAATATAATTAGCTGCTGTCAGGGTTTAGGCACCTTGGACTTGAAGTGGCTCATTATCATTTTGCCTTGTGAAATGTCAAATGCTGACATTAACCTTTCCTCACTATGTGGAGCCATTTTCAAATATTGATCGTATACCTTCATTCTTAATGGATCATTCTTGGCTTTTATATTAATGAAGGTTCTTTTAATATCCCCTGTATCTGTTTTTGGTGGTTTGAAAGATGATACCTCAGCACTTAACTGCTTTTGCAAAGATTTTCCTTTCTGGCCTGTGTTTGTCTCACTAACTGTGCCAGTTAGTTGACTGTCTTCCCTTCCATCATCAAACATTAAATCAATGATTTCGACATCTCGAAGTGGATCTGATTTCTGTTTTTTGGCTTGATGTATTCCTGAGGACTCTTTAGGAGGAGTAGTATCTGGAACTTGCCTTTTCTTTCCTATCTCCATATTGGATGGAGTTTGTAACTCTGAAACTTCAGGATGTTTTATCTGAGTGGGAGAAACTTGTGATTGATCTGGTGCTTTATAGGTTTGAGGTTTCTCTACCATGGTTAAAGTTTCAATAACCTGTATTTCTGGTTCCTTTCCTTTGCCTTTTGGCTCTGCTGCAATTGATGGACTGCCTACCTGTAATCTCTGCTGAAGATTTGCTGCTGAAGATGTACCAATGTGGGGTACCTGCACTTGACCACAAGATTCTAGGTCATACTTCTTCTCAAGATCTTTCATGATTTTATTCATTTTCTCTTCTTCACTTTCCTCCTCAACTAGTGTTCCTTCAATCCATTCATCTTGGTTGGCATATTGTTCTATCTCAGGAATCTTGTGGTGTATATAAGGGGATGATTTGTTCTTTAATCTCTTTTCACAAATAAAACCAAATGGGTCATAAGGAACCCAACGGAAAGTTTTTTGGAACTTGCAACGGTTTTGGAGTATATTTTCTGCTTCTTGCTCAGCCTCTCTAGAGTTGCAGATGAATGGACCTAATCGACTTTTGATCCTTAATTGGGCCTTCTTTTTCACACTACAAAAATGAATCACATCTGAATTATTCATTTTCCTGAAATATTCCAAGGCAAAAAGTCTCATGGGCACATATCTTGGTAACTTGAATGGATGTAATTCACATCCATAGATTCTAATGACTGAATGGTTTTGATATAAATACAAATCTCCAATTTTATAAGTCCTTGAAAGCTGCAAGGTCTTCTTTATTTCATTACTGAGCCTTGGGGGAGGGATTCCTGTCAACAAGGTTGTTGCAGGATATACAAACTGATCAATGAACTCAGTGTAGGAATAGGGAGAATCAGAGGAAGAATGAATTATGGGAGACCAAAATATAACTAACCTGGGGTTTCCCTTGGCATCAAGATTTTTAATAGGGAAAGGGAACTTCTCTGATTGATAAAAGATAATGAGATGATAAATAACTGAGGAATATTTAAAAACTTTCTCATCATCTAGCCTCATGAACTGATCATGGATCTTATTGGCTATGAAGGAGGCAAAGTCATATTTAACTTCAGGAGGTTGCCCAGGAGTAAAAATAGACAGTAAAACCAGTGTTATTTCATCCACATATTCACTTGTGTTGAATCCCAAGACAAAAGATATCATATTTAGGATGAGCCTTCCCAATTTAGTGAAATAATAAAAACCATAGGGAGGAAGTCCCTTAGGTTGATGTTCAGGCAACATAAAATTCTGGCAAATGGACTTCAATCTTTCTGGGGTCAATTGATTAGACTTTTCAATTAGTGCTTCTATAGACAAAGGTGCTAGTTCTTGATCTGGTTCAAAATGTAGCATTGCATTGATACCCTGGGGAGTAATGTGGAAAAGAACACTCTGGTCAAGGGATATTACAGCTCTCTGAGTGGGATCATAGTTAGAATGGCAATAGTGGATGATTTCTGGGAAAATAATGACTGAAGGGATGAGATACCTTGGGAGATTGGATTCCCACAACCCAATGAGATCTTGCCCCTTTGAGTACTCGTCTCTGCAGCGACAATAACTCAGAAGGGGACTTTCATCAAAATGAAAGTCTTTAATCTGAAAATCTTTATCTACCAAAGGTAAATATTCTAACTCTCGGTGGGGGGCATTCAGTGGAGTTACATTCAACGCTGCCGGGGCCTCTATTTTGGTTCTTGTGGATTCAAAACGGAGGTTTTTGGTTTCTCTTCACAGGCTGGGTGCAATTTCAATTTAAATGAAGGAAATTAACACAATTGCATTTTCAGGGGAACAATTCAGAGTTTTAAAACCTCAGGGAATAATCTCAGTGATAAGATTTACTCACTAATTCAGTGGAAAACAGGGAAAACAGACTTTCTTTTGAAGTTCAAAGCGCTATAGGATAAATACCTGTTCTTGTAGGAAAGCTGGCTTTTAACAGGTATCAGGCGGTAGCAGGATGATGCTTGAACACAGGTCTAGAGGAATTCTGGAGCGAAATCGAATTGAACAGTGGATTTTAGTGGAAATTTGAAATTCATAACGGAAAGCACAGTCGTGTTCAAATGATGAAAATAACATAAAAACACGCAAATTTGTTTTATTTCCAAAGTCAAAAAGGGGTTTTTAGTTTTTCGAGGAGTGACGTCACCTTGGTACGGGCTGACGTGGGGCAGGGGAGCCGGGCGGTAAGCGGTTAGTCCCCGCACCGCTTATGGACAAAGGTGGTATTAGATGAGCGGGCAGCGATTCCATTCGAGTTTCGACACGTGGACGGGTGACTAGTCAAATACCACCAATCCCCCGCGCGTTAAAACTCTGACAAAGGATGGGTAGCGGAATTGACGTGGAGCATCAATCTGCGGAGGGGCGATCCAACGGTGGAAAGTACTGGGAAATGGTAGGGTGTTATCGTGCGGGCCCGAGTTAATTAGTGTTTGTTTAATCATCCCGGGTGGCATATAATTGGTGAAAAAAGGTTATTAATTAGTTCTGATAACTAATTAATCCCATAGTTACAAAGGGTCGAGGTAAATGAATTTTGCGCGCGGGTCTTCATTTAAAGTGTCGAGTGGGATGCCAGGTGGATGAGCCACAGTGGCACGAGGTTTTTCCAAAGTTTTAGTTTGAATTTAAACTTTGGCTTTATTTATATTTTTGGGTGAAACATATATATCGTATGTTTAAAGTTTATTTTTCATATATGTTTTTATTATATGGTAATAAATAAACATTATTTAATTACCATAAGGGGCGGGACTATGATATAAGGATATATTTAACCAAAGGGCATAGGATAGTGGGTTTTTTATTTGAATGCGCGGGGGAATAAATACTTTGGTTAAACTTTAAAATAAAGGGGTTTTTGAGATATTTAATTTAAAGGAGTTATATAGTTAGGATAAAGGATTTTCACTAGGGATTTAATAAGTAGAGTTAGACATTAAATATGACAAAGGGACAAGGGAACCCAAAAACTTTGCACATCTAAGAAAGTGACAACTTCTGAAGTAAATTGCAATATTTCTTCTTCAACACTTAAACTTAGAATAGTAAGTTATTTTGAGGGATTTTTATGGAATTTTGCATAATTTTCCTAAGCAAAAAGAGATTTTACTTAGGAAAAGGTTAAAGATGAATGATTATAATGATGAATTATCTCAAGTACTTAGGTCTTTTTGATCATTAGGCCGAGGGTCCGGTCCCTCCAAAAGTCAAGGAAATGCCTTGAGCCCCTTTGATCTCCAAGTACCTTAGTACTTTGGGGGAAATTAGTAAAACTTTAAGGGGAAAGTGATGAGGGAAGTTAATGATTTTGAATTTGCTTGCTGTGATTTTCCAGTGTATTTCCTGCTTCAGTATTTGTGATGAAAGTAAAGGATCAAAAACATGTAGCAGCATCATTCATCAGATAAAACTTTGTAACACCATCTACCTACCCTATCTACTACTACCATTTTCACTTCTTTATTAGGGTGCATTTAGACTTGCAAACCCTTTTCAACCTTTTCTTTTTACATGATAAATCTATCTATTTCTACCCTTATTACATCCAAGGGCTCAGATTAAATTGTTGAGCACCTTTTAATAACTCTACCTATCTACTTATCTGCCAAGATTAAACTGTTTGGTCAGATATTTATTCTCTATTCTATAACATGAAATTGAAATATGAATAAGTCAAGTTTAAACAGTTTGACCCTTCATAAATTGTGGCAAAGTTTGACAAGCTGCACACAATTGCTTATTTACAAAAAATGAAATAGTAGTGGCATTTGGATTTGCACACTTTCCTTGGTCTATTTTTTGTTTGGGGTTCATTTTTTCACTTTTTTGACCATTTTATTTTTCTTACCCTTTGATTTTTCTTTTAGGGTATACCCTCTTTACATTTTTTAATTTTTTTGATTTTTGGCTTTTCAAGAATATGGAACACCTTTGCTCAAGAAAGAAGGTTTGAACATATTCAATAGTTCAATCAAGACAATCTTGAAATATGACACCTATTGGTATAGGAGTCTAACAGACTGAAGATATTCCAAAAACAGCATTTCGAACTCATGAGGGTCATTATCAATTTTTGGTCATGCCTTTTGGCCTTACCAATGCACCTTCTACATTTTAAGGGTTGATGAATTCCATTTTCAAACCCTTCCTTAGAAAATTTGTGCTAGTATTTTTTGATGATATACTAATCTACAACAGGTCTTGGAAGGATCATGTTGAACATGTTGACAGGGTGCTCAAACTATTGCAGGAGAAACAATTATATGTAAAAAAATCCAAATGTTTCTTTGGAGTACAAGAGGTGGAATATCTGGGTCATATTATATCTCACGAGGGTGTTAAAGTAGACCCTAACAAAATTGAAGCCATTAAGGAATGGAAAGTCCCCAAGACAATAAAGCAGTTGCGAGGATTTCTTAGGTTAACAAGCTATTATTGCAAGTTTTTTAAGAATTATGGGAGAATAGCAACACCTCTAACAACATTATTGAAGAAAGATGCATTTTCATGGACTCCTGAAGCAACTAAGGCCTTTGAATGTCTTAAAGAGGAAATGTGCCTAGCACCGGTCTTAGCTACACCAGACTTCACAAAAACCTTTATTGTGGAATGTGATGCCTCAGGAAATGGAATTGGTGCAGTTTTAATGCAGGAAGGAAGACCCATTGCTTTTGAAAGTCGTTCAATCAAAGGAAAGTATTTACAGAAACCTATTTATGAGAAGGAAATGTTAGCAATACTGCATGCACTAAAGAAATGGCAAACTTACCTAATGGGAAGACACTTCAAGGTAAAAACTGATCATGATAGTCTCAAACACTTTTTGGAACAAAGACTATCTTCAGAAGAGCAGCAAAAATGGGTCACAAAGATGTTGGGTTATGACTTTGAAATAATCTACAAAAAAGGAAAGCTTAATGTTGTTGCAGATGCACTCTCAAGAAAGAATGAAGAGGTGGACGCATTGCTTTGTGCCATTTCTATTATCCAACCAGATTGGATAACTGAAGCAAGAGATGAATGGAAGAAGGACAAAGATGTATGGACACTCATTCAAAAGTTGCAGCAAGATCCTAGTACATCCGATACATTTAGTTGGAAAAATGATTCCTTATGGTACAAAGATCGCTTATATCTTTGTAAGAATTCCCAACTAAAACAAAAGATTCTTCTGGAATTGCACACTTCTCCTTTAGGAGGACACTCAGGATTTTTTAAAAACTTACCACAGGGTGAAGAAAGAATTTTTTTGGGATGGCCTTAAATCTGATATTCGAAAGTTTGTGGCGGAATGTTTGGTTTGCCAGCAGAATAAAGTGGAAACAATTAAGACCCCAGGACTTCTACAACCCTTATCCATTCCAAGTCAACGTTGGGAGGAGATTTCAATGGATTTTATCACAGGTTTACCTAAGTCCGAAGGAAAGAGTGTCATCATGGTGGTAGTTGATGGACTTACCAAGTATGCACACTTTTGTGCATTATCTCATCCATTTAAAGCAAGTACAGTTGCTACTACATTTATGGACAGAATTCAAAAGCTACATAGAAGCCCAAGGGTTATTGTGAGTGACAGAGATCCCATTTTTACTGGAAATTTTTGGACGGAGTTATTTTCTTGTTTGGGTACTCAATTAGCTCATAGCTCATCTTATCATCCTCAATCCGATGGTCAAAATGAGATAGTAAATAAATGTTTGGAAGGATATATTTGTTGTTTTGTATCTGATAAACAAACACAATGGGTCAAGTGGTTACCTCTCGCTGAATGGTGGTATAACACTTCCTTCCATACTGCAGCAAAAATGACCCCATTTATGGCACTTTATGGATATCATCCACCATCCATCACATCATCTTTATGGGAAAATTTGAAGGTTCAAGCAGTGGAAGATCACATCGAGCATCAGCAAGAAGTTCTCCAACTCTTAAAGGATAACCTGAATTTGGCACAAAATCGAATGAAACAACAGGCAGATCAACATCGCAGGGAGAGAAGTTTTGATGTAGGAGATTGGGTATTTTTACGGCTACAACCATATAAACAAATGTCCCTCAAGCAAGCTAAGAAGGATAATAAATTATCGCCAAGTACTATGGTCCTTACAAGGTGTTGCAAAAGATTGGTACTATGGCATACAAATTGGAGCTTCCTGCTTCTTCGCGAGTACATCCAGTTTTCCATGTTTCATGCTTAAAGAAGGTTATGGGAGAAAATCTTCCAGTTCAAACAATATTGCCAGAACTCGATGAGGAAGGAAAAATCATATTGGAACCAGAAGCGGTCATGGAAACAAGAACTCGACAACTACGGAATCGATCAATTTCAGAGTATCTCATCAAGTGGAAGAACTTACCCACCGAAGATTCTACATGGGAGGATGAGAATTTTATACAGAAGCACCCAGAGCTACTCAAGCGTTGAGGACAACACTTTTTTGAAGGAGAGGGGCATGTTAGGTCCCTATATTAATATTATAGTCCCTTATTGTTGTTAGTGTAACCCCCTTATTGTTATTATTGTACCCTTGTAACCCCCATTTTGTTATTATTGTGCCCTTAAATTATTATTGTTAGGTCGGCTAGGATTACATTGTGGCTCACTAGGATTACATTATGGCCCCATGGACTCCTATATATAGAAAGGAGGTTTTGTAAATTGGATCATCCAAGAATTGTTCATTTATGTAATGTATTGGAGGTTGCCCCCTCGAAGTGGCTTATTTCTAAGGCGTTCATATCTCTTTTCTTCTATTTTTG
>JAXQQM020058774.1:0-23693 GCA_034641835.2 Pinus albicaulis
AAACCATCATGCTTCAAAACCATGTGCAAACCCATGCACAAAACCATGGGCGGGTCTGCCCACCGGAAAATAATATAACACAAACCTAACAGTAGCCAGGGACAGTTCAAACTTTACAAACATAAAAGGTAGCATGACAGGCAGAGCTTTCTTAGAAGCCATGGGGAATAATTTATTTATCTAGCATGAAGTAAATCATATTTTTGTGGTAAGGCCAAAATTTTCAAAGTATACTGAGGTTGATGAAATATACCAGAAGGTAACTAAGTTAACCATTCCAGATGAAATCATATGGGACAAAATTCATGAATTACTAGATTTATTAGTAATTTGGATGCAGTAAGAAGATATGCCAGCACATTAGACAACACATCAACTACGGTAGCACAGAAAAATGCCAATTCAACAACAAAATCCTCCAAAGCAAAGCCACCTCTCCACGCAGTTGTCCACCTTGCCTATTACTCTACAGAGATCAATTATCTTATTTAGAATAGTGCTAATTATACACTGTCTGTTGAGACAACTATTTTGTAATGATTTTGTAAATTATTGTATAAATAATTCACATTTTGAAGTATTTTGGGTTAATTGTTGAATATTATTTTCTCCAAGTTGTTGTAATTTTCTAGTTACTGGACTCATCAATAATACAGGGACATTCCTTATAGGATTCATGTGGTGTACGAATTGGTGATGTTTTTCTCTTGTTCATGTGTTTATTCGTTGTTTTATTTCACTGTCATTTCTTAAAAAGCTAAATTACATCATAGAAACGGTGACAAATAGGATTTTTTGGAATATGCACCCTATTTTGGCTGTAGGTAATTTCTATGTTTTCTGCTAAAGTCAAATTGAGGAATTATTAATTTCTCCCTAGTTTCTACTGAACCTTTCATTTCTTCTGTTTCATATTCATTTAAAAAATTCTGAAAGATCCAACTAGTGTAACCTAGCTTGCCTTATGAAACTCCTTCAAATTTTGATACAGATCTAGTTAAATTTAGACTCCATAGCCCAATGGAATTATAATAATAGATCAACCAAAAAATCCAATCAAATAAAAAACAAGCAAACAACTTTCACAGTTATAACTAGCGTAAAAATTATATAAAACATAGCTAAATTTCACAGAGAGATCCCTCTTTGAAGCTGGCAGGGATAGATCTCAGCTTCCAAAGCGGTTTTGATGTTTTCCTCTGTGTTTACTCTCACAATCTCATAAATTACAGAACGATAACATAATGGAGACCATACTGGGGAAATTGAAAATACTATAATTTTCTTCGAATTCATTACCCTGGTTAAAAGAAGTTTATGTTAGGAATATTTTGAGAGATTGTTTCCTTTTAATTTTTGTAAATAACAGAGTGTGTGTGATTTAGATTTTAATTCTGACTCCCAAAAGAGCTTACACCAGATCTCATCCTGATCCTAAACCTGCAACTATTGTTGATGATCCTGAAAAATTGTTGAGAATAAAAAGTACAGCTGAGAGCCAAGGAAGTAGCAGTCCTCCCCTTAGGGAAGATTATCTCCCAAAGGATTTTGTTACTTTACAAGATATTGAATTTGATTTTTCTTTTGAACATAGCTTGTTTAGGACTAAGTTAGCCAATTGGGTAGACCAAACTGTGGTAGACTAGTCTATCTTACGACGTCATTTCATTGAAGTTAAATATGCCCAACTTGATCTTGACCTTCAAATCCTTCAAGATTTTGATAAATTTCAAGTTTTATTTTAAGGCCCTGACCTTTCTGTCCATGAGGCATACATCCAACAATATGTTGAACTCTCTACTTTGACTTCTTTTGTGTAGAAATTAGATAACTTATGTGTTATATGTCGAAGATTCTCCTGATCTCACACTATTTTAACTTATGAAAAATACAGAATCTATTCCACCATTGATCATCTGCGGAAATTAAATCAAGATTGCAATGCACACATGAAACCATAAAAATTCACACAGATTAACACAGTTGTTTAACGGGAAAGCCTGAAGCTAAAAACCCCAAATATCTGTATATAATATATGTCATAGAGATCATGTAACAATCCTCATAAAAAGCTGATCATATCAAGCTCTCAGTACAATCACTATACACTAATCAGGCCCGATCTTGCAAATCCATGCACCGATCTTTGCCACCTGCTAGCCTGCCTCTACTGCGCAATCCCTACTGAAGAATGGCTCTGAATGAACTCGAATTTCTCCAGCCTTGCTCACACAATCCTCATTTTCATCTCCAATGAATGTGTGGTGCAAACAATGCAACACCATAGTCACAACTGATAGTCACACTTGCTCTTTCACCTATCTCTCCACTGGTCTCCACTGAAACTGCCATGCACTGTAGTTAAGTGATGTATTCTTCAGTTGATTAATGAGTTATTATTTAGTGAATTAATTAACTAATTAATTCACTCCACTCTCACTAGTGTATCATTCAGTTAGACTAGATACAACTAGCTCAACCGAGTCTAACAGAGTTAAACTAAATACAACTCCATAAACTACTTTTCCAACTCTGTCATAACTTTGTCACATGAGTTCTAACTGAAGTCCTCATGCATTAGCTCCAGTAAACCCTCAGGAATAGCGTAATTCCTTCTGTCAGCTGCTGTGCCACATCTGTGCACTTAACTGAAGTGCTCCAAGAGAATAAGTTGTTGTTTAGAGTCCAAATATTATTAAGAGCTAATAATATTCGACATATCTATTTTTAGACTGGCAGTCTAAAAATAGACTCCGCTCAATATGTCTAAAAATAGAAGTCCATATATTTTTCCAACTTGAACAACCATCCACAAATAACATCCTGCAACTCATAGAATATGATTGACATGTCTAAAAATAAACTTTGCGCCAAAAATCACCTATGTGGGCCCCACCTAGTTTAGGTGATTATTTTCCAACTAGGATCAAGGATGATGTTTCAGGATGCCTCTTTCACTGTTTCTTGTTGCAATATTCAACACTCCCTCTCAACAAGAAAGGACTGTCTTTGCATGCGACATGCAACTCCATGCATTCGCCGTGCAACCTTTGCAAGCGCCTTGCAACTCCATGCATTTTCTCTCCAACTCTTCCGAAACTGAATAGGCTCAAAACAACTCAATTAGTCTAATGCATCTATCATCAAAGTCTTCAACTTCTGCTGGTACCAACTGCACATGTCTTCAGGAAACACTGCGCTGTTGAAATCTGCACCCATGCACTTTGCACTTGCTGTCAACTCTGAACTGCGCTCCAGTATCCAACACTGTCACTTTGATCTGCCTGCATCAATCCAAATGATCATGCTACTGCTGCTCTATGGGCACCTCGTAGCCAGGTTCAATTCATGAGATCCACACCATCTCCCTGAATCTTGCCCAGAAATCTCCTCTTGGAATTACTCATGCATATCGCCCCACCTCCCACCTGGTGGTATAGCCGCATGCACTCCCTCTGCCCATCTAGCATGAAATTTCTCTGCATGAGTGGTTTCTCCCACTCCATGATCCTCATCTTGTGGCTGCTCCACATCCCGAGTTTCACTCTTACCTGCATGCAAATCCTGCTCCCTCTCAATCTTCAATTGCATGGCTTTCTCACACTTCCCAATAGTAGGAAGCTCCGTAGAAATCCCATCTACTTCAAGTCTGTAGAGATTATTTGCTCGAATCCCAATTTTATTGACTTTTCATATTGCTTTGTACCGAAGGAAAACTTTTCCTTCACTAAAGACAACATCATACCCTTTATCCTCTAACATTGCGACTGAGATTAAATTCTTCTTTAAACCTGGAACATGCACTAAATCTTGTAAAATAATGAGTTTACCTGACTCCCTCTGAAAGGTAATGGTACCTATGCTAGTCACACTGTATCGTCCATTGTCACCCAAATCAACATGCAACTAGATATCTTTCTCCACCAAGTCACTGAAAAGGTTCACATCTCCCGTCATGTGAAAGGAAGCACCACTATCAAAGTACCACCCCGATCCCAATGCACTAGACACCATGCATGCGATCAATGAGAAGTCAACCTCAAATTGCGAGGCAAGAGCCTCACCAGCTGCAGCTCCAACAACCATGTTGTTCTTCTTCTTATGTGGACAATTAGTGGCGAAATGCCCATGTTCGTGACAGTGAAAACACTTCACTTTGGAGATGTCACACTCTTTGCCATCTTCACTAGCCTTAGATATAGAATGGAATTTCTTCCCCTTCTTATTCTTTTCCTTGGAAACCAAAGCACAATCCTCTTCATCATCATGCTTTGATGAAGAGCCATCCCTGGTACTTCGCCTTATCTCCTCCTGCACAAGATCCGACCAAAGTCGCTCCCATCCTGGCAGTTTCTCCCGTCCATTGACAGAGTCTTCGTAGCTATGCCAACTCTTCGGAAGCTTAAGGAGAGCCAAGCTCACCAAGTATTATTTATCAAAACTGACTCCTACACTCCCAAGCTCATCCCTGCAGTGGACAAACTTTGTCAAGTATACCGGAATACTGTCATTCTTCTCCATTTTTATTTTTCTGAGCTTTTCTTTAAGTGCTAACTTCCTCTAGTCACTTCTGCTTTGGAACAAGTCTGTAAAATCCTTCCACATTAAGAATGGAGTGGCTTTACCATGAAGGATGGACACAATGTGGTCCTTCACACCTTCCAACAGAATCCTTTGACACTTTGCTACCTTCTTTTGCCATGCATCAAGTGCGGTTGCATCGCTAGAACCCAGCTTAGGAACATCGCTATCGATGAAATCCTTCAGCCCATTATCATCCAGCACTGCCTCCATCCTGTCCTTCCATGAAATATAATTCAAGCTCCCATCAAGGGCATACTCCAATCACAATTCGTTGAAATACATTTCAATGAAAGCTCAACTTCGACACCAAGAAAACACTGCAGCAAATTTGAATTCCACCAGCACAAAACTCAACCGCTTCAATAATTGCAATCTCCTATGATCAATACTGCTCTGATACCATGTAGAAATTATATAAATTATGTGTTATATGTCCAATATTCTCCTAATCTCACACTATTTTAACTTCATGCAAAATACAGAATCTATTCCACCATTGATCATCTGCGGAAATTAAATCAAGATTGCAATGCACACATGAAACCATAAAAATTCACACACATTAACACAGTTGTTTAACGGGAAAGCCTGAAGCTAAAAACCCCAACTATATGTATATAATATATGTCATAGATTTCATGTAACAATCCTCATACAAAGCTGATCATATCAAGCTCTCAGTACAATCTCTACACACTAATCAGGCCCGATCTTGCAAATCCATGCACCGATCTTTGCCACCTACTAGCCTGCCTCTATTGCGCAATTCCTACTGAAGAATGGCTCTGAATGAAATCGAATTTCTCCAGCCTTGCTCACGCAATCCTCATTGGCATCTCCAATGAATGTGTGGTGCAAAAAATGCAACACTATAGTCACAACTAATAGTCACACTTGCTCTTTCACCTATCTCTCCACTGGTCTCCACTGAAACTGCCATGCACTGTACTAAAACCGCCATGCACCGTAGTTAACCGATGTATTTGATGTATTATTCAGTTGATTAATGAGTTATTATTTAGTGAATTAATTAACTAATTAATTCACTCCACTCTCACTAGTGTATCATTCAGTTAGACTAGATACAACTAGCTCAACTGAGTCTAACAGAGTTAAACTAAATACAACTCCATAAACTACTCTTCCAACTCTGTCATAACTTTGTCACATGAGTTCTAACTGAAGTCCTCATGCATTAGCTCTAGTAAACCCTCAAGAATAGCGTAATTCCTTCTGTCAGCTGCTGTGCCACATCTGTGCACTTAAATGAAGTGCTCCAAGAGAATAAGTTGTTGTTTAGAGTCCAAATATTATTAAGAGCTAATAATATTCGACATATCTATTTTTAGACTGGCAGTCTAAAAATAGACTCCGACCAATATGTCTAAAAATAGAAGTCCATCTATTTTTCCAACTTGACCAACCATCCACAAATAACATCCTGCAACTCATAGAATATGATCGACATGTCTAAAAGTAGACTTTGTGCCAAAAATCACCTGTGTGGGCCCCACCTAGTTTAGGTGATTATTTTCCAACTAGGATCAAGGATGATGTTTCAGGATGCCTCCTTCACTATTTCTTGTTGCAATATTCAACATTTTGCAGTTTCATCTACTTCATCACAATCTGTTCATCCAAGTTCATCTAGTCCTACTCATTTTGTAGTTTTCACTACCACCCCTGTAATATCTCACCAAGTAAGTCAAACTCCATCTTCTCCCCTATCTTAACCTACAATTCAACCTACATCTTCACCACAACCTCAAACTTCAGTTTAACCTCCACCTCTAATTCAACCTCCTCCTTTCATTCAACCTCCACCATTATTTCAACAACCACCTTTAATCAATCCACATAATATCCATCCTCATATAGCCATAATTGCAGCCAGATATGCTCCACTTGTTATTCAAGGTCATTTTTCAAACATGCTACAAGACTATCAAACTAGGATCTCTCAGTTTGATGGAACTAGACCCATTACTTCTCAACAACATGTAGATAGGATGAATGATAGTTTCGATCTTCAATAAGTAGATGAAGAAAATGTTAAAATGAGGTTTTTTTCTCAAAGTATTACTGGAGAAGTAAGGAAATGGTTTAAAGTATTGCCCCCTGCTAGCATTAATAATCTCCTTGCATTTCATCTGTCATTCCTTAATAGATGGGAAGTGAAAGAGAACCCTCTTTAGATTCTATTAGAATATGAAAGTATTAGGAGGTCACTTAGGGAAAGTGTCCAGGATTATTGCACTAGATTTAATAGTGTTTATAATGCAATTAATGCAAACATTGAATTACCACAAGGTTTAGCCTTAATAAAATTCCCTGATGGCTTTGAGGCAGACACGTCTTATCAGTAGAGAGAGAGAGAGAAACTCTGCAACATTAGACGAAATGCAAAGAGATACAGTGAGTGTAGAAGCCAAATTTCTAGCAAAAAGAGCTAGGATAAGAACTGAAAGGAGAGTGAAAATAAAAGAAGAACCATCAACATCTTTTTCTGATGCTAAAAAGATTCTTTAGTCAGAAAATAGAGAGAATGATGGAAAATATTAATCTAACAGATAGAGCTCCCCCAAGAGAAAACCAACCTGGCCCTCAAAACTGTAATCAAAATGTTAGGAGAAATCCATCCCAAATCAAAAAAAGGGAACAAATGGGACCAGACCAGCAAATTATACCTCCTTTTCAAGAGAATTATGCTGATGATGAAGGGGAAATAGTTGAAGAGGTAGAATACAATCAAATAAATTTGATGGGAATAAATGATGATGAAACAATTTTTCTTACTCAAGAAGTGTTACACAACAATTTGTCACTGTACCTGTACTCCTCGTCCTTGATCCTGGAGACCCTTACCAGTGACCCCTGTGCTTGTTTTCCATCATGAAATATGCCTTCATGTCCTCCTAAACACAATGAACCAACTCTCTATTGTTCATTCCTGGAACAACTCCTTGTAAACCTAGTTATCTGGAGCGACACGCCTTCTCCATGCCTTGCTCATGTTGATGGCCTGTTTTTGGTCTAGGGTTGCGCCGATCGGCGTTGGAATGAAGCTAATACTCATGCTGATCCACTTCTGGGAAGTTTTTAAAAAATGGAATTGAAGCTTCGAGATCTGGAAGCTTCGTGGAAGAGACCTGGCTGTTTGTTCCTAAGGATGGAGCCGAGTTTCTCCCTTTGGTCTCTTTGTTCCCACAAAAGTGGAACCACCCAAAGTGATAACCCATTTCCCCACGTAAAGTGGATCCATGCTCCCTCCTCATTTTTATATATAATGGGAAATCTCCAATAGCTCTTCTAGTTAAAATAGGGATAATAGAACATCAGAGAGACCTTTTGTTGCTATAGACGCTGAGCGAGAGTTGAGACCTTCTGCCCTCATATCAAGTTGAAGAAGCGATTTGGATACGTGCCTGGATCAGGACCTGTCGAAGGAGAGCTGCGACATCAAGGCGTAGGTTGTAACTCCCCCTCTTTATCTTAATATAATACGATTGGTTTGTTCTTTCCATTCTTGTCTTTATAAGTGATTGAATTCTTAGTTTTCCTTGATCAACTAAGTAGGTTGTATATTCATTATATATGTTATGATTTCACGTTTTCTGTCATTTTGATCCTTTGTGTAGGTAACCAAGCAGTGATAGTGGTGAAGATCTAATCACGGAACACGAGGACCAAGGGACTCAAGCGGGAATTAGCATCAGATTGAGATAAGTCATCTATTCGCAATCTGTGCTTATGTTCAATATAGGAAAGTAGGTTCTGACTGTTCCCTATTGTTACTAGACCCAGTCTAGGGCTAGAGGGATCGTATCTATCTGCAGAGAGGATTTTCCTGCATAAAAAATTGGCGACTCCGCTAGGGAGTGATAGCCTTTCAGTCTCTTATTTTTTGTTTTTTGGTTTCTTTTCTTGTCTTCAATTTTCATCGAAGGTCTACTTCCGTGTCTCTGCAATCCCTGTAATTACTGACATACCTTTAACTCTCTGCTTAAGTGATAAGCCTGGTGTCAGTTTGGAAAACCTTTTTATTTTTTAATTATTTCCTTGATCGACATTGTTTTGACTCTAACAGTCACGCAGATCAGCGCGTTCTGCATTTTACACAGTCGCGCTTCTGCCTTTCCAACGTGGGTTGCTACATAGACAGTCACGTCAATTCCTGTGTATGCCTATTAGGGTTTTCCTTATTTTAATAAGCTAGTGAGTCTTATCCTTTTGAATACTTATGCTTGTTTGATTAGCTCTGTTCCCTCTCATTTTAGTGACAGTTCTGGTTTGAGTATTTATGCTTTTGGTTGTCTCTCTTGAAAATTTGATTGCATCCTTGTCTTCCTAGGGTTTCTAAGTGTCCTCGGGCCATTCGAGTGGTTGTTGGCTTTGCTGACCTCCAGACTCTTCATCGAATTTGTCATTCCTTTCAAGCTTAGTGTTTGATTGGTTTGTGTCTCTCGGTCGGTTTTCTCGGGTAGTATTGTTCCAAGTGCCGATTCTGAATGCATTTGCGTTTCTATTCGCCACCAAGCATAGATTAGAATTTCTTGTGTTCTAGCTGAAGTTTGTTTTCTTTGAGTGATTGATCAATGTGTGAATGAAGAGTGATTTGTTTTGAAAAAAGTGATTCAAATATCTCTTTGATTTTTGTAATAATTTGTCTCTTGTATGCATGTTTGAGAGATCTCATTAGTACCCAAAGCATTGTTGATTAATTCACATTCTACATTTCACATTGTGCTTATAAAGAAAATACAAAATTATTTTTGTTTCATTTCACTTTAGAAGATGGAAATTTCGTTTCGATTCTCTTCTTAGTGCATGTAGTGAAAGGTCGAAAACTGAAATTTTTTTGTTTCGCTTTAAAATTTTGCACTTCAAGAGAAAAATAAGTGTCATTTCATGCATTTGTTTTGTTTTTGCGTTGATTGTGTGAGTATTCTGTCTCCTTCATTAGCATAAGATTCATAGAAATGAATGGTTCTTTTCTCATTTAGCTACATTTTAGAGGATTCAGATGACATCGATAGGGCTTTGAAACCGAGACATAATTCATGATCAACCATAAAATTTATTCAATTAATCTAAGGAAGCATTGAAACTTAACGCTCATATTTAGTGTGTTCTAGGCTAGTGACGTGTTCCGGTGTCATAAAACATAGCTGCTGTCGTTCGTGTCGATCTTACATCAGACAACGCTAGCACAGACTTGTGCTCCCCATACCATTGCGTATATAAACGTAGACCCCTATAGGTTTCATTCCTTTATCCATAGGAAGCCGATTCTGTTGCCTTGTAATCGTGACACACCGAACACAACATTCAGGGAGATTGGCTACCGTACGTCAATTCCTTGGTCATTTTTATTTCATTTGATCACCAAGGTGTATATTGCAGTTCACGATTACTTGGTCACCCTGTATGTCTAGAATATCTTGAGTAGTCATTTTTGGTCTTTACTGACTCTTTAAATTTGAAAAGATCATCGAGCCCTTGTCCTTTCAAGCTCGTTAAATCTGAAAATAGCTAGAGTCACCTTTTGTCTTTTTCTTAGCTCTTAAAATATGAAAAGGAAATGTTTCGTTTCAATGTATTAAAATTAACTGCCCACGATCACATGGCTCACCCATTAGAATATTTCTGGACCTCATTGTGAGTAATTCCTTATTAAGAGATTGTTTGAAGCCTTGAATTAATCATATTTCTCCTCTGTTGTCTTTGAGATAAGATCATCATGACTGAACCACCAAGTTCAATTTCCTCTCTTTCCTCTGCCTCCGAAGGGACATTATTGCGTGTCTCTTCTGATTCTCCACCTTCGACTGGGACTCAAAATGATCAGTTTGCTCTCATTCTGAGTATTAAACCTCTTTCCTCTCGATCTCCACCTGATGTCCCAGTAGGCTATGTTTCCTACCTTCCCAATCCATTATTTGATCCCATTGAAATCTCCTCTCAACAACACCATAGTCCATACGATACGCCTGGTGTACCGTTTGTGAACTCACATCATCCATCTCAAATCGCTGCTCGTTAGTTATTCCTGATGGCTTTGGAGGGATAATTTTCATCCCCACTAGAGGTTTCAAGCACCATCAGTGGAGCATATGACACTGCATATGAGGGACCTCAATTCCCTCCCGAGGGCTTTCCTTATGTAACTACCCAACCTTCCTCCCAGCCATACATTCTTCTGAATTACACCTCGTTGGAAAACTAAGCTCAAGTAGGCTGAGCGATACACCTTTGTACTATAGTACTATGTGGCATAATTTTGGTGTATCCGCCCTTGGTCCAATTTTTTCCAACATAGTTGTTTCCATGCCTACTCACAACATATTCATGCCTACTTCTGCAAGGCTGACTATTTGCGTAGGTGTTTCGATACCTCCTATCAGTACTCCTGTATCGATTCCTTCAACTTCGATTTTTGGAGGTGGTCCTACCCTGTCAAATGTTTCCCAACCCATCGTTGGACCATTCATGAGTGGATCTTCAACTTACATTTCAAATACCTCTCAAGCCGTTGGCAGCATTCCTATGCCTGTCAGATCATCCAGCTTGACAGGACCGGAATACGATCCATATCAACAATTCTTACAAAGTATTAACCAACAACTTTATCTCCCGTATGGATCACAACAGTTTCAAACTCCCCTAGTAAATACTCAAGGGTTTCAGGGGCAACTTGGCGCTTAGCCAGGTGGTTACGTCTATCTGCAGGGTTTTAAATATGGTCAAAATCGACCTTATGAACCACAAGGGAAACCTTTCGTACAACATGCAGCTCCTTACGTACAACATAATCAACCCTTTGTCCATCAAGGAAAATTTTCCTATTTTCATCAGGGACAACCTTCTGGGAAACCAGGCCAACCCCAATTTCAACAAGGTCAACCTTTTTTCCAGCAAGGAAAACCCTCCATCCAATCAAATCCGATCTTTGTTCAGCCAGGCCCTCAGGCACAACCTGGTCCCCAGGTACAACTTGGTCCTTAGGCACAACCTGGTCGTCAGGCACAACCTGGTCCTCAGGTAAAACCTGGTCCTCAAGCACAACCTGCTCAACCTCAACAACCTCAGGCTACAATCCAACAACCCCAGGGGCAACCCCAGGGAAATCCATATCAAACCTTCCAGCAACTACAAAATCCGTATGTTGGGTACTATGGTTAACTTGGATCTCAGTGGTATGCTGCAGGTCAGAACCCATTTTTGGGTCAGCAACCGAGATATGTTCTGAATCCACAAGGTTTCACCCCTTATGGAAAGTACCAAGGTTACGAATGATTGCCCCAAGTTTGAAGGAAAATTCGGGGAAGACCCTTAGGCGCATGTCATGACGTACCATCTTTAATGCTCCTCCAATTCCTGGGTCGATGATTCCGTCCATTTAGGTCTTTTCCAAAGAACGTTGACTGGTGCCGCTACAAAGTGGTACATTGAACTCCCGCGTGGGAATTTTCAAGATTTCAATTCCTTGGCCATGGCCTTTCTTATGCATTTTCAACTTCCTGTTTGCTATGAAACAAGAACCCACCTGCTGACATCCTAAAAGAAAAATACTGCTACACACATTTCTGATCATATCCATGAATGGAGAAGGGGTCGCCGTTTGATCAAATTTGACATTCCTAATCAACTGTTGGCAGAATGGTTTACAAAATCATTTTTCAATAAGATATCTAAGGATATATTCATGGGGGTAGCTGTCATAGAGGTGAAAGCTATAGCTCGTACCCTGTATCTCGATCTGGTTTACTCTAAGCTCGACACATTATATGATATCTTTTTTGATGCCCCTCGCCCGAATTCTCAGTCTTCAACCTCAAAAGCTCCGGTGACGCCAGTGGATGGAATAATAGGTTATGTTTCCCATACTTCACAGAAGTATTCTTCTTCCCCTAAGCAAAAATCATCTTCTTTCTCCGATTCTGTTCCTCAAAATCCCCCGAATCCTGGAAAAAATTCAAAGGTTAACGTCATTCAGTCTTTTGCAGCCGACAAATCCTATAAAGGAAAGAAGAAGGGCAAAGGAAAATAAAAATGTGATGCCCCAAAACAGGATTGTTCTAAAACGCACACTGATGATGGAGCCAAACATAAACCAAAGTATCCTTGTTTGATATGTGATGATGAGCATTACACCAAGGACTGTCCTTAATGGGCCGAGGTGAGTCGAATGCTCAAAGGCACCCAAGGAACTTTGACTGTCCTTAAAGAACTGTTTCCATCACAACAGACTCAAATGGTGGAACAACCCCAATATTCCACCCCCATTGGTTCACAAGTTTTCATGATGAATGGTATTGCACCCATATATATTGCTACTAGGTCGAAAGATTATGTGGAACCGTGTTAAGCAGCAGGGAAATAAATCGCATATGCTCCTACTCCTTCTCCCCCAACTGCTTCTAGCCCTCTTCATATTGAAAGACCTAGTTCTGAACCCATTGTACAACCACCCTCCAAAGGTGTGCTCCGTAAGTCCTCCTATAACCCGAATGCCTGTGCCGCTCAGCATTATAATATTTTTGAGGATTTGGCCCAGGCACCATCTGCTATGTCTGCGCTGGAGGTGATTCAGAGCTGTCTGTCACAATGAAATTCTTTGTTATCCACTATTAGAGGAGTTTATCCTTCCTATTCGAGCCTTATTACTTTTGATATGGAAAATTTCGTCCCACGTCTCCCTCACCAACTTGATTTCATCATCCAAGTTGGGATTAATGGTAAGAATATCCATGGAGTAGTTGTGGACGAAGGTGCATCTACTTGCATCATGTATGTTGCATGCTGGAAAGCCATCGGTTCTCCAACCCTTAACTAGTATCCAAATGCTTTAGAGGCCTTCGACGGAAGGGAATCTCACCCTCTTGGTATCCTCACTAGCTTACTTATCACGTTGGAAGGAAAAACGTTCAATGTCGAGGTTGAAGTCATTGACACCAAAATCAACTATAATCTCCTCCTCGGTCGCAGTTGGACTCATGTTATGCTATGCGTACCGTCCACTCTCTTTTTTGTTCTTTCTTTCCCGCACAAAGGAAATATTATCACTTTTAATCAATTGTCATTTTTTACTTCCACTTCTTCAAAGAGTAATGTTCCGTATGTAGACCACATTCCCACACCTTATGAAAGTGTGTGGACAATACTTTTCAAATATCCTGCCCTTATGGGTCTATTTTCTCTTCCTCCACCAAACACTACTCAGGTCAATATGATCTCCACTTATTCTAATCCCTGGATTATCCCTTCGCCTGAGCTGGTGGATTCTTTTGGTGATGTAATGTAGTTAAGTCCGATAGAAATCGATTATTGTGAAATCATGTTGGCTTCGGCTAATCCTTCTGAACATGCTACTTCTAGCATGCGCTTTTACGTGTACTCCCATTCCCCTTGGCTTGGTTCTTCAGATTCATCCAATCCCATGAATGAGACATTTCCCTCTGACAAAAGTATCGTGGAAACTATGTATCTTGAAGAAACACCCTGGGATGATAATCATCATCGTTCATCATTTCTGCCGAGCCCAGCAACAATTCAGTCGCGTCTTGAAAATCTCGCCCCCATGTTCCGTGCAATCTGCTTCCGGCACCATTGTCGTCTCATGAGGTTTTCTCTGAGGGGAACATGGGTAGTATTACTGAGATTATGCCTATCGAAATTTTAGTGAAACCAGGAATTCTCGAATTCTCGAGAATATTCATATTGGGGTGAATTTCTCTCCAGATGAGGTCAATCTCTATACTAGTATTTTTCAATAATTTTGGGATGTTTTCACATGGTGCTACTAGGAAATGCCTGGCATTGACCCGAGTATAGTGGTGCATGAAATACCTACTTATCCTGACACGAGCCTGTTCATCAACGTTTTCGCCTTGTGAACCCTAGAAATGCCATCACCATTAAGGGAGAAGTTGAAAAACTTCTTAAGGATGGATTCATTTATCCCATCCCATTTACAGATTGGGTGTATAATATTGTCTCTGTCAATAGAAAATAGGGTACCATTCGCGTATGTGTTGATTACTGAGATATTAATCGCGCTTACCCGAAGGATAACTATCCCACTCTGTTTATTGATCAGATCATCGATGAATGCGTTGGGAGTGAGATAGTCTCCTTTATGGATTTTTTTTCTGGATGCAACCAAATCAACATCTTACCTGCTGATCAACACAAGACTGCCTTTATTTGTCCATGGGGGACCTTCACTTACAAAAATATCCCTTTTGGTCTTAAGAATGTTGGTGCTACTTTCCAGTGCACGATGTTCTATGATTTTCATGACGTTAAAAACATCGTGCAACCTTATCTGGATGACCTCCCTGCTCATTCAGCTAAGCGTCGCGACCATTCCATGCACCTTCGAGAGATTTTTCTACGTTGTCGTCAATACAATATTCGTTTGAATCCACATAAGTGTGTTTTCTCAATAGAATTTGGCAGAATCCTTGGGTTTTTCATCTCTAAAGGCGACATTCGTCTCGATCCTTTGAAAGTCGAAGCTATCATCAATTTAACCCCTCCCTCCTATTTATCGCAGTTGCAGAGTTTGCAAGGGAAAGATAATTTCCCACGTTGTTTTGTTCCCAATTACGTGGAACTTGTTGAAAAAATACTGAGAGGGGGGGGGGGGGGGGTGAATCAGTATTTAATGCAGACAATAAAACTTTTTACTTTTCCTTTCTAAAAAACCCATACACGACTTTTTAGAAGCCAACTAGCGTATATACGCGGATATCCTTTACAGAACTCGCGTATGCACAGAGATCTAATTATGCATTCAATTATTAACTTAGATCATTGCATTATTCATTTATCAGATATTTCAGGAAACAATAAACAGGTGCATAAATAACAGAATAATCATCACACATAGGCAACACAAATGAACACCAGGATTTTTAGGTGGAAACCCAATTCTGGAGAAAACCACCGCTGCCGTCGTTTCAGTCTTAAATATTTATTATAAAGAAAAAATTCTTACAATCATGTACTGGTGCAGACTTATACCAGCACATAGGCACCCACCTGCAGAAGGCTACAACCTTCTCTCGTTTACCAGCCTCACCTGGAAGGGAGCTACAACCCCCTGCTCTCGTTTACCAGCCTCACCTGGAAGGGAGCTGGCAACCCTCGCTTCTCGTTTACCACCACCGAAGGGAGCTACTACCCCCGATAGCACCAAATTCTCACGTATTTAAAGCTTCTGCCATTAGTATTAAGGTTTCAACCTCGTATCCACATCGTTGCACTACATGTTTCATTAATTTTCACACCGGGATCAAATAAACCTTCAACACAATTCTTCACTTATCAACAACATCCCTTTCATTTCATCACCAAAACAATGAAACCACCGTAAACTGCACACATCGTAAATAGCCTGTACTTCGTAACAAATATGCGTAACCTCAATTATCTTTTGAGCAACCATCAATCAAATACCATACGCGCTTTTCCTTAATCGTACCCGCGTATACACAACGCACTTTTACTAAAGAGAACCCACGTATACATCAGGCAACTTATTAGAAAACCCCAATGTCCCATACGCACTTTTTTTCTCGAATAGAGAGACGATACACACACCTCTTCACGAAACGAACCTGCGTATAGATCGATAAAAGATAAATTTTGCAGATCAGACCAAATCTATGAACTTACCATATTTCTTCAACTTCTTCAACAGATTTGCGCCAGGTCTTCATCACTTCTTTTCAGATCATCCACGAGATTCACCATTTCAAGATCTAGAGATCTTGAACCTTCATTATGTTCATAGATGCATCATAGAATCAGATCTATCAATTAAAGAGCAGAGTTCAACCATACAGATATACTTCAGAGTGAAGTATTCATTAAAGCCCAGACACCTGCACACCCTTTGCACAATGAAATTCTTCTCCTTATATATATTTAGCCTTTTTCAATACCATGAGTCAAAACCACATTACTTCCGATGGTTTTCCTGGACGAGATCAAATAGACAATCCAGCGCTCAATACAATGGGTCAATACCATGGTAATGCCCCTTGGTATTCTAATTTTGGAGCGCAAAAGACCATACGCGATTTGGCACGTACTTTTCCGCGTGCATCCGCGCTTTCTCCTTGACAAACCCACGTATGCCTTGTAACACACATTTTTCATCATTGCTTTGGCCCTCACTGATATTTCCTTCTCTGGTACTTCTGAGCTACTTGTAGAACATCAGATTTACATCATTAATAAACTCATCAAGCATCAAGAACATCTTTAATAAGAGGTTTCCATCATCTTCATCAAGTGGGTTGCCATCAAGGACAACATTTAGCATCATATTGCCAACAATCTCCCCCTTTGGACTTGATGGAAACCATGATGGTGTTTGATCACCAAAACAGATAAAAACATTAAGCAGAATGATATTCCCCCCCTATTCAAACACCATGTCACTCTCCCCCTTTGACATCAAGGGAAAAGGGCGGTTCAAAACCAACACAAGGTTTTTCTTCTTATGTGGAAAGAAGAGCGCTATAGATCTAATGTGCACTGAAGATATCATGCTCCCCCTGACTCTATGACCTTCCTATCACCAAGGACTCATACTTACATCAAATGATTCAACCAAGTGGATTTACATAAGTGACTCAAGTACCCAACCAAGTGGGTTTACACATTTTGACTCAACTACCCAACCAAGTGGGTTAACAAATTTGAACAAGTCCTTACATGACTGAATATTACAATTTTTACATCATGGGTCTCAACATGACCTTTTCATCAAATTACAAAAATGAATTTTCATGACCAATACCAGAAGGACCTCAAGAGAGATCACATTTCAGAACCATCATAATGCCAACAATGCATTATACTCAGCAAGACTACTGCTCCCCCTGAAACTGTGCATCCAATGCATCCTTTCTATATGAAAAAAGCTCCCCCTTTGCTTGTGCATCCTGAATACTTTCAACAGCAAATCATCAAGGCATCTTCACCCAAAAAAAGAGAATGAAACAGAAATATACGAGCTGAAATACCACCAGTGACTCCAAACAGCATCAAAGATACCAAACAGCACTGCAGTTGTGCTAAAAAATGCTGACCCCAAACAAAAATTTCCAGCAACCAACCATACGCGGCTTTATGTGTTTAAACTCGCGTATATACGTGACTGTCTTTCAGGAAACCCGCGTATCCAATTTAATCTTATGAATTTAATTAGATCTGATCTTCTGAGAGGCAGAGACAACACCCAACTTCTGCCTGAGATATTCGAACGTTTCCCTGGGCAGAGGTTTGGTAAATATATCAGCAATTTGTTCCTTGGAGGGAACATACTCCAACTTCACCTTTTGTTCAAGCACTTGTTCACGTAGGAAGTGATACTTGATGGGAATGTGCTTGGTCTTCGAATGCATAACATGATTCTTTGAGATACTGATGGCACTTGTATTATCACACATAATGGAGATAGGAGAAGCACATTTGATTTGAAAATCTTGTAAGGTTTGCATCATCCAAAGGAGTTGAGTGCAACAAGATGCGGTAGCCACATATTCTGCTTCTGCTGTAGATAAGGCAATAGAATTTTTCTTCTTGCTGAACCAAGATACTAACCGGAGTCCCATATAGAATGCACCACCACTAGTGCTTTTCCGATCATCAACATTTCCAGCCCAATCTGCATCAGTGTAAGCATGAAGAGTAAGATCAACATTCTTTGGATACCATAGTCCAAAGTCTTGAGTTCCTTGCAGATATTTGAATATTCTTTTGACAGCCTGAAGATGAGATTATTTTGGATTAGCTTGGAATTGTCCAACAATCCCAATTGCATGCATAATGTCCGGTCTAGTCCCAGTGAGATAAAGTAGGCTTCCTATCATTGATCTGTATTCTGGTTGATTCACCGCGGGAGAATCATCATGAGAACTGAGATTACATCCGGTTATCATTGGTGTACTTACAGGTTTGCATTCTTCCATGCCATACTTCTTCAAAATTTGCTTAAGATATTTTTCTTGTGATAGGAATATACCATCTATAGTTTGATGCACTTGCAAGCCAAGAAAGAATGTTAGTTCCCCAAGTAAGGACATTTCAAATTCCTACTGCATGACAGAAGCAAATTTCTGACTCATAGATTCTTCATTACTCCCAAAAATGATATCATCAACATAAACCACCACAATCAATAGTTTATTATTTTCAATTTTTGTGTATAAGTTGCTATCAGCAGACCCCTTTGAAAATCCTTGTTGATGAAGATATTTGTCAAGACGATAATACCATGCCCTTGGAGCTTGTTTGAGACCATATAGAGCCTTTTAAGTCTACAAACAAGATTTTCATCATTTCCCAAAATGAATCCTTCTGGTTGTTCTATATAAACTTCTTCTTCTAGATCACCATTGAGGAATGCATATTTGACATCCATTTGATAAACTTTGATTTGTTGAAAACTTGAAAAAGCAAGAAACATTATTATGGCTTCAAGTCTAGCTACAGGAGCAAAAGTTTCTTCAAAGTCTATACCTTCTTGTTGAGTATACCCTTTGCAAACCAGTCTAGCTTTGTTTCTTATAACGTCCCCATTCTCATTTAACTTGTTCTTGAATATCCATTTGGTTACAATGACATTTTTGTTATGTGGTCTTGGTACCAATTCCCAAGTGTGATTCTTTTCAATTTGATCAAGTTCTTCATTCATGGCTTGAATCCAACATTCATCTTTTCTAGCTTGATTGACATTGTGTGGTTCAATTGTGGATAGAAATGCCAGATAGCTAGAAGATCCCACAAGAGTCCTCCTTGTTTGTACTCCTGATTCCTTATTTCCCAAAATTTGAGATTCAGGATGATTCTTTTGAACATATCTAGATGGAGCTTTTCCAGATAAATCATCTTCTGGTTCTTCATTGGATCCATTGTCTATATCATTTCTATTTGATGCAGAAGGACAATAGTCACCATCATCTTCATCTGTTGTGTGTTTTTCTTCTTTAGGAGCTGCAGGAAACTCATCAATAACAACATCAATACATTCAACAATCTTTCGAAGCCTTTTATTGTAACATTTGTATGCTCTGCTTGTAGATGAGTAACCAAGAAATATTCCTTCATCTGATCTGGGTTCAAACTTGCCAAGCTTTTCATCATTATTTTTGATAAAGCATTTACTTCCAAAAACTCTAAAATGCTTCACAGAAGGAGGATTACCGTACCATAGTTCATACGGAGTTCTATCACTATTTACCCGAACATGTGCCTTGTTAAGAATATTTGCTGCTGTGTGAGCTGCTTCTCCCCAAAAGGTGTCAGGTGTTCCGGAATCATCAAGCATAGCTCTAGCCATTTGTTGAATCGTTCTATTCATTCTTTCTGCTATGCCATTTTGTTGTGGAGTGCCTGCTACAGAAAACTGTCTTTTTATGCCATGTTGTTCACAAAATTCAAAGAATTCATTTGATGTATATTCTCCTCCTCGATCAGATCTAAGACACTTGATTTTGAGATCTAATTCATTTTCGAACAGCGCTTTGAAGATCTGAAATTTTTCAAATGCTTCATCTTTGTGTTTGATCAACCCAATCCAACACATTCTAGAGAAATCATCAATGAATAAGATATAGTATTCTTCACCACGTGGTGAATTTTTCCTCATAGGTCTACATATGTCAGTATGAATGAGTTCAAGAGGCTTACTTGACGATCCTTCCTTGGCATTGAATTGCACTCTGGTTTGCTTACCGAATTGACAGGATTTGCATATGATACTTTCAGGTAGAGAAATATTGGGAAGACCATGAACAGCATTAAGTCTGCTAGATTTGTTGATTTGAGAGAAGCTTAGATGCCCCAACCTTCTATGCCATAGCCAGTTTTCTGAATATTTACTCAAGTAACATTGTTCTTTGCAATTCTTCAATACATACAGATTGCTTGGAGTTATTTTTCCTTTTATAATTGTTTTACCTGTATCAAGATCACAAACCACACATTCTTTTGAACTAAAGACAACTTCAGTTCCTTGATCACACATTTGACTTACACTTAACAGGTTATGCCTTAATCCATCCACATACATGACATCATTAGCCTTCACCTTCTCTTTTAGAAACACAAACCCTTTTCCTTTAATTACAGCAGGAGTATCATTTCCAAAAGTAAATTTCTTTTCCTTTTCTAGAGCACTATATGCACAAAGTTTGTGTTTATCACCTGCCATGTGTCTTGAGCATCCTCTATCAATGTACCAATGATTTTCTTCACCTTCCACAAATAACCACAATTTTCAACCTGTGGTTCCTTCTTTTTCCATATTTTGGATTTTGAAGGAAAATGCTCTCTTGGCTGCACTTTGCTCCTGCACTCAGAATCTTCATGGCCAAAGTTATTGCAATAAGCACATTCAACTTCATTTAGAAGAGGAGAAATTTTTTTATAGGTATTGTTCTTTGTTTCAACATCAATCCTTTTCTTTCTTTCTTCTCTTGTCATGATGGTTTTATATGCAACACATTGAGCAGCTTTATGACCAAAATTGTGACATGAGAAACATTGTCCATTGAAGAAGAAATTTCTGCGATCATGAAATCTTCTATTTGAATTTACTTGTTGATTGGTGCCTTTTTGAAAGATATTCCCGTTAGTGTTCCTTGCATTAGGATGATCATGCTTTACCTATAAATATTCTTTATTCCCTAGCTGAGTGGCAGAATTTTTTAAACTAGTTGTAGATGCTTTTAGATAATTTGGTGCTGAAGCTTGAGAGGATTCTCCAGTGTATCCAAGACCTATTTTTATAAGAGGAGAACGTTGAACCTTGATAATCTCATCTAAGGTTTTAGATCCTTTAGCAAATCTAAAATTCAGAGTCTTTACTTTCTCAAATTCTTTTCTTACACTTACCACTTCACATTCTAATTTCTCATTGTGTTTCTTTGCTTCTTCAACCTGCTTTTCCAGAGTCTCGATGGTTATTTTTCTTTCTTCTAAGAGAATTTTATATTCTTCTAAGAGAATTTTGCTTTCTTCTAAGCGTCTTTTGAGTTGGTTGTTCTCTTCAAGAAAATCATTGTCCTCTAGAGCATCCACAAAAGTATCCTTTTCTTCTTTAGATTCAAATGCCATGAGAAGTCTAAGATCTTGTTCACATTCTTCCTCACTATCAGATACTCCATCATTGTCATCATGAGTATAGTAACTTCTTCTAGTGCTAGACCGGTTCTTATTTCTAGCTACTTCCTTTCCTTTTGCAGGTGTTTCTTTGTAAGGACACTTAGCAACATAATGACCAACTCTTCCACAATTAAAACTGTTGAAAATGCAACAAGATGATGGAGCTTAGTGAAATGAAGTCGCCTTCACTAAGTGGGCCCGCAGGCTATTTTTGGCGCAAAGTCTATTTTTAGACTATGTCTATTTTTAGACATATGGAGCATGGTCTAGGAGTTGCAGTATGCTATTCTTGGATTATTGGTCGAGTTGGTAAAAATAGATGGACCTCTATTTTTAGACATACAGGTCGAAGTCTATTTTTAGACTGCCTGTCTAAAAATAGGTCAGTCAAATATTATTAGCCCTTAATAATATTTGGACTCTAAACTTCAGTTTATTCTCTTACAACACTTCAGTTGGAGCTACGGATGTGGCTCATGCATCTGACAGAAGGAATTACGCTATTCCTTGAGGTTTGGTGAGCTCATGCATGGTTGACTTCAGTTAGGACTTCATTGGCAGAGTTTAGTGGAGTTGATGAGACAGTTGGTGGAGTTGTGTTCGGTTTAACTTAGTTGAACTGGTTGTGATTAGTTTAACTAGCTAATCAACTAGTACTGAGTGGAGTGAATTAAATATTATTTAATTCACTAATTATTAACTCATTATTCAACTCAAGAACACATCAGTTCACTACAGTGCATGGACAGTTCAGTGGATATCAGTGGAAGAGGTAGATGAAAGGGTGAGTTTGCTATTAGTTGCGACAACAGTTGTGCATGAAATATGCACAAGCATTGGAGGAGATTGCCAATGATGATTGCGTAGTTGGAGCCAGTGAGATTCGAACTTGGATCTCTCATTAGACCAGCCTTGATTGCGTAATAGAGGCAGGCAATTAGTGGATGAGTTTTGAACCTGTGACTTGTTCAAAACCAAGCTAGTTTGTGTGTAACTTTTGGAGATAGTGCACTAGTAATTTTGTGGGAGGAGTATTGTACCGATTACAGCATGTTTTATCTCTATTATAATATACAAATAATCGGGGCTTTCAACAAGAAAGCTTCATTACATATTGTGTTTATGTGCTGATGCTTAACGTTTTATTTCCGCATGTTTGATGATCTGAGTGGAAGAGATTATGTGTTGCATATAAATTCGAATTGTATGTGATCAGGATAGTCTCGGTGGATAATTAACCATTATTCAGCAAATTTCTACATGGTATCGGAGCTATTGAAGCAGAGATTGATCATCACAGTGATTACAAACTTATTTCGGTAGACAGAGTCTGCATGCGGGCCAGGTAGCCCCTGGATCCATCCTTTCTTTGAAAGGTGATATATCCAAGAAATTTCTTGCTACCGATCTCTCATATAGAAATAATTTGTTCTCACAGATCCAGGGTAATGTGCTGAGTTTTTGAGTTTCATATCTCGAATTTGCAATGTTTTGTTTTCAGCTTGAGTTGAAAATACACTCAACTGGTTTTATACCTATTTATGCTCAAGGTAGTTCAATTATGTTGCAGTGGAAAGACTATGATGCGATTAGAAGATAATGGACTGAAGGAGTTCGTAGATACGGATGTCCAAAAGCCCACTGATCCTGCTGAAGTCGAGGCTTGGCAAAAGAAGATGGCGAAATGTCGAAGGATTCTGTTGGAGGGCGTGAAGGATCACATTGTATCCAGCCTTCATGGAAAAGATTCTCCATATTTGATGTGGAAAGCGTTGAGAGATCTATTCCAGAGTAAGAGCGACCAAAGGAAGCTAGTGCTCAAGGATAAGCTCAAAAACATTAAGATGGAGAAAGGCGACAGTATCGCCAAATACCTCACGAAGTTCACTCAATGCAGAGATGAGCTGGGAAGTGTGGGGGTGACT